>BLKM01000627.1:1638771-2081510 GCA_013340265.1 Coptotermes formosanus
TTAGTTAGTTAGTTAGTTAGTTAGTTAGTTAGTTAGTTAGTTAGTTAGTTAGTTAGTTAGTTAGTTAGTTAGTTAGTTAGTTAGTTAGTTAGTTAGTTAGTTAGTTAGTTAGTTAGTTAGTTAGTTAGTTAGTTAGTTAGTTAGTTAGTTAGTTAGTTAGTTAGTTAGTTAGTTAGTTATACTGTGTTTTTAATGTGAAAGGGCAGATCTCCATCTTAATGCAGTGTATAATTTTTCTTTTAGCAACGTTTATAAAAGGCCTGATGACGGCTCACAATCGGATCCGAAACATGCAGCGGTGAATAAATAAACACAGGTGCTGTGTGTGTGTGATTTGACATATATACTTGTGACTCTCCACCCTTCAGGTTTCCTGATCAAAATCCTCTTCGTATTTCCTCTTTCTCCCACGTATACCACATGTCCCGTCTATCACTTTCTTCTTTATTTGATCTTTCCAATAAATTACTAAGGATAGCTTCAAATCTCAAAATTCTATGGCAATGTTCTTACATTTATATAATAGCTGCTGCTACCCTCCGTACCTGCAAAATTGTGGACTACATTTCATAGATTTGGGTTTCCCCAACAGGTCCGCGGTTGTAACCACAGGAAGCACAGTAAGTACATTGCACATACGTTCAGTGCCAGTTAACTGATGTGTGAACGACTTTCGGTTTAGAAAAATAAGTTATTATTACAATTTCATGTAAAGTTGTTTTTCCACAGCTTGCATACTAACCAATTAGAACATTCCATCGCTAGTGATTAACGATAGTAACTTTCAGTAAACAAGAACAATAGAAAATTATGTATTCATTTTAAATAACTGACAAAATTCAGGAATAACATTAATTTTCTGGTGTTATTAGATCAAATAATTCAGAACGCGATGTACTGAACATGTATAATCGAAGCAATAGATATGTATAAATTTCAGTAAGAACAACTCTTTTGTACCTTTCTACCAAACTACACGGCGTCACATCCCAGAATACTCTAAGCATCATGGTTACAGCCGTGAATATTTCAAATCTCACAACCCTCGCATATCTATAAATGTTAATTTTGCCCGCCAAACTACGGATATGCCCACTGGAAAACGTGAAGCTGTGACGTCACAGGAATACAGCGCGCGCACGATAATTCCTCGACAGACAGCACACAGGATTAAGGTACCCCTGGGGCCTGTAACAGTTCAACATTGCAGTGACGCGCTTCATATTCCGCTAAGCTTTCGCTCAGGGTTTCGCATGCTGCAGCATTGCATGGTACAAAAACCTGCAGGCATACATCCGATATAAGTGGATAAGGAAGCTGTATATACGTTAGTGGCAACGGTATCCAGTCTGCCGCTACCACTACTGTATTTACTAAGTCAACTGATAAAACTACACGTGTCGTCTAACTACACGCCAACCCCAGGATATAAGTAATTAAAAAGTAATATAAATTATATACAATAAAATGACATTGTCAGGTAAAATCACGATTTAGCTCAACTTGTCACATAAACACAATAACATTCTAAGCACCATGTCTTAACCTTTTAAAGCCTAGCGGTAACTTTACATACCACCAGGTTTAACATCAAAAAATTCTACGTGGTGCCCACATTGCGTTTATGTGTTATGTACGGATCTCAGAACAAACAGCAACTTTTGCCTTACAAAACATTAAGAGATTGGTTTTTATAACGGAAGTGGAGAGTGTTTACAGCGCGGTACGCACTGAGTCCTTATATAAAACAGATACGCTTCGTCTTTAAAGGGTTAATGTAGCCATGTGTCACGTTCGTAATTTCATGACTAAAATATGCTGAAATTAAAATTAACATTAAATGTCTTTATATGTAGTGTAGCCAGTAATTGTGTGTGGAAACTTATGACCCCTAACACTGTTATAGTTATGAAGTATCGTCCTCGCGTAAAAGGCCTCGTTTATTACTAAGCTGGCCCTCGGCATTTATGGTCTATGTAATCTGTAAGGTAAATATTGATGTTTTGCGGGTGGTACAAGGGCCATTCAAATGAAAACCGGAAAAAATATACCAAGTGACTTATTGAAAAAATACATACAGTACAATGACATTGCCGATCCCAGTAGCCGCGCGGTCTAAGGCATGGGTCTGCGGCCATTCGCTTGCTGGGATTGTGGGTCCGAATCCCGCCAGGGACATGGATGATTGTCTTTTGTGAGCGTTGTGTGTTGTCAGGTAGAGGCTTCTGCATCGGGCTGATCACTCGTCCAGAGGATTCCTACCTAGTGTGATGTGTCTAACTGATTGTGATCGCGAAGCATCGATAATGAGGAGGCCCTGACCCACTAGGGGCTCTTGCGCTATTGTAAAAAAAAAACTACAACAACCTTCAACGTAGGCCCCACCACGTTCCACGCACATCCTGCGACGTTAACCTGTTAAAGCCTAGCGGTAACTTTACATACGACCAGGTTTAACATTAAAAAATTCTACGTGGTGCCCACATTGCGTTTATGTGTTTTGTATGGATCTCAGAACAAACAGCAACTTTTGCCTTATAAAACATTAAGAGATTGGTTTTTATAACCGAAGTGGAGAGTGTTTACAGCGCGGTACGCACTGAGTCCTTGTATAAAACAGACACGCTTCGTCTTTAAAGGGTTAATCTAAGGCATAAATTCCTGGGGAGGAGAAGTCTTTTGGTTGCTGTACCAGCCAGTTATGCACCGCCACCTTAACTCCTCATCCGATCTGAAATGACGTATACGTGGAGCATCTTTTGGGCGCCAAAAGAGGTGAAAATCGCTGGGCAGCCAACCTGGTGAATACGGCTTACGCGGTAACACTTCAAAAATCGAAAATCTGGATCTGTTTTACGGTATGGCGGGCTGCAAGAAGTCGGATGTTGTCATGATGCAGACACACGCCACAACATGACAAACCACGGCGTTTTCTTCAAATTGGAGGCTTAAGCTGATTCCGAATCATATCACTGCACGTTTCACTGTTAATGAAGTTATCAGGGCACTTGGGTATTACGAATTTTACGCAACGTTTTCCGGCTATCAGTTCAATTACCTTGATATATAGATATTTAAAGAGTAATTGGAATGAAGCTGGCCTTATTAAAAAATACATTTACTTGTATAAGGCTTCCCTTACTAAAGGCACTTTCACTTCCACTTTCACTTTTACCGCTGTATGATTTTTATTGATTGGAAACGGAGTTCTGAAGGTAGACGTGGGCCTTCTCATATGTTTGCTCGCCAACTGTAGCAATCAGGTTGTTTTCTGTACAAACAGTACCTTCAGATATGCGCAGTACAATTGTTTAAATGCCTCAAAAATTGCATTAGAATCTACAGTAAACTTATCATTTAATTTGTAGTTATTTGTGCTCTGTTTATAGACGTTAAACCTCCCGATATGTAAAACAGGATGAATAATATAAAGGTGAGCCGTGTGTAACTTTCTATCAATTTACATCAAAAATTGAGAGGAGTTTGCAATTTGTTTGCTGAGTCACATCACAGAATTTCAGTTCTGTGCTTGCGAACACCAAGTTTTCTGCAGTGACCATTCTTTACATTAAACTTATGTCCTAAAATGCCACGGAAATCTTAATCTTAAGTTCTATATTATTTGCCACACATTTCTTTTAGTTTTCAGCTCTCACTCCGGGGTTTGTCTTGTAGCAGTAAGCTATGATTTTTTTGGTTTCATTTTTCTCTCCTTTTGGGCATTCTGTATAAAAGTTTGTCGTTGGTTTCTTCAAATCATACAGATAGCAATATAATACGGCGCATGCGCTTTGCATGCTGGATAACTAAGGCTACAGACACACACTGCAAATACGCAATACTTATTACTTTTCCACGGCAACAATGGTTACGCGAACGCGCCTCGATGTTACGTTACACATGCACTGCCAGACTTTTAATATTTGGTGCCTCCTCAAGGAAAATTCACCAATACGCGGCTATTTTCTTCGATAGCTCTTTGTTTTGTTCGTCCGCATGCAGTAACTCGACAACTGCTGAAGAAGTATTTTTGTGATTATTGCCGTTGTCGAGTTTTATTAACATTAATCGATATATAACAATTTTCATTGAAGTCGGGGAAAAATGACGTGTGTTTTATGTGGCTGCTTCAGATCTGGCTCTACCAGCATCTGTAGGAAGTTGCAATGAAGACTACAGCAGTTTTCACTTCCCTGCAGTAAAATTATTCTGCTCTGCAAAATAATACCATTAGGTAACGTGAAACCTCTTGACGAGGGTTCCCCATTAACTCCACGACTCTCCTCGATCGACACTCCTCTTATCGACCTGGCGCTTTCATAGCTCCCTCTCTACACTGTGAATTGAAAGCAAACAGACCTTGGATATGAATAACCACTGAGAAAGGACGCCAGCACTCCAACTTGCCAAATTAATTAAAACAGAACTTACCCGCCCTCACAAAAACACAATGAATCATTAACACACATCATGTCCGAGGATGCAGCCTACTCATTAACATGTACTTGTACTGCTGTTTCCTAATTACCACACTAGTAGCTACAAATTCCAAAGAAAGACCTGGGCTGTGCAAGATGTTAGAAATCCTCATATTATGATGAGTTAAAATCTTAATATTTGCAGACGGTCAGTCCGAGAGATGGGGAATTTGTTTCCTTTAAGGTACGAACCTGAACTGCAGACAGACAGACAGACACACAGAGACAGACAGACAGACAGACGGACGGACAGACAATAAGGTCTGAATTCATATCTCTACCACGAGCAACCTAAAGAGGATATATAAATCGAAATGTATGAGTTTTAATTAGTGCAGATTTCAAATCGTGAAAGTTAAGTCCCGAATAATGAAATTTGCGGTACGTGGAAGGAAGTGGTCGTAGCTTAATTTGAAACATATCTATACAATTAAGCACAGTCAGACGCAACATCCCTATGTATTCTGTATTAATCAGCGTTACTGCATTACGACATGTTTCGGTTCGACTGAACCATCATCAGGCAAAAGTACACGAAAATAAAGCCCAAATCATCATGTACCCAATGTAAAAAAGTTATTTTAGCGAGATCTCACTAATGCGCAATATAAAACTATAAACTAAAACAAGTTTAATGGTTACAATAAGTTTTTTTTTTTTACATTGGACGTATAGGATTTGTGTTTTATTGCCATGTACATGGCCTGATGCTGGTTCAGTCGAACTGAAACATGTAACGCACTAATGCACAGACATAGTAATGCTGTAATGTGCTAATAGAGAAAGCATATTGGTGTTGTGTCAGGCTGTTTTATTGTGCAGTTTTGCTTGAAAGGTGAGACATCGGAATGACCCAACTCAAATTAATTTGAAACATTATTCTGACATTCAACTGGAGACTGAGGAAAAAACCGCAGTCAGGCTGCTGGCCCCTGGCTTGAGTTTTGACGTCAGGATTAAGCGCAACTGATTGCTTCAAACGGTGATAATATTAAAATCTGTAAACCGTTTATACTGTATTTTCGCTACCAAAATAAAACCTGCGTGGGTCTGAGCGCTCAGCAGAACGTCGGTGTAGGCAAGTGGCTACGGTTAGCGCTGTGCTAAGCTGGTTCGTCTTTTTCACAATTATTAGCTGAAGGGCGGTTAATACAGGGTGTAAATAAAACGCTGGTACAAAATTCAAGAGTGAGTTCCCCACGCCAAAACAAGGAAAAATTCCGTACCAGTGTATGTCCGCATATATTTTTCTTTTCGGAGGTACAGCCCCCACGTGCGCCCCAACTCAGTCCTTTAGAATTTCATCTGTACGGACACTTAACAACCCTCGTGTACTCAGCTACAATAAAGAGATAATACACAAATGGAATTTGTATGATTGTTAAAACATTTGCAAACGCCCCCAGGATCTTTGAAAGGGAGTGAAAGCTACTGACAAGACGTGTGTATGCGTGCATTGATTTAGGTTGAGCATGCTTTGATCATCAGTTGTGAATTATGAGTTTACAACAATAGTAACTCAACAGTTACTAACTGGGAACGTGTACTGTAAACTATTATGTCAGTTGTATGTAAAACATAACACACTTAAGCAACGTATTGTTGAATATCATCTTTCAATTAAACTCAAAAACAACTCATTTACGGACATTTGTTTATATGAACTTTATTTTTGATATGAAGAAGTCACTACTGAAGTTTGTCCCTAAGTTTAGATACACCACGCACAATAAAGAACACGAAGTAACTAATAAATCAGAAACTCTGTGCAAGGTAGCTATTACGTTACAAACAACATCAACAGCAGCCAAATCGATGAGCAGTTCTTAATACCCTCGACTGTAGCGCTGTTGCTAGGATACGGGGAAAGCACTCTCTGAAACTTCATATTGGTGCAGGAAATTCATATTAAACAAGTATAATTTGATTTTCCTAACTTGCACATGCATACTAAATGGTGATGGGAACTGCGCCTGCGCGCAGCAGACATGTGAATTCTCAAAAGCTTGAAGAAATGCATGTAGATGTTCAAGTAAAGTGATGGTAAAAACTGTTCCAGCTAAATAAGAATTTAAGGCGCTAGACAAAGTGCCGTAAAATTCTCCAGTATAAAAGTTTCGCAGAAATCCGTTATGCAGTTCTTGAGTTTTTTTCTGCGGACAGACAGACGGAAAAATCGATTTTATTTGGCGCTCCCCATGCATGAGAACGCATTAGAAATAACAGAATGAAAAAATGGCCAACAGAAACGAAAAATACGAGGGTATATTTACAATTTGAAGAGAGAAATAAAGGAAATGCTGGACATGCAAATAAACGGGCGAAGGATACAACTCCGTGGGACATAGTTCTTTTTGAGAAGTTAAAAGTCAACTATCTACTCGCAAAATTCGCAGCTCTTTATTAAACTAAATGCCCATTACCTTATTCAAAACAGCACATCCTTGTTCCTATCCTAAAGCAAATAAATCCGGCCCAAAACCACATACAGCAAAACCATTATTTTAATTACCATTTCAATATTATCCTCCCTATGCTTATGGCTCTTCAAACTGAAGTTTTCGATTCTCATTTTTCCACACATATTTTTTATGGACTTTTAAACTCTCCTAGAAAACAAGTTAGTAGGAAAACATACTCTGGAGTAAAAGTACCAAAGGAGAATAAAAAAGGAATAAAGAAAGAGAATAAGATATTATAGTTGAAAGACAAGTATGGACATGAATAAATAAGAAACGAGAGAAAAAATGCAAAATAAGAAAAAATGAGATGTAATAAAGCGCAAAATAAATTACAAAATTAAGCAACTGAGCAACAAAGAAGTAAATACTTGTATAATGAAAAGAGAGACACGAAAGAAAGGAAAGTAGAAAGAAGGAACAAATAAGTAAAGGCATTCAATATGGCGCGATGCCTAATGCCCCTCGCGATCAAAACTCCGAGGCCTACTGATGCAGCAGGCTAAGAAGCAAGCGCACAAGACGTCTGGACGTCACCGCGTCGACGCCAGAGTTGGGTCTCAGATGTGCGACACGGTGCAATCTAATGCAGACCTCAATTTGACACACAGATGTGTGAAAAACGTTAGAAACCTAACGCGACTAGACGTCTACATCAGGATTGGTGAGGCTCAGGCGAATATTGCTTCGATGTTACAGAAGTCAAAATGGGATACTGTCCTGAGATGATAAAGCACGAGAGAGGTACAGAGCGACTGGACGTGATATCGTGGACTCAAAACCAATTTGATGCCTTAACTAGCCAAGTAACAAGGTTACGAATTCGTTAGCAGACAGCTTGCTGATTTATTTGAGTGACCGCGCAAGGCAGCGCGAAGATCGTGGAAGTAATCCGACGGTTATTCTGCGGCTTCTTGTGGCGCGAGAACAAATCAGGTTCTTGAGAAGTCTACGTGGGGCTTGCTGCGAATAAAATGACGGCGGGACTTCCTCCCAACACTTCGTTTTTACTCCTCTCACTTCACCACAGCTCCATGTTATTTCATCCGTGATCCGCGGGATGGACAACTGTCGCATTACAGGCCCAGATTTCCCCTGAGATGTGGCCTGCCTCACCACAGGAGGATGCAAAATAAAACGTAACGCAGTGTAAGTGACGGGAAGCACAAGTAATTGATTCTTATGTTATTTAACCCTTTAAAGACGAAGCGTATCTGTTTTATATAAGGACTCAGTGCGTACCGCGCTGTAAACACTCTCCACTTCGGTTATAAAAACCAGTCTCTTAATGTTTTATAAGGCAAAAGTTGCTGTTTGTTCTGAGATCCGTACAAAACACATAAACGCAATGTAGGCACCACGTAGAATTTTTTAACGTTAGACTTGGTGGTACGTAAAGTTACCGCTAGGCTTTAAAAGGTTAAAGAAGCCGTTTCAAGAGCGTAATTTATGGCATGTAATGAAAAATGCACAATGAGGAGCATCAAAATCTGCTGCCATCCAGCAGTAGTATCTGTGTGATCAAGCCAATAAAAATTCGTTGGGCGGGGCACGTGGAACGTACAGGAAAGAAGAAGAATGCGGATATAGTTTTTGTAGAGGAAGCTTAATGTGATGAACAGCTTGGAAGACCTAGTCGTAGATAGAAGGATAATATTAAAATTGATCTTAAAGACTAAATTGAACTTTTCATCGTCAACACAACTTTATTAGTGATACTCATGTATCATATAACTGCGGCAAACAATTTTAACCAAATATGGTCATCTTCAGACCAACCGTACACAAAAGTACGTGTCGAATGAATCGAGATCTCAGTCTGATAGTTTCTTAGAACAAAATATTGCCTTCGCTTATTATATAGTGTACAGATACTGTTCTTCTTTATTGTATATTGAACGTACTAGATAATCTAAAAATTATAAGACTGTAAAAATGTAAAATATGAATATTGCCTGAAGATATTCTTTGGTTTTAGTAAAATGTGTTACATAGAGAACGAGGTTGCAGATATTAACCTTTAAAGCCTAGCGGTAACTTTACGTACCACCAGGTTTAACATTAAAAAATTCTACGTGGTGCCCACATTGCGTTTATGTGTTTTGTATGGATCTCAGAACAAACAGCAACTTTTGCCTTACAAAACATTAAGAGATTGGTTTTTATAACCGAAGTGGAGAGTGTTTACAGCGCGGTACGCACTGAGTCCTTATATAAAACAGATACGCTTCGTCTTTAAAGGGTTAAATATGGTGATGCTCTCGTTGTGAATATGTTATTGACGAAGTTATATTGGGATGTAACATTCTGTTTACTTTAATCTGACAAGAACTGTACGACATCCGTACTTGCTTCAAAATTCTAGAGTACGTTATTTTACTATGTAATAATTGGAGCTGGGTTTTCCGTGTTTACACACTGTCACCTTTGGGAACGTCTTAAAGAAGTAGGATGAAAGGGAATTGGCTAGACCCATGTGGCTCAGGTAGAGGTGTAAGCACGTACGACAGACTGAAGCGTAAACACATGCGTAATGTGTTCTCGTACAATAAATCAAATTACGGTCTTGGAAATTAAAAATTTCTGAGTGAATAAAACTAAACCACATGTATACAAAGACCTATTATATAACACTGTTCTTCGGTACGGGTTGAAATTCCAACACCGCTCAAAATTAAACAGTTATAAAACTATTCTACATTCAAAAGCCAGTTCCATGCTTTGGTAGTACATACGCTTGCTTTGTTTTGGCGCCCACCAAGGAAGCAGCTACTGAAGATTAAACTCTCCTGGAATACGATGACATGTCAATTTAGTCCACAAAATCTCCTTAAGTGGGAGGGAGACTAGAACTGGACTTTTTATTTTTAATTTATCAACAGACAAGGTGTAGTGTCCCAGAATATTTTGATATTCATCAACAATGCTATGTGTGTATTATGTGTATCTATGTATACATTTATGTATATTTGTGTACTCGCCATCTCGGAGGATAAAAGGAAACCTTCCACAGAAATTAGTAGGTCTAACCCTGTAACATGTTAGAGGAATATTTATCTAAATTGTTTTAAGGTAAATAAGATATAGGAAAGTACAAGTGGAATTATGTTAGTACAGATAAATACGAGTTAGTAAAATGAATGCAGAATAAAGGAGGAAAGCTATAGAATTTGATATAAAAACAAAGAGCACAGCGGTTACATTTTCAAGGGACACTAAAACAACTGGGAGCTGACAGCCAGTAAATCCTTAACGCCACATTAGAGTGCAGTTTTATTAATGACACTTGCAGACATACGCAAATATATATATATATATGTATATATATATATACATTTTGCGCGCAAATAGAACAAAATTGCTGCTGTTACGACCGTAACCCGACGTAAGCATCTGTATATGAAGCCGCTCGATACGCGAATGAAAGCGAATGGTACAGTTCCCATTAGGAAACAAAACGAAATGAGGGCAGTTAAGAATCGCGGGATATAAACATGTTGAACGTTGGTTTGAACAAAGGCGCACGATTAAGTAGCGCAGATAAAAATATGACAATCCGCTTGAAGCACAAGCTTGCAGTTAAGTAGCGAGGGCTATACACATATTACACTTTGCTTGGAACGAAAGCGGGCGGTTTAGTAGGGTGGGCTTATCCTGGAACAAAGGTGTACTGAAAGCTCGCTGTATAACAACAGAGCCCACGAGCTTGCTACCGTGTCTTAGCATTAAATTACACGAGAAAATTTAAGAAACACATGCAGATATAAGTAAAAAGGTAAGTGGCAAAATATACAGTCGCATAAAATACTCCTTTAAAGCCCAGTTGTAACTGCACACACCACCTGTTGTAACAAACTCTGCCGATTAGTTTAGCATTGTATCCAACTGATGTTACCCAAAAGGGCAGCATATGGTTTTTTACATCATAGGCGCGGACTGTGTCTTCTGTGATGTCAGAAACAAAGTTTGATGCATAATTAGATGAATGACAGTCTTCAGCCTGTTAACTAATATCAAAAAGCACATGCATATTACTTCTTTGCGGCACAACTAGGTTTTATGCTATTACCTTTACCGGAAGACGGACAAACACCCAGCTGCCGAAACGTCATGTACGTCAAGTGAAAGCCAGGTGATGGACAAGGTACAAATTGAGATGCATCGGACAATGGAACGGGCTGACGAACAGTCGGGGCACTGGATATTCATCCAGGCGCAGAAAGGCTTGGTTAAGGCCTGGGTAAAGAAGAACGCAAGAGTCCTGCACTGTTGCTAGTAACTGCTCAGCACTTGCCTGGCACTGTTGCTAGTAACTGCTCAGCACTTGCCTGGCACTGTTGCTAGTAACTGCTCAGCACTTGCCAGACACTGTTGCTAGTAACTGCTCAGCACTTGCCAGACACTGTTGCTAGTAACTGCTCAGCACTTGCCTGGCACTGTTGCTAGTAACTGCTCAGCACTTGCCTGGCACTGTTGCTAGTAATTGCTCAGCACTTGCCAGACACTGTTGCTAGTAACTGCTCAGCACTTGCCAGACACTGTTGCTAGTGACTGCTCAGCACTTGCCTGGCACTGTTGCTAGTAACTGCTCAGCACTTGCCTGGCACTGTTGCTAGTAATTGCTCAGCACTTGCCAGACACTGTTGCTAGTAACTGCTCAGCACTTGCCTTTCTTCTCGTCTCCCTGCCTTCATCAGCATCACAGGTGGTTCTTCATATGAATAATCGGGAGACAGAAATAACCCTTTAAAGACGGAACGTAAAATAAGGACTCAGTGCCTACCGTGCTGTAAACACTCTCCACTTCGGTTATAAAAACCAGTCTCTTAATGTTTTATAAGGCAAAAGTTGCTGTTTGTTCTGAGATCCGAACAAAACACATAAATGTAATGTGAGCATCACGTAAAATTTTTTAATGTTAAACCCGGCGGTATGTAAATTCACCGCTAGGCTTTAAAAGGTTAATATCATTTATCAGCAAACTGGTAACTAATAGACTTCAGAAATTTTCTGCAAGGGTTTCATATCACCTTCTTTTTAACATTTCATTTAGCAGATCTTGCTCTACACCAGTGACAGTCGCATCCTTCATAACTGTGGAAGCCTTGTGACCAAACCTGAATTATTTTTGGATTGAGTGTAGTGATTAGGTTAGTGGCTGGACGTCCGAGGAAACTTGATTGGATTTCCAGCAGGGAAAAGAGATTTTTCTCTTCTCCAAATCATCAACACCGGTCTTGGGGCTCACCCAGCCCCCTACTGAGAGGGTAACATGGGTCTTTTCCTCGGGGGTAATCCGGGGTGGCCGTGGCGCTGGGCAGGCTCCTCCGTATACTGCCGAGTTCTAGGTAGAGTGACGCTATAGGCCTGCCTTTACTCCCCACATGCCTTCACGGCGTGCACATGGCCAACTTTGCCTTTATCATGTTGTGATACAGAACAAAGGGCTCCCGACGTGCAGAGAACCACATAACCGCCAGGAGGACAGAGGATGGCGCTAATATGGACCATGGCGCCCACCTGCTCTCTCCCCACAATTGACGTACCCGCGACTGACTAAACTCCTGTACAGCTATTAACCTTTCAGGACAGTGGCAAAAGTTACCAGACGTCTTAACATTAAAAACTTCGGTTTTTTACACACAGTCTACGTTTCCACAGCAAACAGCCCTCCAGATTCATTTCAAGATTCCTGCCGTGAATTAGGAAACAATCGAATCCTTCCACATCCGTTCTAATTCATTATCCACGAACTTCCCTAACAGCTGACGTTATACTCGTATGCACATTATGAACTGTAGAAATCAAGCACAAACCGTCCATCACAACTTAACGTTTTATTAATTTTTATTGTTTGCTACATGTTTCGGCTTTCGTGAATAAGCAACCAGGCAATTAAATTATACACTAAGAAAGGCAATTTAAATACAACACATTATATTGATACTTTCTCAGATATCTGAGATCTCAACTGTGAAAAATTTGAGTTGTATAAGTCATGAATAGATAAAAATAAGATTTTATATTAAGATATTAAAATATAATAAATATTATTTTATATTAAATGTTAAAATTGTTTTTCAGTACTTCGAGCGTGAAAGTGAAGTTCTGCAAAACAAACAGGTGTCGTGGTGCACAATTTTCGTTAATTTTTGTTTTGATCAATGCTGCATAGGTACACATAGGTACTTATTCGTCCTTTATATTTCATCAGTCACTTAGTGGAATTTCAAAGATGTATTAAGAATTACTGATAGTTTCGTGACATAAGAAATGGAACAGCCAGACTTTGCAGCCCTTCATTTATAAAACACTTATGTGAATAAGTTTGTAACTATCAAATTAATTTCTTGTTTGAAGCCGAATGCGTAAATTACAAGGACCCTGGATTAAACAAAGCGGAGGAAGAAGTCTGCCCGTGTTATTTCAGCCCCTAACCTCGGTGAACCAGTACTGCGTGCACATCTAATTTTGCTGTGGAGCCAGCCGGTCTGTCCCAATATTTACTGGCGGTGGCTTCTAACACTAACCCCAAACACGCCACGTTACAGTGGTCTATGACCAGCAGAAACATTTCAACGGGTCATTGGATTCATGGGCCTCGTTACGCGGTACAGACAGCGTAGTTTGGCGTTTAATGACGCACTGCATATCTGAAGCAAGAGGGCGCGGGGAGAAGAAGAGAAAGGAAGTCAGATATATAGTTACTCTACGGTTAAGCAAGCAGTTTGCTTCCGAAACGTCGTGTTTATATAATCAGTGACGATGGCAAAAGTCCAAATACACATCAGCGATGTTTCACATGTTACATCATTATCTAAGGATTTTATGGTACAGTCGACCAAGTTTCGGCCTGAAAGCACATCAGCCGGTTGAACAAAAATATGCGCACACTTCATGTAGAAATTGAGAACTCATCTCGTTACAGTTTTTTATTGTGATGTTGTTGTTCTACCTCTGTTATAGATACATGTTCTTGAAATAATACTAGAATAAGCAATTTTTGTTTTCGACTGGATTTACTAATGATTCTTATTACACGAAACACAAAGAGGATGAATTGCCTTAAAAACGTAATTTCAGCATTACTATATTTCATTTTGTCCCTCTTCTACGATGTATTCAATACGCCAGACTGAACTAGAAGTTTGTTTCACTCGCCTCTTCAAGTAATACTTCTACCTGCGAGATTTTATTTTCTCACATCGATGCTGATGAAGATTCAAGTCTTCTGGTCTGTTGCATCCCGTCAACAGTTAAAGGTTACCAACATTTCGAAGGAGAGTTGCGCCTTTAGATTCAGGGCTGAACAGTGCACGTAGAGTCAACTACGTTACCCTGAAGATAAAGGCACTACGCTCCTTCAGAACGTCCGTGACCATTTACCAACTGACACAGCAAAACTTTCCAAAAAAACTTGAATCTTAAATATTTTTGTTTCGATATTTGCGGGCCAGCAGCAATCGGACACGGAACCATTTCAATATTAATAACACAAAGCTAAACACTGACTGTATCGTACAGTCATAGCTTTGTATTTGCGCACAGCAAACCATCAATTACCTACCGTCAAGTTTAGAGCTAATTTTAGCCCAACAGGCAAGACTACTCAACATTTAGCTGTGCCGTCAATTACTGAACACACCAATTCTGCCTCGTCTTATAGGACTGCATGGTTTATAATGAAGACTGATAATCGAATTCCCCGTATCGATTCCTCAAACGTCAGCCAAGTAACCATCCGATCAGTATTCAGACAGCGACAGACTGGTGAGCCGCCTCGCTTTCAGCTTTTTTGTTTGCGATTTTAAAAGCGTTCCCACCGTATGCGAACGTGACTTGAACACGAAGATCTAAAAGAAATTACAATATATATTCCGCAAAGGATAAACATCTACGTTTCTGACAACCTTATACAAAATAAAGCTGTGTAAAATTTCTATTTTATTAAAAATATATTGAAAATATCAACACTTAGATTCCTTATTTTGAGTTTCTTTACGTGTAAACCGCGCTACACAAAGTTTGCTTATAATTCGACATCGCCCCTGTTTTGTGAAAAGGGGCTACACATAACTGAGTTATGTGTAGCCAATCATTCAGCTAACAATGCTGTGTAATGTGTAGAAAAGGTGACCACTCCGTTTCCAAGAATAACCAAGATACGTGGGGGATATCCTACCTCTCAAAGTATCTGTCATATGTAAAACAAAGCCACCTTGTTGCTTCTCCTGTAAAATTGATATTTTGTTGCTTGTCCCCTTTTTACAAACTAGGGGCTATACTTATTATAAGCCCATATCGTCACAGATAACAGTCGGCAACACTCGACAAACTCGGTCTCATCCGCATCCAAATCACTACAGTGACAAGTACAATGCAATACTTCAACACTGAACATGGAGGTTGCACCCTCCTACGACACGCTGGTAACCACCTACAAAAAGACATGTCGTCATAACCATCAAGACATCTTAACCACCCAAATCAGACGGGTAAACACACGTACCACTTAAAAATCTCCACTTTGCCAACACTCTGTATTTACGTATTTATTACCATTATTTGCACACTGAACACCGCCTACTTCCCTACCTAGCATTAACCGACTGGTCTTGGTGTGATGTCATTCTGTTCTCTGTCCGACAGAAGATGAATTTTTGTGTATAGTCCAGAAGACGTCAGGTCTTCAAGTGGCCGTGCCATGGTTCAGCTAGTTAGTCGCCGGCCTCCTACCGTGGAAGCTTGGTTTGTAACCCGGGCCATTTCATGTGAGATTTATGGTGAAAGAAGTGGCAATGAGACAGGTTTTTGTCCGAGTCCTTCGGTTTCCCCTGTCAGTATCATGCAACCATTGCTGCACACACATTTTCATCTTATTACTACTCTTATTAGAAGGGCAACTCGATACGGGGCGGAAGGTTCGGGGTTTGAATTCCGGTCGAGGCGAAATTTTCCGCACCGTTCCAGACTTGCCCAGGGGCCCACATACCCGTCTGTACAAAGGGTATCGGCCCTTTCCCAGGGATAAAGCGGCGGGGCGTGGCGTTGGCCACCTGCCCCCATCTAGTGTTGTGACCTAGCGAAGGGTTAGTTAATCTGCTTTGTGAAAACATGTTTATTTGCTTATGCTATTTCTTGTATTGATTGATTTAGTAAGTTTATTGGAATTATTATTGTACTGTACGCTTTCGCCTCATACAGTACGTAGCGGTGAGGAAGGATATGTTGGTTGCTACTGGCCAGCCGCATACACCACAAACGCCACATTGCTTTCCTCTTTGCATGTTTATTACAGTTTAAGTTTCCTGTTAAGGAGCTTGCAAAATCTCAAGTTTGATGTCATCCAAAAACCCAAAATGATCAACACGAACTTTGTGAATCTTATCCTTCAAGTGATGGTGTCAAAAGAGGAACCAATCAGCCACTCTGTTAGATACTATTGTCTGAGGGACTTGGGCGTGATTCGCCAATAGTAAGTGTCGTTATATTCACGGGGGGCGGTCCGAACTAAAGACGTACCGGAAACACGGAGTTATAACTAATGAGGCTTCGGGGATGGTCACTCTGTTACCATCAGACAGTTGCGGGTGAACAAACTGTCCCATCGCGAGGGGAGGCTCTCGCCAACTGACCTGCTGTCAAGGTGCTTGCCATCCAGTGTCGCAGATGTATATCTTCTTCACTTCATGTTGTAAGTAAAGAGTTGTCTATCCACTCGGCCGTGGCACGGGACCTTAGCTGCTGGTTGGTTAGGATTCTCTTAGTTTCCTTAATATTTTGTTGCATTTTTTTGTTGTATTCTTTGTTTCAGTAAAATATATTTGCACTTAGTTGCTTCGACTGGGTTTTATTTGCAGTTAGATAAGAACGCTTGAGCCATTTAGGGGTGAGTACGGTACCCTTCACTCCTACCACTCCCGCTACCGTAACACTAGCACCGACGTAAAAGAAAGAGTAGTTATACCTCTACTCCAACTTTGTGCCTTTGTGGAATGTCACAGGTGAACTGCGTGACAAGGACAAAGGGCAGAAGCCTACACATCTCCAAATAAATAATATCCTTTCGGATATCGGGAGGCAGTGGATGAAAAAACACACGCACTGTTTTTTAAGTCTGCAAACAGTCAATTTTACCATCACGGAATACTAAAAATTCATCAACAGTCTGATAATTTTATTAAGTGATGAACCGTGTATTCAGTTATTCTTACCTCTCCTACGTCAGCAAAATGCTGTCGTCCGAATATCAATATTTAGTGTGGGAGGTTCTGATATTACCTTCAGGCTGGCGTAAGGGGAAGTTTTGAGAGAAGTGGAACGCAATGTTAGCTATCTCACACAGGTAACCGCAACTTAACCTCATTTTGAACTTCCGTGTGGTCGATAAGCGTCACACGATTGGTCTGATACGCTGTAGCACTGCCCTTTGCATGTTAAGCCGTTCCCACTACACGGACCCAATAAATGTTTCCATAAAGTACCAGGTCTACGGGTATTGGAATACATATGCTCATTTTTAGGCGCGTTTGCGAATAAATCAGTGAAAATGTATGGAAAACTGTGTCATATCGCTCCGTCCTTCTGTGTGCCTGCATAAAAAGAATCTGAATGGAAGAATTTTTGTTAATCTTTATATTGGACTCCCCTAGGCAAGTCGAGGTCCTCCCTCCCTCCCCCTCTCTTCAGTTTCCACTAACCCTATTGGCTAGCATCACGATCTTTGAGAACCAATCACCGCCCACACAATTCCCTATATAACTGCGTACCTAACGGTTCCCGGCAACCTTCATGGACCGCTTGACTATTGAAAATGGGGCCGATAGGTTATCCCGAAACGTCGATAAAAATACCACTCTATGCTGCGTAACACCCCAGAAGAATGCAGATTTTATATTGGGGATTTCTACGAAAGTTAGTTAAGTTATTGCACTTTTTTTTTCAAATCGGACAAGAATAGCCCTAACTTTACAAGAACAGCTACGTATTTACATTATACACGGCCTTTTACGAGAAAATAACAAGAAATGCGGCAGAGTCAGAAAGAGTTTACGATCAAAACATAACATTCTGTAACACAGTAACACAGTAACACATTAACCCACGCGATAAACTAAAGACCTTCGTTATCGCGTGTCGACTGTTTTAAAGAGCGGTTTGTTTCATTACTTTAATGTAGTTCTGTATAAAAATAAGACCATAACTTGGCTTCCCTGTTATTACACATACGTGTGTCATAAATTTTCTACTTTATTTTACCAACAGCAATATAACTGCTAAGATATGGACACAATTTTGCGGTATGCATTCTGTGAAAAGCAGCAAGTCACATTCACAATTCTGGCATTACCAGCTCTTTTATTAAATTATTTACAAACTGAAAACCTAGAGACACGAAGAGATCTACTTTCTGTGGACAACTCACAACTTGCCATTCTCACTGTGGAGTAAGGCGACGTATCAGGGTATCTGTCATTCTTATTGGGCCCGTATATATCCTTCAGATAAGACACGAATGGAAGAACGCTGGAATGATTTTTGGCAAAGCAGAAATGCTTCGAGGAAAACTATTCCAGTGTAATTGTGTTCACCACAAATCCCGCTTAATCTGCTGTAGATTGAACCTGGGCCTCTGCGAAAAATACAACGAAACATGCTGCTGGAACACGGAGAAATCCACTAGGCTAACCAACATCGCGGGGAAAATAAAAAATACAGCCGTTGGTACGAAATGAGGTTATTCCGCTTCGGTAAGGCTCATTACTTGTAGACAATTCTAATCATTTCCTTTGCTAAGATACAGGGAAATCCCATCAGTGAGGCCAAAAAACAGTGGATTGGAGCGCGTACACTAGAATACATGGCTAACACAAAGCGCAGTACATATATAGTGCGTGAGGACACTTAATGATATACAAGGTACAATTTTTCAATTCTTCAGACAGGAAATCAGTCACGACCAACAACTGTCTTTGCTTTTATTCTAACATTATTGAGCTACAAAGTTTTGGCCTTTTGTAGCCATCACCAGGCTCTATAACACATGAGCTAAGTAACTCCAAGTAACAGGAAGGAGAAGCCCTTCCCCTTCATATATTTGGAGTTTCCTTAGCTCAAGCTTTTATACATCCTGATGATGGCTGAAATAAGCCGAAACCTGGCAGCTCAATAATCTTTGAATAAAAGCAAAGACAAGTGTTGGTTGTGACTGGTTTCCTGCCTGAGGAATTGAAAAATTGTACCTTGAATACATATGCCAACTGGGATGTTCACCATCAAACTTAATGATATAGTACAGTATATCGCTATTTAGATAAGTGACAATGAAACCTTGCGCACTGACATTCTGAACCATCCTGTACGTCCTAAACGACGAACAACTTGATGTTTGTCAGTCAGGGCTCTAAACTGATTATCAGAGAACTTTGTGTTACGTCACGTCTTCGATTTCTGACAGAGTGCCACACAAATCACTGAGTTACATGTTACATAATGTTCTGCATTCCGGTGTTCGATGCTATTTCTTCTGTGACGTTAGTTATGAAACAGTTATTAACCCCCTTGAGGTGATTCATTCTTTAACCTTTTAAAGCCTAGCGGTAACTTACGTACCACCAGGTTTAACATTAAAAAATTCTACGTGGTGCCCACATTGCGTTTATGTGTTTTGTACGGATCTCAGAACAAACAGCAACTTTTGCCTTATAAAACATTAAGAGACTGGTTTTTATAACCGAAGTGGAGAGTGTTTACAGCGCGGTACGCACTGAGTCCTTATATAAAACAGATACGCTTCGTCTTTAAAGGATTAAAGTAGGTTATGCCCACATACCTACGTATCCTTTGCAATTCTTCTTTTCGAAATTGCCTTAACATTTGACTACACAAAACGGTTGGTTGAAAACGCGTTTTTAAATCAATTCAGAATCAACCGACTAATCACTGATTCAAGTTACGTAGCACAGATTAACGGAACTTTGAGTCAGACGAAATTTTTGTCTAATTTAAAGCGTAATCTCGACATTCAAATGGAATCACTGGGAAAACCACGGAGATTAGTCACTCTGACCGAATTCTGTGCCGAAATTTTAAATCCAACGCCCTGAATACGAAGTAGCAGTGCCCGCCACTGGAAAAAGAAATTCAGTTCTCGGTGATTGCCCCTGGAATGAGGTCACACATGCTATAGGAGTTACAAAGGATACGTAATGTATATGTTCTTTACATTCACTGGTAAAATAGATGGACTTAGCAAAACTTTCCTAACTACACCACAATGGTCGTGTCAAAAGACTTTCTTCTTTTAACTGCAGGTATTTCTGACGTCAGAGTTTACTGCATTGCCTTTTGTTATCATAAACCTCTAATAATTACGTCCCTTTAGTGCACATAAAGGCGGACACGTGTAAATATAGAATACAGGCGGTGTTTTGCATTCTCTTCGGAAGTACCATGATAATAAAACCTGAATCCAGGATCCACTGAATCTTTACAGATTGTCCTAAAATTTACATGTTGGGTTCCATTGTGCGACTTCGCGAAGAACGCCGACTGATTTAACGATTCCGTGAATAGTTCAGACTACTAAATTATGACGTAGAATGGTAAGATTGTGTTTAAGGAATTGGAGAGGACATGGGAGGAAATGATCGTGGTCTAACTTGAGGTACTATTGGTAAATTCTCCTGGATTAACTAAAGAAAACCATGATAATTAAATATGCTTCGGGATAGATATGTGAAGCCGGGGCATCCAGGTTACAAGATACGCATGTTACTGTGCTGACAGTAGCGGATGTCGGAGCTGAATATGCACAGTGCCACGTTAAGAAGGCTGACACACTTCATTGCCACTGAAATGCCTGCGCAATGAATCTGTTGGCCTGTGGGCTTTGAAATGTATCAAAAAGTACGTCATCTATATTCTAGGAATTACACAGCCTACATAATAAAAAACCCATAACTTTTTCTAAATCTCTCCAGGAGCTACAGTGCTGCAGAATTCAAACCCCTGTTCTCTACACAACAAAGGGACAGAGCCAAAATATGTCAAAAGTTGGGCACAAAGACGTTTACTTTTGTATAAGGCGATATAACTACACTGAACTAACAGAATACACATTTTACATGGACTGCTGAATTAAAATGTACCGTACGATTTGAGCCTGAAGACAGACGAACATGCATTTAATTCCCAGATGGGGGCGAGAAATTCCTATCACCTTTACAGCGTCCAGACACAATGTGGGATCCACCCAGCCTCCTGTCCGATGCGTACGGGGTCTCCTTCCCCGTTCATGGAGCAACATAAGCCTAATGTTCAAAACTCACAATCTTCCAACACTGAGATTAAGGGCATATCGCATTATACTTCCATTACACCTGCACGGTGTTGTATTCAATAAAGCACAATAATAAATACATATGAACACATGTTCAAAAATAAAGCTCCACATGTAAAGCCATTAAGGCATATGGGAGAATACAGGCATAGCTCTATTCACTCTTAACCTCCAGCTTCACGCTCTGACCGCTCTAACCCTGAAGAAAAAGAAGCCGGTATCCGTCAAGTAGGAAGAATGGCTGTGTCTCAGAGTCGGTCTGGGTACTTTGGATTAGGGAAAGTATCCTGACCCTTGTCGGAAATCTAAACCTGATTGGTCAGTGTCCAGTCCGTAGCCCAGTCACTGTAACAACTGAGCTATCTCGGCTCCTGTTTGCTACCCCACTGCAAGTTGTGTAAATTCAGAGGAAAGACCAGAAAACCGATGGTGAGGTTTTCAATTTCTCGCAATTGTGGACAAGAATATTACTGTCTTCTATATGTAAATTTGCAGAAGTTTCGGAGAAAAATGCTGCCTCTATCTTCAGGAAGTAGATAGATGCATCAAGGTCTTGTATCCCAGAGAAAAGTAATCTTCAGTACCTCTGTTCCTTCCGAATCACTTACTTCGAATTCATCTTGACGGAGGACAAATGCTAGGAGGCTGATCGATCCCCTCCTCTCTGCAATGAGTCCAGCTGCTCAACCGGAAAATTCCCCTGGAGACGCAACACGTTAGGCAGAGATTAAGTTTGTTTTCACGGTGAACCTTTAATCATTTGCACGTCTGTTTGGGTCATGACGTTCCAAATAAACTGAGTCACGTGCCCACAATTTATCAACGAATAGCAACAGCTAGACAAACATGGAAAAATAACCTCAAAAAGGAAAAAAACAAAGAAAACGTTAGAAGAAAGAAAAGGCATACTGTTCTAAACAGGTCGTATAGAGCAGGATGGAGATCAGGTAAGAAACTACAGTTGGTGGTCGTGTGTAAAGCACTTATACACGTAGTGAGTCTGGGAGTTCAGGCAGTACGGGGACTAGACAAAGCACTTATACACCTAGTGAGTCTGGGAGTTCAGGCAGTATGGGGACTAGACAAAGCACTTATACACTAGTGGGTCTGGGAGTTCAGGCAGTATTGGGACTAGACAAAGCACTTATACACGTAGTGGGTCTGGGAGTTCAGGCAGTATGGGGACTAGACAAAGCACTTATACACGCAGTGGGTCTGGGAGTTCAGGCAGTATGGGGACTAGACAAAGCACTTATACACGTTGTGAGTCTGGGAGTTCAGGCAGTATGGGGACTAGACAAAGCACTTACACACGTTGTGAGTCTGGGAGTTCAGGCAGTACGGGGACTAGACAAAGCACTTATACACGTAGTGAGTCTGGGAGTTCAGGCAGTATGGGGACTAGACAAAGTGATGAAGGGCCAGGGTTCGGTTCCTTAGATTGGCAGATACTGCGTTTGCTACCGATCTCAGGATCTCAAAACTATAACCTCAAACGACAGAATGAATGGTGAATAATGAAATAGAACGATTTAACACGAAGTAGCCGTGACATAATTGAGGTACTGTCAGTTTCTGTCCCGCATTTCCGGGACAGACTGCGGTAAAGGACAAAACCCACAAGTCATGATAGCCGCTAGCCTGGCCGAGCTTCGAACCGGAAAACTCATGGATGAAAGTCAACAGCTTTACCGCTTAAAGCCAACTTTGCCTCAGTCATGATAGTTTCTGCAGCCGGTATTCGAACCAAATGCCCCCCATGCCAGGACCAGCCCAGTTACAGCAACCACAGCTGTGTGCCACTGTATGCGTTGTCATCGGTTTCCACTGCCACCACCCCCCCCCCCCCAACTCGGTGGCAGCGCACACGGTTTCCGTGTATTAATTTTTTAAATAAACTCTATTTTTAGCCGAGTGTACTTCATGTAAACGCAAAGTGCATGGCACAAGAAGCCATGGACAAACTCCAGTTGACATAAATTAAACTTGCAGTATTATTGATTGTCAACAAGAAACCACGCATTTCACTCATAAACATATAAAAGTTTTTTTGGACAGTATCTGAAAACATGACACAGGATGCCTATCCCAGTGGCCGCGATGTCTAACGCGTGGGTCTTCGGGCGCTCGCTTGCTGGGATTGCGGGTTCGAATTCCGCAGGGGGCATGGATGTCTGTCTCTTGTGAGTGTTGTGAGTTGTCAGTAGAGGTCTCTGCAATGGGCTGATCACTCGTCTAGAGGAGTCCTACAGAGTGTGGTGTCTCTGAGTGTGATCGTGAAACCTCGATAATATGGGGGTCCTGGCCCACTAGGGGCTGTTGCGCCGCTGGGGGAAAAAAAGAGGCAGGGTCAAATACACAAATCAACAAAATTACTTTCAATATCTACGCCACCTGGTTCCAGTCACGTTGGTTTTGACGGATATAATCTCAAATTCTGTTCTACTGTTGACGTGTTTGTAATTAGCATAAAAATGTTTCGCATAGAATTTGAACAAAAAGGTAAACTTCGCCCTAGAAGAGGCCATGAAGACCCAGAGGGTGAGTAGAAGTATAGCCCTGCTCTTTCTTTAACCTCAGCGCTAGATGGAGGTGGGTGGTTAACGCCAGGGCCCAGAAGCTTTACCCCCAGTAAAGAGACCGGGCACCCAATACACAGGAGCCTGGAGGCTGGGTTGGCCTCGGGGCCGTTATGGACGAGTAGAGAAAACCTCGCCCCCACAGGGGTTCGAGCACCGATCATCCAGCCTGTAGCCAGTCGCTATAGCGACAGAGCTATCCCGGCTGCCACAGAATTTGTTTACAGTCTACCTTTATTCACTCGCCTACTTCCAATGCCTCCTTACAAAGAAACCGAAAGACAGAAACAGATTTCGCCGTGCGGCCATATTGTAAGCCAATAATTACGGCAGTAAACCTTGCTTAATATTCATCATCCCAGTTGGCGTTCAGATACAGGGCTCCTTGAGAAAGAACCCAGTAAACCTTGCTTAATATTCACCATCCCAGCTGGCGTTCAGATGCAGGGCTCCTTGAGAAAGAACCCAGTAAACCTTGCTTAATATTCACCATCCCAGCTGGCGTTCAGATGCAGGGCTCCTTGAGAAAGAACCCAGTAAACCTTGCTTAATATTCACCATCCCAGCTGGCGTTCAGATGCAGGGCTCCTTGAGAAAGAACCCAGTAAACCTTGCTTAATATTCACCATCCCAGCTGGCGTTCAGATGCAGGGCTCCTTGAGAAAGAACCCAGTAAACCTTCCTTAATATTCACCATCCCAGCTGGCGTTCAGATACAGGGCTCCTTGAGAAAGAACCCAGTAAAGCTTCCTTAATATTCACCATCCCAGCTGGCGTTCAGATGCAGGGCTCCTTGAGAAAGAACCCAGTAAACCTTGCACTTACCAGCACGAAACTGAAGGTCTCGCACACTTATGAGGCTTAAAGGGTAAAAGCTTTAGTTCGTTTGGGAAATGTCTTCAGTTTCGACACTATTTGGGCCCACTCGAATATGAGTTTGGAAAGCCTTTGGACTGCTTTGACACATATTGGTCAACTTCAGTGCACAAAGAATGCAACATGTTACTACTCTAATTACTACTTGGATTTTAATCCATATTTAATCAAATAATTTTAGGAAGCAGAGACTTGCTTGACACGCTCACACTGTGTCGGCTGGTCAAGCAGTTCTCCATAGTTCAACGAAACCTGAATGTTCATCACAACGTTCACAACATAACATTATTGGTTCCTATCTTCAGCAAGCGGAGTGGTCCATCATCTACCATCTTATATGCTTAAAGCCCACTTTGGCGTTATCCCTCCACCTACGACTAGATCTTCTAAGTAGTCTCTTGATTTCAGGGTTCCCCACCAATATGCATTTCTTCTCTCTCAAATGCATGTTACATTATCGGCCTATCTCAACCTGCTTCACTTATATCATCCGAAATTTTGAAGAGCGCAAATCATGAAGTTCATCATTATGTAATTTTCTCCAGTCTCCTGTAAGTTCCTTCCTCTTTCTTTCCTGTGGCGCAACAGCCCAATTCGTGCTTAGGCCGCCTCCTTTTGGAGGTGTCTACATCACACTCAGACACACCACACTCGTATGTGAGCGGTCAGCTTCAAGTCCTGGTCGCTTTAACCCTGGGAAAGGCGCTCTTGTCTCTGGTTAAATAAGGGAGGAAAACACAGTCCACGCCCACTATAAAGACCAGCCACTTAATAATATTTAGAACAAAACAGTAGCTGTTGTCATGATTACAGGCAACATATAAATACAGAGCGTGGCAAAATACAGATTTCCTCAGTGTTACAGCACGTCGTACTTATTTACCCCATGGGCTTTGTACCTATAACAGACGACGTAAGTTAGAAAAGCGAATTGCATTCAGCAAAGAAGCGTTATTGGTATACATGATACGTATAGCCTTTTGTATTAACATCAAGTTGCCCGGGCAAGCAGAATGCCTTCGCGGAACAGGGGGCATACAAATAGATAGGAATCGCAAACAATTGAAAACAGAGACGTTCAGTAATCCCAGCAGAGTTCAGTTATTTCCCACTCTTGTATAAAAGACCGGGGACAAAGACGTCGGGTCAGTGAAAGAATAAACACAAGTGATATCTGAGTTCTCAAGGCCGTGACTATGAAGTTTACTGTATTCTTGGATGTGACATCGTGTTTTCTAGTAGAAATTTACTACGTTTGGAGAAAACTGCTACCTGCACCTTTAATGTGGTTCTACACTGAAGACTAAGGCAGCTTGTTCCTCCGAAAATTGGCCAATTTGTAGCAGTCTGCTTGACGTCACATTCCATGGCGTTACGATAAACAAAAATTATCCCCCACACGGGTCCTTACAAGACCCTACCCCTCTGTATGCAGTACAGACCACAATTTATTTGAATTCTATACGTCAGTCGTTTTATGTTCCGGGGAGGGGAGGTGTAAAATCTGGACCGAGTGGCGAGGCAGGAGAACGACTGGAAACCCAACTAGCCGAGTTCATTACTTCATCGACCAGAATGCAGACGGCTAGCAAACAATAGTGTACTAATTCGTTCCTGTATTTGGAAGAGCAGTTTAAAGTTGAGTAAGCTGAATAGAAGAATGAAGCAACTTCCGTCTAAATGAAGGCGAAAGCAAGCGGATAATCCAATTTGAAGCAATCATATTTCCTAAATGTATTACACTTGGTTGTGTAACTCTTACTGGGTCCATGTGTATTTGCGGCAGACGGAACGTAATTTAATATTCTGAAAGCTGATTACACCACACACACACATACACAACACTAAGCAGACTCGCAGATTCCTGTACTACCTTAAACAAGATAGAAAATTTACGTGTAACATCATATCATGGTGCTATTTCGTGACCATTATTGCAATAGAAAGGCAACGATGCGTTTTTAGCGTATTTTTGAGCTAAATGTCACTGTCAACAATATAATAAGACGGACTGTTGTACAAAAATGCTTTTATAGCGAATTTATGGCGCCAGCAACAACAAAAAAAACTTCGGTCTTCATGATGATGTCCGACATTTTGTCCGATTTTAACCGAACTTGAATTCTTTCGACGTATTTTAGCATAAGTTCCTAACATCAAATTGCACGGGAACCGTATGGGAGTCGCGCTGATACCTTTAGACAGACAGACAGACAGACAGGCAGGCAGGCAGGCAGGCAGGCAGGCAGACGGACGGACAGACAGAGACAGACAAACAGAGACACATGACGAAAATAATAAGTGCCTTTTGCGACTATGCAAACGCGCCTAATGAACAATGCGTCCGAAAAAATTGCAAATGGAAGTTGACCTCAAAAATAACATTAAAGACACACAACGTACGTACAGCGCAATATTAAGGCACGTTCGCGTAACGATTGTTGCAGTGCAACAGCAATAAATATTAAATATTATAAGCGTGTGCCTGTATCTTGTCTTAGTTATTCGGCATGCAAAATTAATATTTTCTGCGCCGCACTATATTGCCATCTGTGGCCTGTCTGGCTCTACAATATTTTTCCACATTATCTCATAAGCGGCACGATTTTTTTGGAAAAAAATTTTGAACATAAAATGTGTGCATTGATTTCCTCTACAACTTTTTCCTGAAACACTTCTAATTCTAGGAATAATTTAACGAAATATTATAAATGTCCTTCAGTATCCATATAAATTACACATTATTCTCCTCATATTTTAATTAAACTTGAACTTTCTCGACAGATTTTCGAAAAATCCTCAAATATAAAATTTCATGAAAATCCGTCCAGTTGACGCCCAGTTGTTCCATATGGAGAGCCAGATGGGCGGACGGACGGACTGACATGGCGAAGTTCATAGTCGCTTTCCACAATTTCGCGAAGGCGCCCAGTAAGTGTAACGCAATGTGTACGTTAGTGTAGAGCCCAGGATAGCCGCGCGGGTGAGACAGGATTGCAGGTGCATGAGCGTAGGACTGCTGACAAATCAGAGGTTTATCTCTTTCAGATTAGCTATGCACGCACTCAGATTCCTACCCAGAACGTAATAGGAAATCCTCACACAGATAAGACGACTGTAGCGTGTAGTTAACACCTCATCTCGATGTACAGTCTAAGTAAAGAAACATGGAAGCTGTATCTACACTCCACCTCACACCTTCACGGCGGTGTGTTCAGTTAATTAAGCATAGATGTGATTGTACCTTTGCTACATTTTAAGTTACGTATCTTACTATTTTACTATTTTACGTATCTTACTATTTACTATACGTACTATTTTGAGAAACTTCCAAACTTAACTTCGCGTAACGTCGGCATTATGTCGGACAGAGGCGGAATAACGTGAAAATTCATATCGACAATATTCAACTTAAATCTCCAATATTAAATTTCAACAAAATAATTCAGTAGAGTTGGACAATAAATTTGTTAACAGGCGGAAACACAATTGCTCCTCAGTCTGATTTAATTCTATGAAAGTCATGACAAGAACACACATACACGTATAGCCCTCGGACGGTTATTGTTTAGGACATAAAGCGTACAGGTATAAAAATATCTCCTTTAGCTTCTGGTTTGCCAAATGTTTCAAAATTAGAGGACTAGTCACATAAAACTCCCACTCTCTTTCAAAAAGCTTCATTTCCATTAGGGCATTACAGACAAGACATAAAAAACAGGGCAGGGGGATGGTGCTCCTTGTAATTTCCTGTTGCTTTGCCCTCTCTTTGGTACTGACCGATTAAATTGGACGCCGCGCACATACGACAGGCAAACAGCTTCGCTAAATAAACTTTAAAGTCAAACCATACAATTGTCTCCCCCTGTCTAAAACTGTATTAACGTACATTTATAAAACCGAGATCTTTCTGTTTATTTATGTCGCTTCTCTGTTTCCTATTGCGGACTTCCGAAAGAACAACAAAGGTGTTATGACAAGTACTCCGTACTCGTATTAATACGCATTGCAGCCACGGCTGTTCAAACGATGTGCAAGTACTGCAGTAGAGTCGTTGGGTGCGGCTAATATCCTCA
This sequence comes from Coptotermes formosanus, assembly GCA_013340265.1. Lineage (NCBI taxonomy): Eukaryota > Metazoa > Arthropoda > Insecta > Blattodea > Rhinotermitidae > Coptotermes > Coptotermes formosanus. The sequence goes on from BLKM01000627.1 coordinate 1,667,581, forward strand.
TTCGAAATTACATAAATAAGATCTGAAAATACTGAAGCAGGTGTAAGTACTGACAAACGCTACGATATGAAGGCATAGCACTAGTTTCATGGAAAAATTCGTAATTTGAGGATTATATTGGTGGTAATGATGCGATTTTAAGGTTTTATCATGTATTTAAAGAAACCTGTATTTGTCTGAATGACATAGTTCAGATAGCGGACTCTGCAGTTGCCTTGTTGTTTAACAGCAGCTTTGCCAAGCACATGTATAAACTTTCTAGCATCCAAAACCCTACCTCTTATCCCTATAAGATGTGTGTAGGTGTGGATGGATATGGAGGTGTGTGTTAACAGGCAGTTGAAACCTACAATAAGTTTTATTTACATGAATAAACCTCAATTCCACTATTTAAGTGTTATTTCTTCTATAAAATTGCACATACTATATAGCCAGATATTTACAGAGAAAGAAAAACCTAACCCGGGTGAAGTGCTGGTACCCGTAATATCAAGCATATAGTGCCTAACTAACTAACTAACTAACTAACTAACTAACTAACTAACTAACTAACTAACTAACTAACTAACTAACTAACTAACTCCATGGAGCAGAGGCTTTCTTGAGAAGCTAACAGTTTCTGAGCTAGTCAAGAAATTCCCCGCATTTTATGGAACCCGAAGGTTCATTACCGCATTCACAAGAGCCCGCCACATGTCCCTATCCTCAGCCAGCTCAATCCAGTCCATGCCCCCCCCCCCGTCCCACTTCTTGAAGATCCATTTTAATGTTATCCTCCCACCTACGCCTGGGTCTCCCAAGTGGTCGCCTTCCCTCAGGTCTCCCCACCAAAATCCTGTATGCATCTCTCCTCACTCCCATACGTGCTACATGCCCCGCCCATCTCATTCTTCTCGATTTGATTACCCGAATAATATTTGGTGATGAGTACAGGTCATTAAGTTCTTCGTTATGTAGTCTTCTCGCATATAGTGCCTGCAGGTCATTATTTCTATATAATGTTCAAGCTATTGCAATGACAATCATACCGTCATATGCGTATGCACAGAGCTCATCATATCTATACGTTCCACTGGGCCAGTTACTACAAAAAACACAGGATCCACATGTTTGCAGAATTTCATGTTTAGCAGATACAAGGCTATATGTGTGTGTGTGTGTGTGTGTATACACATAGAGAGAGACAGAGAGAGAGACAGCCACAGAGAGAGACAGACATCAGCGTTGATGCTGTGCTACTTGTAACAGCAGCCCAGCTAGAATGTACACATTTCAACGACGTGCTTGTATAGATACGTTTACAAGACTGGCATTACGCTAGGGGTAAGATTATGCAGATAGAGGCCATTATTATTATAACATATCTGTATAATTTCCTTGCCTATTTTAATACCTAGTATGAATGTAAGATATACATCACCGCCTCTGTCTCTTTGCTGCCCCAATATCCTCTGTATCCCCTGAACTAATCAACGTATTACAAACCGCTATGATACTGCAGGCTTTATCATCTTTAAACGTTGTGTCTACTTGAAGACCTTCAACACAATGGTCGAAATTCTGAGGTCAAAGTGACAGGCATTCAATTGACGAAAGTCTAAAGATTTATGTGGTAACCGACCTCTAAAAAGTGTGACATTTGTGAAGCAACGTTTTTTTTTCTAGAGGGTAAAAAGGAGCTGAGAACGAAAAACGTTCATTTGGCTTTCCGTATGGTCACAATGTATAACAAACTACTTCGTTTACTTTTGACCGGAAATAACCGTGCTCTAAACGCAAGCGGACATGTGGCATTGTATCCACGATTCCAGTTGAATACTTTTAATATAAAGTAGAACATTTGTTTAAAAGAATGTTGGGATGTGACACCGTGCGTTGTTGTATAAATCTGCAGACATTTCAGATAAGCGTGATGGCTGCATCGTGCTGAACAGAAGGCAGCAGGTCCCACGAAGGTTTGCAAAATTTATACCAAATCTAGCCGCATAACTTCAAGTTTTAAAATTTTGGGCCTTTGGAATTCCAGATTTCTTCTTAGTCTTCACAGCTGACAAAAGACATCCTGCCCTTTTCCCGGTACAGCCACCCTCTATATCACAAGACCTCCCTTAACAAATCCTAGTATCAAATTCACGATTTAGTTTCTAATTTAAAATAAAACTCTCCTTCACCCATATTTCTACGTAATAATCTATTTATTAACTTAGCTAAAATCGACGGTTACGGCAATACTTTTCCACAGCCTGAGAAAACCAGCTTCACACATTTCTCTCATTCTGAATTGTTCAGATTGTCATATAAGTACTGATCGTGTAACGTGCCTCGAGATGCGATTTACTAAATTTAATTCTTACCCATCTACAAAATTACACGGTGTCGCCACATTCTTTTTCCCTGCCGTGGCAAATTAAAATTTCACTCCATAGTCCGTTCGTGTTCGCCGTTCAGGATCGGCAACTTCTCCGTCACACTTGTGTAGCGTGTAGCCGAAACAGAGCCACACAGGCGGTAGCCGTTACACCAATACTCGAATCAAGAAACTAGCAGCGAAGTGACACATAGCCGTAAAATCATTATTAGTGTGACCGTATGGGTTCACCGAAAAATTCTGTTCCCATTAAAATTTTTTGACCCTCCATCTCATTCTAAAAGGTCCCACATTTCCTCATCGATTCCACTCAAATGTCTTCGAAACAAAGTACGAGAAATCCAAATATTTATTCTCAAAATCCTGGATTTCTTATTTTTAGTCCCGTACGCAACATTTAGACAAGGACAAGGGTTAAAAAATTAAAGTAAGCGTAAGATGTATGAATACTCGACAAATAACTCTATAACATGGCACAACATTTACATCCATAAATAACAAAACGTTATTTATTTCGAAAATCACTGAGAAAGATGGGCATAAAAATTAGTGGAAGCAAGTGGAAAAAGCAAATACAATAAATGTTATAAATTTTAAAATATTATTTGGAAAATTAAAGTGTGACAAACGAATGAACTGAAACTCGCTGCATACAAATGAGTAAATAACTATTTATTCATTTACTCACCCACTCATTCATTCATTCATTCATTCATTCATCCATCCATCCATTCATTCAATAATTCATTCACTCATTCATTCACCCATTCAACCATTCATTCATTCATTCATTCATTCCTTCACCCATGAAGGTAAAAAGTAAAATTCAATCTAGAAAAGGCCACGAGGGCCCAGAGGCGGAGCAGAAGTATACAGCTCTGCACTTTATTTAACCTCTATACTAAATGGGGTGGGTGGTTAAAGCCATGACCCGGCCGCTTTACCCCCGGGAAAGAGACCCGGTACCCATTGTATGAAAGACTGGGTGGGCCCCAGGGGCGGTATGGACCGGTGTGGAAAACCTTCCACCCTGCAGCACGTTCCTATACAGACTACGCTGTCCGGGCCCACCATTCATTCGCCCATTCCTTCATTAATTCTTACCACTGTTTATATAATGCGGCTGTCAGAGACACCGGCTATGTTGCGTCGAAATATAGGGCGACAATAAGCAACAAATTAGAAGAATGTGAAAAGAAACTGTCGTGGCATATTTTGGGGCACTCCCCGACATTTTGCTAGAGGGACTGAGGATAAGTAAGAAACACTTCAGCCAGGCCAGTCGGTGCTGCAGCCTTGATTCGAACCGGGAATTGCGGCTGAGTAAACTTGCTTCGTTGTGACCGAAAAGTCGTTAAGGCCTACATATGTTTTGGTCTTGATTTGTTTCACAGTATTTTCATCTGGTAGGATTATTTCACGTCAGATGCTGGAATTAGTTAATAATGAATTGGGCAGGACAGGATATGGAGAAACTGAACTCAGTACTCCACCATTTCCTGGATGGATTCAGGGGAACAACCAAAAGCGTATCAGAATATCCGGGCTCGATGAAACCGGGAACCCCATAATGGCACTTAGGAGTGGAGCCCAGCAGAACGCGACGTTTCACGTGAATGAACCCCCCCCCCAAGACCTTAACTGTTCGACCATTCGTACGTAATGACTTCTTTCTGTGCTGCTAAAATCTAGTGCGGTATTGGAGACTGAATGGTGGGCAGCCATTTTAAGAAACTGTTAACTGTCTGGCCGCTCAGTAAATGCTCTGGTGTTACCCACAACCCCAAGGTTCATGAAAGCCTGTAATTCGACCCATAACCATCTTTAATGTTTTACAACCCATTCCCTGTAATTAATTGTATTATACTTCCCGTCAATCCCAGTGGCCGCGCGGTCAAAGGCGTGGGTCTTCGGCCACTCGCTTGCTAGGAGTGTGGGTTCGAATCCCGCCGAGCGTATGAATGTGTGTCTTTTGTGAGTGTTACGTGTTGTTAGGTAGAGGTCTCTGCGACGGGCTGATCACTCGTCCAGAGGAGTCCTACCGAATGTGTGATGTGTCTGAGTGTGATCGTGAAGCCTCGATAATGAGGAGGCCGTGGCCCACTACGGATTGTCGCGCCAAGGAAAAAAAATGCTTCCGGTCATGCCTAAAGCCGGGTTAATTCAGTCAGCGTACACGCAGGCTCTGGGTTAGGTGACAGATATTTTGTTTCAGACAACGATCATTTCTCTTCTCCTCCGCGTTCTGACCGTCTCCTGGGCCCACCCAGTGTTCAATCAAATTTTTAACTGAGTTATTCAAAGACGTGGTCAGTTGCTGAGACTATGTAGCGACGCTAACATATGAGGCGATTATGGAGTTGCTCCCCGTGTCACTGCTTCCACCACAAGTCATAATGAGTTGCCCTGAGGTCGATTCGGAGCTTCCGCAGTGAAAGGTCAGCGGCTAACTGCCTCAGCTATTGTATGGCTTACTGTCTCCAATAATTAGCACCGGGGATATTTTTAGATGGGAGTAAACTAACTGGTATGTGAACCGACAACACAATTCAAACTTGCGGAGGCAAGGAATTCATGGAGCAGTCCTCCATTTTCTCACATATATTTATAGCGCAGTTTTTATTAAAGAATGGAGGAACTATTTTGCTGCAAAATGAAAGGTTTCAGAAAATACTTAATGTGTCGATGTTTGCTTCCTGAAGCTATAAATTAATAAATTGTTTGCCCTCAAGTGCATTATTTTACTATAGAGGCCCAAATTTTAAAAAAATTATTGGCATTAAAATTTAGGGTCAGTTAAACTCTGCCAAATATGATATTTGTGGGACTGAAGGTTAAATACAAATTACGACCAATGAACGTAAATAAGACTATACGAATGATTAAACCACTAATTGCGATTTAATGTAATACGGATTTAAAGAAGTACTAACATAAGTCGCAAAGTTATGTACTGTAAGCTACACAATTCAGCAAAGGGGAACCAGGTAATTTGCTTGACAACAAATGGCACTGTCACACGTCGCGTTACATGCTTTCAGTTTCATGGAAATTACGCTGCACGGGAAACGTGTAGTGTTTAATTAAACCCCAAATATTTGGTCGTTAGTTTGGCGTGAGCAGCCACGGTGTAAAATATGAATGTAATGTATCATATTGAGTAGCGAGCTATAATCACGGCACAGGTGCACTAAATTCTCATCAAAGTGGCTATACATGTACCGTCCGCTTTAACATTGAAACACTGCACTTTGTGTGCACACAGTGTGCTCTTTGTGTGCACACAGTGCGCTCTTTGTGTGCACACAGTGTGCTCTTTCATTCCGCGCGCTGCTCGCAGTACGCAGCAATTCTTTTCTCAGTCTTTATTAACAAGCTCATCTTCGTAATGGGGTAGCAATGGGTTATCTGTGGCGTAGGAACTGAATTTTCTTATACATTATTTACATTACGTAATGCTTTGCACGAAAGGCAATATACATATAACGTACTATTAAGACGCGTTCGTGTTACCATTATTGCCGTGGGAAAGCAAAAGAGTATTAAATGTTGTGAGTGTGTGCGTCTGTCTCTCTGTATTCTTGCCTTACTTATCCGACATGCAAATCGCATCTTGTACACCCCGTATTACATTGTCATCTGTGGCGTGTCTGGCCCTACCATATTTTTCCACATTATCTCATAAACGGCACGAATTTCGGAAGGTTGTTGAATATCAAATACGTGTTTCCACTTTATATAAGAATTTTTTTCTTAAACATTTCTTAGTCTAAGAACAATTCAGGGAGATAATATCATAAATGTACATAGGTCTTCACGTAAAATACACGGTATGCTTGTCAGATTTCAATGAAACTTCAAATTTCTGGACAGACTTTTGAAACATTCTCTAATACCAAATTTCATGAAAATCCGTCCAGTGGGAGCCGAGTTGTTTCATACGGACGGACGGACGAACAAGACGAAGCTAATAGTCGCTTTTCGCAAAATTACGAACACGCTTAAAGATGTCGCTGTCATGTTCCTGGGAAACCAGAATTAAACTCTGGAACTGCTTTCAACGTGTTTATGTTTGGCAAATTACGTGCAAACTTTGAGCAGGGCACTACTATTTTGTATAGGAATAGTGAAATGTGTGATGTTTAAACTTCATTCCTCTAAACGACGTGGCAACGGAACAACTAGACAGCGTAGGACTTGAGACTGGAAGCTGGTGTAGCTCAGTGACACTGATATACACAACTCAGGTAGAAAAGCAACACCTGTCGATGAAGATAAATGACTTGTGAGATGTGACACCGTAGTCTGGTTAAACTGGGGACGTTTCAAATGAACACCTTTACTAGACTACACGGCTTCATATCCCCAATCACAGCAATCGTCATGGTCTCCGTCGTGATAACCTGAAATGTCACTTCAAAGATGTCGTTTGAAACTTCAACTTCATCCACCTGCAAGATGTCGCCATATATACAAAATGAATTTAAGGACTATTCATGTTTCTTAAACTAAGAGATTTAGACAGAAACAAACACACATAGGAGGAAATGCAAGTAATGGCAGTGGTATTCCCGTTAATTACTTGTAACGGGGCCGAACGACCAGTCGACGCGTAGTCAGCTGCTGAGAACGCCAAAGGTTAGCTAAAGTCAGTGCCAACATAGTGACAAATGTGGGACGTTTTTGTAGAGCCCTGGGGGATATAAACACCTCTTTCAGCTGGTCTGCTGTGTCAACCGAAGTGTCAAGTAAGCTCTGTTAGTCAGGACGTTCCAGAAAAGAAAAGATCTGTCTCCAAAGCGTCAATATAGACAGGAAAAGTAACTCACCGAAAAGTGACGTTGACTCGTCGGAACTCATTGGTCGAAGTCACATCTGCGCTCCAGTTAAATGTTACGGACGTTTTCCTATCAAGCTGACCAGTCACAGACCACTCCGCACCGGGACACACTTCGTCTGTCCAGATGCTAATGAAGTGACCATAAGGTCTGCCGTCCATCTCTGACACGAGGAAGACATTTTTGATACTCTCCGCTGTGGTGCTTCTTGATACCACAACTGAAACAAAAGAAAATACTGCAGTAGAGCAAATGGATCTGGAGATCATAAATCAGATTTTGAGTTTCAGGAGTATGTAAGGACCACTTAGATAAACTGTGACTAATTTTATAATTGTAGTATCTGAAATCTAGCTGCTTTACAGCGCAGTGATAAATCTACGTGTCAAATGCTTTAACATTTAAAAATAATCCGCTATTGCCCACACAGCGTGCGTGTGTTTAGTATGATTCGCCAAATGAAGAGCAATTATTTCTTTAAATTGCATACAACAATCTGGCTTCGTAATGTGAACATGCTGATTTCTTTTTTTCGGTAAGAATTAGATTTTTAAACGTTATTTAAATGACTTTGAAGCTTCAGAATTTACCAACATCTGACTGTGGGTTGAGTTCTGAGCCAGATGAATTTATCTCCCATTCCACAATATGATACTCTGAACTATATATAACGTTAGACTCCCACCTCCTTGTACGTCCTTCAAGTGGCTCTTTTCTAATGTGCCTTTCGGTAAAATTTCTAAAATCATTTCCTCTATTCTATCTGCTGAGCATATACCAGACACATTGTAATATCTTTGGTTCAACTACCAAAAATGTGCAATAAAATCTACATAACAATCGTGGCTTTGTTGTAAGGTTACGTGCCAAAATGTCTAATTCTGTTATGTTTCTTAATTTTAGATATTTCTACAAACGAAAGTCTTATTTATGACTTTTTTCTGATCGTCACATTTTCTTCACCCCGAAGTGTTTTCGAAACTAATTCTGACTCCCGAATCAGGTAATAAGTTGACGCAAAGTGCGATGACGTCAGTAGCTCAAAATATACAGCGTTGATTTGTAAGATGATTTATGACCAACGACTTGTAAAGGAAGATGCAGAAAGCGGTACGGCAACACTTGAGGCAGGCCTAGCATTCCTGAATTTTGCTGGAGGTACAGTAGAAAGGCAACAGCCGCGACGCCTCAGTCTGATAGTGATTAAGCTACCAGCTGGACGTTCGATGATTTGCAGTTCGATTCCCTGCAGGGATGAAAGGTAAAGTTGCCCCTGTCCACGCCATCATGGCATATATGGGGAGTAGCGGTATAAATCTTGTCCTTCGTAACCTCACCGCTAGATGGAGGTGAGTGGCCACCATCCCGCCCCCCTCCCTTTACCTCCGCGAAAGAACCCCAGTACCCGTTGAACAAGAGCTTAGGTTGCTCCCAGAGCCGGTTTGGACGATTTGGAGGAGAGGAAAATCTCTTAACTTTACCTACATTCAAAACTCGGACCCTCCAGCCCATAAGATAATTTCTTCACTACGTTTTTTCGGCTCCTTCCGTGCAGCAGTAAGAGGCTTATCTCTTGCCCAAAGCGTCCAGACCGGCTGAGGAACCAATCTGGCCTCGTATTCAACGAGTGGCAGGGACTTTTTCTCGGTAATAATAAATTGTACTATGCTTCCATGCTGTCTTACGCCTTCATGATGTGCAAAGGGACTATACATTCTACAGAAGCAGATTACAAAGACTGCTATAATTACAGCTGGTCTGCAGCCCCAGGTTTGAAAGAGGCACTTCCCAAAGATGTGGGACGAGCGCCGCTCACGCGACGTCGACATGTGCTGTAATTACAAATACATCGTACAGCTGTTTTATTCTATAAAATACACAAAATAAAATACAAATTCTATAAAATATTCTATAAAATAAAACAAAAAAAAATTCTATACACGAACGGGCGGCATTAACAAACGGCGGCTTTTACGGGCACGTTTTTAGTATTTCGCTTTGCTGACTGTATGGAGTTCCAACATAGAGTTCCAACATGGAGTTCCAACGTTTTAAAGCCTAGCGGTAACTTTACATACTACCAGGCTTAAAATTAAAAAATTCTACGTGGTGCCCACATTGCGTTTGTGTGTTTTGTACGGATCTCAGAACAAACAGCAACTTTTGCCTTATAAAACATTAACAGAATGGTTTGGTATAACCGAAGTGGAGAGCGTTTACAGCGCGGTACGCACTGAGTCCTTATATAAAACAGATACGCTTCGTCTTTAAAGGGTTAATTACGCTTGATCTCCGTACGTTGCTTTCGTATTTATGGCTAATTAGAAGCACACAGCCGAGACAAGTGCGTTTCCTTTTAACGTAATGCGGACGTTAACAAGGGCAATCCCTTCACGATAATTTGCGTGATTGTGCAGCAGCTGCAGCCAAATGCGCATAGAAGGTACAGTTTACTTAGCGAATCACACTCTGTCAGCCAATCAGTTTTTTTAGTCTTCTTTGAATCAAATTTTGTTGCGAAATTACAATCCGTTCCGAACCACAACAGATGAGTTCATCTTGTTCACAAGTTTTTCAAATCGCATTCACTAAACGAATAAAGTAAATTTGTATTGTGATTCAAGCATTACGACACGAAGATACATAAGGAATACCTCCGCGCCGACCCCAATCGTCCGTGCGGTCTAAGGCGGACATCTGTGGCAGCCCGATTGCTGGGATCGCGGGTTCGAATCCCGCTGAGGGCACGAATTTTCTTTTCTTGTGTTTGGTTATGTGTTGTGTAGGTAGTGGCCTCTGCGATGAGCTGATCACTCGTTTAGAGGGGTCCTACCGAGTGCGTGTGCGTGCGTGTGTGTGTGTCTAATTGTGTGTGACCTAAGAATGTCAACAGTGAGGTAGACCAGGCCCGAGTTGGGACACTGCGCCCGATAACAAGTATAACTCCACTTGTTAACACTGGAAGTAGATGGTGGTTTCTTACTCAAGCCAAGGCTGCTATATCACCGCACCAGAAGCAGCAGTGCCCATTGGAGTCCCAGTGTCAGTTCGGACATTGTGGAAGCGAGAAAAAAAATCCGTGTAGATTCACGAACGACACCCCGCTTCTTCGGTCGTGCAGGCGGCAGTTCAGTCACTGTACTGCTGTGTTACAGTATTACACGTTACATTACTGCCTGTCGTGGCAATGTATGCAGTGCAATATGCAAACGTTCCTATTTATAATTCTAAACTGCCATTTCTATTAAGAAAATCTGCCAACAGACCGATTTCATCAACGGGGGGGGGGGGGGGGGGCGTCGCTGACCCGGTCACACTGTGTGTTGCCTGAGGTGCATTTACTCTAGCAACGTTTCAGAGGATTTTTCTATATCCATTTTAATACTATTGGCTGTCATTACATTGGTACACTTTATATTTGCTTCCCACATATACACCATTGGTTCTCTGTTTGCTGGCACACAGTTTAGTAATTAAAGGACATCTGTGTTAGACCCGCAGCCCTGTCATCAAAACAACAAAGCGTAACATATGATTAAAGGGAACAGAAAATAGAAAATTACACTTACTTGAAACAGGAGGCTATATATGTTAGCATATATCGGTCCGTAGTGCGTAATATCCTAAAAGACTACGATGTCTACTAGAACTTTGTAAAAACCTCGTATTTCCCACAAACTAGAAATTTTAAAACTGTACATTAGTTTAACAGCAAGAAGATATAGCAGTGTAGTGAGATGGAATCCTTTGGCATAGTGAAATTAGATGTGCCTACTGGAGCAGCGCCTGATGATATGAGTGTGGTGCATTCACAGAATCATAACTGGCAGAGGAAAAAAGACATTCTAGGAGCAAGCCTGCCTCAGCGCCACGGTCTCCATTCCAAATCCCACACGGCCTAACGTGAGATTGAATCCGGGCCTCAGGGGTCAGCAAGAGTGTAGTAAATGGCACGGAATTTAAAATAAATTGCAGTTTTGTGTGGTATTTGTCTACAAAAGCGTTGTTTTACTGCGTGTTGCCTGTAGTAGAAAACGAATGTAGTTGAAAGAAAGAAAAGACACTGGCAGATAAAAGTAGAGTTAGAATGGAGTTAGGGCTGTCGCAATCTGTAATCCACAGAATCGCTTATGTGGACAGAAACTTGAGCTTTCAAGTCAGACAGTGCTTTAGACTGCATGTCAATACGGCATCAGGACGCTACTTAGTACAACTGTAAAGGCAAGACAAAGTTGCTCGTATGTTTAATTGAGCGCAAAGCTTTGAAGACTTATTCGGCTGCAAACTGACCTCGGCACTACATTTAAGTGATCAGCTTCACGCTTCGGTCACTTTACTCCCGCGAAAATGATCTTTTGTACTCATTGGCTAAAGGACTGCATGGACACTACGCCAATCTGGAGGTAACGTCGAAATGGAACATTGTGCCTCCCTTGAATCAAGTCATGGTAGTCCAGCCTTTAACTGAGTCACTATGCTAACTGAGCTACATCGGATCAATCTATGTGTTTATGCTCGCAAATATAGCTCATATCTGTTGTGTCGCAGTCATAAACCCTTTATTTAACACATTACATTTCCCCACAAGGATATTAGCTACGAGTGATATTTCCATTTGAAGCAAGTGACAGATTTTTACAAAACTTGTTCAGAACGTATGCCACTGGAGAATACCAAGACGTTGTGCTTTTAATGCTGTGTAGTCAGCAATGCCAATATGGCGAGTGCGCGATATTTTGAGTTGGTGGCGACACTAGCGACGGTTCTTCAGGGAACCATGTTGTACAGTAATAAAGCATCGAAATCTCCCAAGTCTTCCAAGTCATAGTATAATCTCAATACGAACTAAGCTAAGTTTCAAACACCGAACAGAAGCAATATCAAAAGAGGCATGAAGCTACAAGCGATCGGTATGAAAATCATGCAGTGTTAGGCAGTAGTTCGCGACAGTAGAGCGACCACACATTTTCCTTCTCATCATCCATGGCTGTGAAGTATTTCACTGCACACAGCAGAGCAGCGTATTTCCTAGACAGCCAACCGTGAAGTGGACTTACGTATACACCAACCTTACGGAAGTATCCAGGAGATGGGGGCAGCAAGCGAGAGGAAATCTTTCCTGGACAGCAAGCAAGTGGACTGGTAATGCCGTATTCCAGTTACGCAGTGTACCATACGCGGTATAATACGCATCTCAGATCAGGCCAGTTCGTTGCTTAGTAACAACAATTGAACTTGTCTTCTGAGGGATGTCATCTTGAAAGATTGCAATCTGCAACTGTAAGCCTGGTTACCTACGAATCGTGCTCTAAACCTTAGCCAATGAGGCATGTCTTTTCGGAGGACACAATAGTCATCTATCCGTCATTACACTATAACCTATAGTAGAGTAAATACTCTTCTAAAATCAAAAATCATGTAATAAAAGGGGTTCGATATCTGAACAGAATTAGATATCCTAGATATCTTTGACAGACATATTGTAAATGGTGTTGGGGTATCCATATTTGATAACTAGTAGAATTGGACAATGTGAATAACGTTCTTGGTGTTTCTTGCAAATTTCGATGTATCCTTCCAGTCATTTTGGTTACGCATTTACAAAGCCATGGTATCACTTTATCCCACAAGTATACCTGCAGAAAAATTGTTACTCCGCCGGACGTAAAGTTGACTACTGGGCTGTGGCAATATAAAGAATGCGAAATTGCTGAAACAAATGCGTCTCGCATGTACCGGTCCAAAGTTTCTCGGAAAGGTCCCCAAATTACTAGCAGACTGTAGGCCTCACACCGCACAAGGCGGTGTTCTTCATAGATGAAGGCTGGGAAATTGTAAGGAAATGTTTCTACTAGACGGAAAGACAAACCGACAAGCACAACTGCATTTATGTCAGTCCTTTTGCTTGCTACATGTTTCAGCTTTAGTCAAAACCCATCACCAGTCAATTAAAATACAAGAAAAAAATAACCAAACACAATACATTAAAATAATACCTTTCAGATGGCGAGATCTCAACTAATAGTATTAAATATAATAAATTCACTCGAAGTACCGGGAAACATTTTAATATTTGAATATAATATACACTTATTATATTTTAATATTTTTAGTACACATTCACGATTTCTTTCTAATTTCGGCTTATACAACCCCAGTTGTTGTAAAGCTGAGATCTCGCTACGTGAAAAAGTATCATTTTAATGTGCTGTATTTAATTATCTTTCATGTATTTTAAGTGCCTGCTGACGGTTTTTCACTAAAACAGAAACATGCAGCAAACAATAAAACTGATATAAATTCAGTTGAGTTTGACGGTTGGTACTTCCGTTTTACTCTTTATAAAACACAACAGGATGTCGCTGATAAAAGATATTTGTGCCATTCTTCCGTTATGAATAGAACTGTATGAGGGTCTTGTGAACAGTCGGTATGCATCTACAAACCAAACAGCGATACAGCCCGGAACACACTCGTGGTTACTTGCAATATTCACTTCATACTGCTCCTTTATGACCTAAACAAGGAAATTGCAGGTTCTTCCAAAACTCTAGTTGAATTTTTACCAAACTACACGGTACCATACGCCACAACCCAGTACTCTTGCTTGTAATAAACTCTTCTCGGAAGATATGTATTGCATCGCCACGCGTTACGCTTCGAACAACAGCAGTGCCGTGTCATAGAGCAATGCTTTTGTTACATTTGATCTAGAGACACAATGGGCAGTAAAAAGTACTCAAGTTCGTAGCCGCAATGTAAAAAGCATGGCAAACAAGAGGCAGACGCTACTGCATGCAGCAAGTAGTTAACAATTTCTCTCCACATTCCGTCTCACTCTTAAAACTCTTTTTCAGTCTGCAGCATTTCATCCCGTTCCGATCATGCGGGTGTCCAAAAGGTTAAAAGGTAATAATTCAGTAAGGTTAGATGTCACAGTGTATTGAGCAAAGTGTTCGTAAGAAGAAAAACACGGCGCATTGAGCAAAGCTTCTTGTGGAGAAGACACAGTTGTGAGACTCCACACAAGCAGCGTATGATAGGAAAAGTTTGAAGAGCAAACAGAAGGGGACAGGATATCATATTGGATTTATGAAAAAAGACGGTAGGAAATGAATACAAAGTGTATTTGAATATCTGAATTAAGGAGACGAAATGAGAGAAACAGTAATGGAGAGACAAATAAAGGACCTTATTGAAATTGCAAATGTTTCTAGATGTGGGGTGTGTGTAGATGGCTCGTACTAGGTTCCAGTGACGCGTTCATTGACCCCGGTAACTCAAATTAAAGTTCCATGTAACTCGAGAAACTGCTCTACCATATGCGGTACTCAGTTTAAAAAGAGGGCTTTGCTCCATGGACGCAATTATTTTGAATTATTGTTTGTTTCAGTGCAAAAATCATAACAGCACGTGCATAAAATATAATCATATCTCATAACATTAAGAAATAAATAAATATCAAGTGAAAACGACAGCGGTGTTTGAGTCCTGTTCAAACGGCTGTGACATCGATCCTCGATTCCGCCTACTGTGTCAGGTGTTAACGTGCTTATGCACACCGTAAACCCTCTAACGGAGACAAAGAAAGCTTTAAACCGTAATTTTCTTCATTTTTAGTCTACTTAATTTCCGTTCGCAACAGTTTTGGTAAGATCTTAATGGCGAAATTTCATGTAGAAAGACCATCTTTTGATATATGACGCCACAGAATCTGACAAAAACTTACTGTCTTTTCGGAGGAAACGTACTGTCTACGCCCTAAGGTTGACACCGGTGCATTTCTTACAGACTGGACCCGCAATCGTTCCGCCTACAGAGACCAGTCCACGGACTTGACTTCCTAGAAATCGTGGTTCGATTGCAGGCAGAGATAAAAATCAGTCTTCCTTCCAAAGGGTCCATATCGGTGCTGAGAGCACGCCCTGCCCCCTATTTAATACATATCGGGGATAAGCAGCAGATAAGCGTGAAAATGAACATTCCCAAATTTAGTGTCGAAGATAATCAATGGAGCTATGCTTCCACTCTCACACATGTCGTCACGGAGCGCACAGGAATAATTTTACTTCTACTGTCTTCCAAACTACACGGCGTCACATCCCACAAGACTGTAAAATTCACAGTCACCGCCATGGATATATCAAAACTCATACAATGATTACAGTGCAGTCCAGGCACAGCTGAGTTTCAAATGGTTTAAAAATATTATCTGAAAAATATTATATGTTACAATTTAGTCGATTGGCTAACAAAAATATAGTTAAATTTAAGTATTTTCCTTAAATCCTCAGGTGTCTTGCAGCTGCTGTCACTGTGTTAACTCACTGAGACAAAAGCGGATATTCCGCACACAGCGATATCATTACAGAAACTCCGAGTGAGGTGCTCTGGTTGATTTGTCATTCACCGCAGTACGAAATGCTTCAGAAGACCAGCAGCGTGTAACCGTATCACACCACACAGCTCTCACAACTAACATGACGCATCTTAACAAGCATCTTACTAAACCACTAAACCAGCACGCAGTATAATACCGCAGCAGGCTAAACTCGCTTATTGTGTATGCCAACTAAGGTACACTTCTATGTCAGTGAAACAGAATTTATTTAACTTTATCAGTTTGCGTAAGTTCGGTAAGGTAAATACAGTTTACCTACTATTTTCGTTCCAGGTCTTAGGCCTTCAAAGCACAGTGTCTACTACACGTACCACCTGCTTTAACCCTTTAAAGACGAAGCGTATCTGTTTTATATAAGGACTCAGTGCGTACCGCTCTGTAAACACTCTCCACTTCGGTTATAAAAACCAGTCTCTTAATGTTTTATAAGGCAAAAGTTGCTGTTTGTTCTCAGATCCGTACAAAACACATAAACACAATGTGGGCACCACGTAGAATTTTTTTATGTTAAACCTGGTGGTATGTAAAGTTACCGCTAGGCTTTAAAAGGTTAAAACTGAAAGACTGTGTTTAAATCTACAGAATGTAAGCATTCCTTTCTTCAGAGTCTTACAATCAATATCGAATGTTTCTCTGCAAAACATGAACATAGAGGCATTTATACTAATGAAGTGATGTGGTCCTGTGAGGTAAGTACTGAATTTTAAATATTATTTCGACATATTTCATGCTTCGAAGTATTTAGTAATGCAAGCCTCTAGAACAAATATAACTGAGTGATACTTATTCTACAACATGGCTAATATGTAAATTAATATTCCCGTTATTTGTCAAAAAGGGGACAACCCAAAAAGCATTAATTTTACAGAAGAAGCAAGAAAATGGCTCCGTTTTACATATTACAAACGCTTTGAGATTTAGGATATCCGTCACATAACTTTGATATTCTTGAAGACGCAGTTGGCACCGTTTTTACATATCACAGAGCAGTATTAGTTGAATGATTTGCTACATATAACTCAAATTAGCTCAAAGCGTCAGTTAGCTCCTTTTTGCAAAACAGGAGCGATATAATCCCTGTGCTCAGTAGAGCACCAAGGTATAGGGTGTGCCTAAAGTAAAGGTAAACAGTCCCATTACAGGCCTGTGCAGGCCCTTAGGGTTCCAGGAGGTTGAAGTTCCCAGATTTCTAGACAATCGGCACATGAAGGTGGTAAGGTTGTCAGCGATACGCACCGGCCGCGTTTACCTCCCAGGAAATATTCCTGGTACTCATTTCTGTTAGAGGCTGAGTCGACCCCAGGGCCATAGTGCGACCGAAAGGATTATGCCAATGAAAAATTCCACTGACACCATCGGGAATCGAACCCGCGACCTGCCGGCTTGTAGCGTTTGTAGCGCAGCACACGTAACAATGCGCTTTACTCACGTGACAAACAGCACGCCTGAGAAGTGTGTTAGCCCATTTGACGGGGGCATGTGTCTCCAAACCCAAAGTCTCAGGATGTGTGTGACTGACTCCATGAAGCGGAGTCCTTCTTGAGAAGCTAACAGGTCCTCAGCCAGTCAAGAAATTCTCCGCATTTTATGGAATCCGAAGGTTCGTTACCGCATTCACAAGAGCCCGCAATCTGTCCCTGTCCCGAGTTCAGGACGTGTGTGCTGTAATATCTTCTATCTAATTTTTTAACAAAGAATTACACTATGAACAGCTTTTGTTCTAATTTATTTCATAACGTAGGTGTGGAACCACCGTTATATGTTAAGGCAATTGATCACGCTGGTATGAAGCCCAATATTAAACACATACCTTCCCTACTAATTGCACTAATTAGTTTACTGAGGTGATAAATTCTACAGCTAAATTTCATGAATAGTCCATGCGGTTATTCGACCAGAAGCGATCTGTTTGACGTCACACTGCTTACACGCTGTCTTTATCTCCTACAAAGCATCATCATTAATCCAACTTTGCTATTGGGGTCAGTTTATACGGGAATCACTGGATCCGCTTAGCAGATCTACAACAAAAAATAATACATGTAAATTCCGTTGTTACACTAATGCACGTGGACGATATTGTAAGTGGGACATGGTTAGTGCGAGAAAGCCTTCAGTTATTGAGCGCAACTGTTCTGTCATATCGCTCTCAAACAATAGCACAGCATAACAGCACGCTATTACGTCGCTCGTACTACGCAGAAGCAGTGTGTTGTAACTCCATTTTATGGCTACGTGAGTGAACATATCTAATTACGACAGCATATCTGGTAGCGCACTATGACCACATTTACTGTAAATTAACGCACAGTAGAAAAGAAGGGAATGTTTTATTATTCATATTATTAATACAGACGGTTGAACGTAGTTATAAACACTTTAAAAACATGCAGACAGGTAAAGTTCGCCCTAGAACAGGCCATGACGGCCCACAGGCAAAGTAGAGGTATACCTCTACTTTTTCTTTAACTTTAGCGTCAGATGGGTGTGAATGGCCAAAGCCACGCCCCGGCCGCTTTAAGGCTGTTAGTCGCCAGTCTGTCACTGCACAGACCTGTGTTCGATCTCAGGCCAGGCCATGTGGGATTTGTGGTAGATAAATTGAAACTGGGCCACGTTTTATTCCGAGTGCTGCGGGTTTCCTGTCTCAGCATCATTCCATCAACGCTCCCTACGCCTTCGTCAGTCGCGCCACTTAATCTTCGCAGCTTGCAGCGTCTTTACATAACTCTTCAAACTATGTGCTCCAGGGACGGATCACAACAACCGCGAGTTCAGATTGTCTACATTCTACCGCTAGAACACTGGGATTGCGGCAAGCATGTATAAGTACGCGTACGTCTGCCTTCTTTCTGTGCTGATGTCCATCCAAGTGAATCTACAAACAAGCCATGAGGCCAGAAAAGGGGGTGGGGGAGAGGGGTGCTCGGCTGTATTGTCCTGTAGCGCCACACAGACATATACGGTTTGTGGGTCATACGGTGATTATTCCTACCAGGAACTGTATTTTACATGGTAGATGACATTTTCCAAGTGCTGTCACCAGCTAGGAAATCGATTTGGGTGGACATACAGGGAGTGACCCGCTACTTCCATAATGTATAATCGATACTTCAGTAGCAAGTACTACGCCACGCACTCCATTATGGCCTGAAAACTGTGAGAGGAAATTCACTTACAGCTATTCAGAACAACCACACCTGGAGTTACGCACCCAAAAAGTGATATATATCGACAGTATCACACAAAGTTTTAGTCACAGCCACGGTAGAATATTTTAATCATCCCTTTTCACAGTTTAAAATCCACACCCGTACACACTACAGTCCACGTGCAATTATCAACCCCAGGACAGTCATCTAGAAAAAAAAACACGTGTCCATACATACTCGTAAACACCCTCTATTCTGATGAAGGATCCAGGATAGCGCAGTGTAGTGACTAGGCTACGGAATGGAAGATTCGGGTTCGAATTCCAGTTGAGCCAAGGTACTAATCTTCCCTCCAGAGCATTCAGATCAGCTCTAGGGATCCATCCAGCCTACTATAAAATGGGCAGCGAGGTTATATCGTTGGGGTCACGCGGCCGCGAAGTGAAGATGACCACTGAGCTCCACCTAGTGCCAAGGTTGCGAATCAGTGGCGCAATACTCCTACGCCTCCTACATGGCTTCATGGCGCGGAAAGTGTAATATTTACTCTAACTAACTAACTAACTAACTAACTAACTAACTAACTAACTAACTAACTAACTAACTAACTAACTAACTAACTAGCCAACTAACTAACTAACTGACTGACTGACTAAGTAACTAACTAATTAACTAACCAATTAACTAACTAACCAACTAACTAACTAACTAACTCCATGAAGTAGAAGCCTTCTTGAGAAGCTAACAGTTTCTCAGCTAGTCAAGAAACTCCACGCATTTTATGGAACTCGGAGGTTCATTACCGCATTCACAACAGCTCGACACTTGTCCTTATCCTGAGGCAGCTCAATCCAGTCCATGCCCCAACCCACGCATTGAAGATCCATTTTAATATTATCCTACCATCTATGCCTGGGTCTCCCAAGTGGTCACCTTCCCTCGGGTCTCCCCACCAAAATCCTGTATACACCTCTCTTTTCCCCATATGTGCTACGTGTCCCGCCCATCTAATTCTCCTCGATTTGATTACCCGAATAATATTTGGTGATGCGTACAGGTTTACTCTAACCTCCTTTTATAAAATACGAAGTTTCATAAACATGCTAACAATGCACTGACACTGGGAAGTTACCTGAGAGTTATCAATCCAGTTAGGGTTTCACATACGCATAACATTTGTGAAACACCAATTTTAATATTATATTTTCACGCACTGTCCTCCATGCGGTCCCTTGTCATGACGTTCCGCTACCAAAATT
The DNA here is from genome assembly GCA_013340265.1 of Coptotermes formosanus. Lineage (NCBI taxonomy): Eukaryota > Metazoa > Arthropoda > Insecta > Blattodea > Rhinotermitidae > Coptotermes > Coptotermes formosanus. The sequence continues at coordinate 1,687,599 of BLKM01000627.1, forward strand.
TTGCAGGCATTTCTCATTTCCACCATGACGGCGACATTTTGCTTCATTTAATCACCGTAACGACATCAGACGAAGAGCGCCAAATGCAAGTCTGCTCCTGCAACGCTAACATTACTTTCCATTGTAAAACGCTTGTGTTTGTGAACTCAGTATACCATCGCGGTGTGTTCGTTCCCTTTTTTAAAATTATCCCGAAAACCGTCAGACTTTTGAAGAGTACTGACCATAATACACATATTTCTTTTTCCCGTACAACATTTGTTCAAAACACATTTCGCTACCACAGATACGTAGTGCAGCCAAGCTGGAGATGCGCGCAGAAACGCGTGTACGGTTTCATGTAAATGGGAAGTTATTTGTGTACGATTTTAACCAAAAATCGAAGGTTCGACACATCTTACTTAATCTAGTATCAACTTTCATAAAATCTTTTCAGAAATTTTCGAGTTGTTTCATGCTTCAAGAGGAACTGAAGTCTTTTTTCCGAAAAAAAGGGCATACCCACACAAAACGAAGTACAGGATGTCCTTACGTGTACAAGCAATTTATTATCTGTTAATTTTCATGATGCTACAGTAAAATTTCGCTAATCATAGGAGGCATGTTAGAACGCCAAAGATCGTGTACTTGCCATGTTTAAATGCTACGGAGTAGGAATTTAAAGAAAAATATCGTGTCGGGTTAACTACCAGACCTATGGCATTTATACATTTATTTATAAATTTATATTTTTGTCTTTTACGTTATGACATAGTATAAAATTTTTGTGGTTATCCACATTTCGGGGGCGTATTGTATTCATATTCAGGGTTGCAGCAGAAAAGGAAAAAGTGGTACAGTCACACCAAACTATTCGACTTCATATACATATATGCAGTTTGGTGCTCTATACACTATAATTCACTGAAAATGGTGTAACATGCGAAACATCACTGATGTACATCTGAACTTCTTCCATTGTCGCCGAGTATAAAAAATATGAATTTGTAGGTTTTTGATTGTTAATTATTCTTAAGATTGTGACTCAAGCCGTTTACGTTTGAAATGTTCTGTTTTTATGGGCAGTGACGATGGAAAAAGTTCAAACACACACCACTGATTTTTCGGAGGTGCACTATGTTACCTTCCAGAAAGCATGCCCCCCCCCCCCTCCAAATCACTGCTGGAGACACCATATGAAGGCGCTGCTCTATAGCACACATCACGCCGTATGACCTTGCCCCTACAAACCGTCATTCAGGCAGAATAGTGCTCTCTTTCCAATAAACTTTCCTAGCTGCCCTTAAGACTCCTGCACTCTTTGTCCTGAAGTTTGTTTTGTCACTGTATAGTCACAACCAAAGCACGTCTCTTTAACCATCCATCTTACTTAGCTATAATAAAATCACATTTTCATCAGCTTTGTAGGCTGAAGATCGTATTCACAGTACCATGCACAAAGAGGCTATTCCTAACAAAGAGTTGCATAACTTCCACTCGATATGGATTTCCGTTAGGACTACAGACATGTTCTGGATACAGGAATTTCCCAGTTGGGATGCAAAGCAGTGACGGTGTTCATTAATTTCCTTACATTACTTCAATTGAACTTGCACAGGGTACAACTGACAGTATGGGGTATGTCCCTGAATTGACTCCATAGACCATCCCTCTTAACAAAGCACTTTCATTCTCTCTTCACGTTCCGTAATGAAATACACCTTTAAACCATTCAGGTTTTGTAATGTGTTCTTTGCCCAGTGCTTAAAAACATAAAACTTTAAAACATTTTTTCGGAAACAGCTCTTTTCCCACCATCGGATAAAAACCGCGGAGAACCCAACGGAGCTCTCCCCTTAGACAGGACCGTTCTCTGTATGTCGTCGTAAGAAACCTACAGAACTTAGTCATAAGGCCCGGTGACTGGGGTCAGCTCGGTTTATGGGACCGGCTGGGTAGGTGCCTCCCCATCTCTTCACCTGATGACGGAAACGGGACGCCCTTGCGAAACATCGTGTTCTCTTTATGTACGAGGGTCGTTCACAAATGACTGACACTCACCGGGGTTACAAGCCGCCTACTGACGACTGGCGACACATCACACTGTAGCATATTCGACATACTCCCCACCAAGGTCTGTGCACCGTTGCCATCTCTCTGGTAACTTTCGGGCAGCAGCAGGGTACCATCTTTTGGGACACTGCGCACAGAGCCGCGTACACCTCCCTCCGGGTCATAATTTGTAGGGAATTTTCTTCCGCGACGTGTTTCTTTAACTTTGTTTAACAATGCACAGTCCAGTGGGGCCTTATCTGGCCCCGTAACACGCGCAAAATGAAAGAACCACTCCTGGGGGAGAAAATTTCCTACAAGTGATGACCCGGAGAGAGGTGTCCACGGCTCTGTGTGCACAGTGTCCCCAAAGATGGTATACTGCCGCTGTCCAAAATATTACAAAAGAGATGGAAAAGGTGCACAGACCTTGGTGGGGTGTATGTCGAAAATGCTACAGTGTGACTTGTCGTCAGTCATCAGTAAGAGGCTTGTAACCCCGGTGAGTGTCAGTCATTTGTGAAAGGCCCTCGTATATTCAACTACCGGGCGATGTACGATAACCAAACGCTAAAAGCTTTCCGTTTTAGATATCACCAGTATCATACATGATCGGAATGTACCAGGATGTTTCGTCGCAGAAGGGAAGATACACTAACATGGACCTCCCAGTTACTTCTTTAGAAGTAAGAAATATACTTTTTACCGTATTCTAGTTTATGGTACTGTAACTCGTCATCTCGTCCGGTGGAAACATAATTGGCAATCAGAAACACTGGATATTTTAATTAATGATTGGACGATGTATTTGTAATTATTATTTCCTGGTTCAGGCCAATTCCAAAATACTGTACTTATTACTAATATTGTTACCTTAACTTTCACTGGACGCCAGAGTGTCGTGCGAGGTCCGTCATGTAAATCTCTACATATAAAATGCTGCTATCAAACATACTTCTCTTTTTCCTGTGACGGCAAAGTGAATGGTCGAAACACGTTTCTCTATAGATAGACAGTACTTGACATACCTGTAAGATTTTAGGTTCTCACGGCCACTAAGAATAATATTATCTGCGGGGTGTGACGCTGTGTAGCCTGGTACAAATTTTCGAACAATTCGGAGAAACCTTCTGCCTCCGTGTAGACGAATGAGGCTTGAACATGAAGGCAGCAGATTCCTCCGAAAGGTCTGAAGGCTTGTACGAGACTGCAAGTTGTAATATTCCAGACATTATTTTTCAGCATTTTATATGCTGCTGTAGATAAATGTACAACGCCCTAAGCTTTGTGTGTGGCAAACGGTGTGTTTCCTAATATGCGTTTGTCACCTGTCCTTTTGATTTAACCTTTTAAAGTCTAGCGGTAACTTTACATACGACCAGGTTTAACATTAAAAAATTCTACGTGGTGCCCACATTGCGTTTATGTGTTTTGTATGGATCTCAGAACAAACAGCAACTTTTGCCTTATAAAACATTAAGAGACTAGTTTTTATAACCGAAGTGGAGAGCGTTTACAGCGCGGTACGCACTGAGTCCTTATATAAAACAGATACGCTTCGTCTTTAAAGGGTTAATATTACAAAACATAACGGGATTTCCACATACCAAGATTATATTTGCTAATGGAGCTAAAAGCTTCAACCATTATAAAAACATAATGAGGAAGGTTCTTATCTGTAATGCTAACAATATATTGTAATCAAATTTGTACCAAAGGTCCCGTGCCAAATCTGCCAACACTAAAAATCTAAGCATGTCCCCACCAATTAAGTGTATTGAAGAGAAAGTTAAAAGCGAAATTCTGCAGACTGAGTAAAAGGTATTTTCACTACAACGTTCCCTAAAGTTATTTAATGAATCTGTTTCAGCTACAAAGTTTAAGTGCAGATGTTCATAAATGCTGACAAGAAAAGAGCATAAAATGAACCAATCGTGGCCTATTTTAAGTAGCCATTTACCTACAGACACTGAGAAAGAGTGCTAACACCTCAATTAAGACAACCAGTAACCCTGCTGAGACTAACCTAGTTGTTTCCCAAACACACAATGTAACTATACATGAACCTGCTCGCTGTAAGAGGTTAAGCTCTGCCCCACATCGTGCTTTCGGAAGCTGAAGTAAACCGCAAGTAAAGGCCTGTCCAGGATTGTATCCAGCGAACTTGTGCATGCAGGTCAGCCTCATTACTTAGGGGTGTCCCTCCTGTAAATGTACGTGTCAGTCAACAACACTCTGCAACTTTGCACCTGAGTCACCAAAGTTTCCTTACTGTCAAGTTGTCACCTGAAAATTATGGTTAACCTTATAAACCGCAGACCACATGTTTTAACGTGACACAGGTACGTGTTTTGGCCATACAATGTATTTATGAGTCTCCTGTATTTATCAAAATAATAAGCGACATTAGTCACTTACAAAGTAAAAACAAGCTATGTGGGGGCAACTGTCTATCCTACTGTGACACTGTCAGGGCCTAAAGTGTTCCACGTGCCTTATAATAAATTTGTTATTGGAGACTTTCACTAAATGTCACCCAAAAATTTCAGTTCTCAAAGCAAAGGCCATGATAGCTTAAGTGGTATAGAGACTAAGCTAGTGGCTTGAGAACTGACGAATCTCGGCTCAGTTCCCAGCGGAAGGAGACTTCTCCGTATTCCAAAAGATTCAGACAGGCTGTTGGTTCCACACAATCTCCTATTCAAAAGGTTCCAGTATCTCTTGCCCCAGCGGTAAAGCGGCTGTGGCATGATGTCACCCATTCACCTCCATCTAGTGCCGAAATTGGGAATAAGTGGAGCTATGACTCCACTCCCCATATGTCTTAATTGTGTGCAAACAGAAAACCCTTCCTCTAACATTAGTTCAGAATAAAGCCTAACGTAAATAAGGCCATAAAAGGAGTTCTACGTATAGCAGTCCACAGCTCTTAAAATTTGGCATGTGAGAAGTGATAATTTGCTCTTCAGTTTCCCCACATTAACCTTTTAAAGCCTAGCGGTAACTTTACATACGACCAGGTTTAACATTAAAAAATTCTACGTGGTGCCCACATTGCGTTTATGTGTTTTGTACGGATCTCAGAACAAACAACAACTTTTGCCTTATAAAACATTAAGAGACTGGTTTTTTATAACCGAAGTGGAGAGTGTTTACAGCGCGGTACGCACTGAGTCCTTACATAAAACAGATACGCTTCGTCTTTAAAGGGTGAAAAAAGTTTAATTTTTGTTCTTCCCATACAATCTTTTATTTTTCCGAACAAGTATTAGCAGAGAGCTTTTATAATGGAGGCGGCCTGTGTTTTCTATTAGGTACAAATTGGAGCTTTATGTAGGTCTATTATTAACACAAGTGTAACGCTTCGAAAGGTCTGCATTAATATAACACTAAAATATGATTTGCTGTATGAATTTACAACACAGCAACTTTAACCTTATACTGCGTAACCCAATTTACCTTTCAATGACTCTGCCTTGAGAACAGACACAGTGATTAAATACGTATTGTTAACCCTTTAAAGACGGAACGTATCTGTTTTATATAAGGACTCAGTGCGCACCGCGCTGTAAACACTCTCCACTTCGGTTATAAAAACCAATCTCTTAATGTTTTATAAGGCAAAAGTTGCTGTTTGTTCTGACATCCGTACAAAACACATAAATGCAGCGTGAGCACTACCTAGAATTTTTGAATGTTATTCCTGATTATACGTAAAGTTACCGCTAGGCTTGAAAAGGTTAATATGTGCAAGACGTTAAAGCATCGCCCTGCTGTCCTTTTCATTGCGCTGCGAAAGAGGAAAGAGACTATGATTAAAACTCCTTATAAAACAAACTCGTCTCCTGATCTTCCTACAATGGTGACGTCACATTCTCATTCCCTCCGTCAACCAAGGTTAAGCTGGTCACTATATCAGCGTCAGAACACATTACGAACGTCGTTAAAATATCATGGCCCTCAATTACATCTCAAGGAACTGTCACAGAACACTAAAGCAAAGAAATTTTCATCATACGCTTTGAGATTAGTCCCATATTTACTGCCAGAGAAACCGCCTTCATGCCATCCTCTTCCCGCGTACTCAAGATAATAATAACGTAGGTCTATATTATAACAAATCAGAGAAATGACGCTGAAAACAGCGGCGCTCGATGTTCTACCCTCTTCCTACTGATGATCCCCTCCAGCACACTGTGACGTATGTAAATGAGCACAAAGCGCTTGTCGCTAGCAAAGGCTGGCATTAGTAATATTTTTGTGGTGTGAAGAGAACAGTTAGACGAGGTTTGAAGATAACGATGGTGGTGAGAATCAAAATAACAATCTTACGAGGCTGACGTCGTGTATTTTGGTGCGCAGTTACCAACGCTTCGAGGATCTTACTGTCTGAGTGTTCGGGGTACACTGAAGGTCATGGCAAAGCTCCAGGAAGATTTGACATATTTCGATCTGTGCCGCACATTATAGTGGACAGAGTATGGAATTAGTAGGCAGCAAATCACAATACGCCGATCCCAGTGGCCGCGCGGTCTAAGGAGTGGATCTGCGGTCGTTTGCTTGCTGGAATTCTGGGTTCGAATCCCGCTGGGGGCATGGATGTCAGTCTCTTCCGAGTATTGTATGATATAGGTCCCTGCGCCGGGCTGATCACCCGTCCAGAGGAGTCGTACCGAGTGTGGTATGTGTCTGAGTGTGATTGTAAATCCTCAACCATGAGGCGACCCTGGCCCATTGGGGGCTGTTGCACCATGGAAGAAAAATGACAATAGGCGCACAAAATGTAGGGTTACAAATTCTAATACCATTCGCCACATGCAAGAAGGACGTTCGAAAAAAACATAAAAATTAAATGAGAAGTCGTTACAACGTTAAATGTTGCTCATTTACCCACAAACTATCACTATTTTCCAACACATAATATCCGAGCCTATTGGCACGAGTATAAAAGATTCCATTGTGGTGGAATTCGGCAATGTACTGGCAGCTATTCACGAACAGTCACTTCCTCTTCCTTATGACTGTGAAATCTGTGACTCCTAGTGACTTTTCCGCTTTCCGAAAAAGGTTCCTCTAAACAATCTGCTTTCACATCCGTCCTTGATGTGCTGAGCCGCCGCCACCGCCACCGCCACCGCCACCACCACCACCGATGTCCAACTACTTTCGAACCCTCTTCACCATTTGGTGGCATTCTGCACTCTAACTGTGCCCTAAACATACACCTCTACGAATTAAGGATGTGTGGCAAACATGTTCCGGCCATAAAAAGCGAACCACCCTATGAACTACTTCGTAGGACCAAGCTTCCAACGTATTTGACATTGCACATGAAATTATGCCCTAATTGGCAGCCGATTGACTCTTGCGCCTCCCGGTTGCATGTTACCCGTACTAAAGATACCAAAAAATGCTTCAGTACCACAAAAGGTAGGGGCTAGGGATCCGTACTTATTCAACACGCCTGGCATATGTGTGTGTGTGTGTGTGTGAGAGAGAGAGAGAGAGAGAGAGAGAGAGAAAAAAAATATATTCTGCTATATGAAGTTCGCGGTATGAATAATATAAAATTTTCCGCTTTGTTGTTCTGAGCAGGTACAGCCGGATGTTAAACCGACGTTTCGTCCAAGCAGTCTTACCGAATGTGAAATTTTCACGCTGTCTTAATTATTATTGATACAGAATAGGCCAAAAAGGAAACGGCATGAACTCTAAATGATAATGTTTGTAGTGCTATTCAAGGCGCTGTACTGCTTAAAATATCAATTATCTTACCCTGTCGTCACAGAAAATCGTCTTCTATATCTCCCTCAAGGTGTTTGACTTCCCCCTCCAGCCGTCTGCCCATTCTATCCATAGAAATGTCAGCAGCGCTAAACACATGATTACCGTCGCTAAAACTACAGACTGTGAGGTGTTTGATATGGGCCAGAGAGGGGCTGGAGAGGAGGAACACGAAATCAAGCAGAACGTTGCCCTGTACACCATCAACATGTCCCCTCCCCGTGGTCTCACTGTAGGTTGCCACTTTGGTGCTGTGAATTCAAAAGCCCCCCAGCGTCATTGTTGTTTACTTCTGTCCGTTTGCAGAGGCATTGCTATGGGTTGATTTCCTATGCAGTCAGGCCTAATGAGTACTGGGCAGTTTGTCCCTCTGCAATTTGTGTCCGGAGAGGACAGGGCATATAAACAACGTACTACTACTACTACTACTACTACTACTACTACTACTGCTGCTACTACTACTGCTACTACTACTACTATTACTACTGCTGCTATTACTACTACTGCTACTACTACTGCTGCTGCTACTACTACTGCTACTACTACTGCTGCTGCTACTACTATTACTGCTACTACTACTGCTGCTGCTACTGCTACTATTACTACTGCCGCTGCTACTACTACTACTACTAGTAGTAGTAGTGGTGGTGGTGGTGGTGGTGGTGGTGGTAAATGATGCGTGAATATACAAATAAAATATACGCTATCGTGTGTGTGTAAATACGCTGAGTGAACGAAGTCCGTATCGTGTGAAGCGACAAACAGCTGCTTGCCATTTAGATAAGTCCACTGGCGTTCAAATCAGCCGCTGTAAATCAAGACAAGCTGCGGTGATGACAGTTGCAAAGTGGCCCAGTCTGTCGCGGGATGAGAGCTACATCAGTCAGTGGCATTCATTATTTGCTATCGGTGCTGCACCATCCATTTCGCGATCGCACTAAGTTGACACAACGCAGTGTTGACACATAACTGCGTTTTCTGTACTGCAGTAAAATATATCCGTCATGTTAACGCGGATAACTGTAGTTGGAATGTATACCAGGAAATAAACAGCGGGACAACAGCAGCAGAAACACCTGCTGATAGCACGCAAGACTGAAGGCTGCTATCAGCACTGCAGTCCTAACACACGATTCGAGATTTGAGTGCAAACATTCCTGCACCGTCGCAATTTAATGGCTGCGTTTTTTTTTCTGCCCGCTAAACCTTCACTGGGCTTCACATTGTTTCATGCCAATGCTAAGTCACGTTACGTTTGAAGAATAACAACGAGGCCTATATCTCTTGTCAGCGCAACAAACCCCATAATCTGATATATGCAAGCCGGTGATGTGTACTTTAATTTAGGGTTAACCCTTTAAAGACGGAGCGTATTTGTTTCATTTAAGGACTCAGTGCGTACCGCGCTGTAAACACTCTCCACTTCGGTTATAAAAACCAGTCTCTTAATGTTTTATTAGGCAAAAGTTGCTGTTTGTTCTGAGATCCGTACAAAACACATAAACTCAATGTGGGCACCACGTAGAATTTTTTAATGTTAAACCTGGTCGTATGTAAAGTTACCGCTAGGCTTTAAAAGGTTAATGATCGGCAAAATTTAAGTGGGAAACGCGGTCAAGGAAATACAAACTTGTATTTTATCAAGATGCAAGATATTCACGCCTTCAAAGACAAGCATTACTCTCTATCATATAGAACGCTATCCTTACGTACATAACAGAGAAGACAGATCTTTTCTATTACAAAGGCTAATCAGTTAATTCTTCTTCTTCTTCTTCTTCTTCTTCTTCTTCTTCTTCTTCTTAGTATGTCCTCTACTACGTACTAATTGCAGGTGTTCAGCATTATTGTTGCACCTGATCACACTCAATGACACACACATACGCACTCGGCAGGACTCCTCTGGACGAGGGATCGGACCGGCGCAGAGAAAATATTGACAACAGAGGCTTCACGACCACACTCAAACACACCACACTCGGTAGGGCTCCCCTGGACGAGCGAACAGCCCGACGCAGAGACCTCTACCTGACAACAAACAACACTCACAGGAGACAGACATCCATGCCCCCCGGCGGGATTCGAGCCCACAACCCCAGCAAGCGAACGGCTGCATACCCACGCCTGAGACCACGCGGCCACTGGGATCAACAGTTAATTCTATAAATGGCGACAAGCATGTTTCGGCCAATTGTGAGAATCATGCGAAAAACATAAGCAGGGTGTGGTCTGAATACATAGTTCTGAAAACTTCAAACGCGGCGGTACCTATATTAATCCTTTAAAGACGAAGCGTATCTGTTTTATATAACGACTCAACGCGTACCGCGCAGTGAACACTCTCCACTTCGGTTATAAAAACCAATCTCTTAATGTTTTATAAGGCAAAAGTTGCTGTTTGTTCTGAGATCCGTACAAAACACATAAACGCAATGTGGGCACCACGTAGAATTTTTTAATGTTAAACCTGGTGGTACGTAAAGTTACCGCTAGGCTTTAAAAGGTTAATCACTGGTAAAGGTAAAACGATAAAGTTTACCTTAGAACAGGACATGAAGGCGTACAGGGTCAGTAGAGGTATAACTCTCATCTCTCTTTAATCTCGGCGCTAGATGGGGGTGAAAGTTAAGCACCATGGCCCGCCCACTTTACCCCCAGAAAAAAAAACATTACCCATTGTACAGGAGACTGGGTTAGCCGCAGAGCCGATTTTGACGGGTGCGGAAAATCTCCCCTGACCGGGATTTGATCCCGGACATCCAGCCCAGGAGCGAGTCGCTATACCGACCCACATACTAATCACGGAGTTTCAGTCAATAATGCACTTGCACAGGATGTAGACAATGTCGCTATCAGTGTCTCAGTTTATATAGCAACAAATATTGCACGTAATTTGTTGGTTAAGTATGCAAACGGTGTACGAAGCTTGCGACGTCTGACGTTCTCAAAGCACTGACAAGGGAAAATTGTCATCTTCTGAGACTTGACGTCGTGTACTGTTGTACAAATTCACCGACGTTTCGAAGGAAACACGACCGCCATCATCAGCATCCTTCTGCATTGAAAATAGATGTCCAATTTTCCTCAGAAAAACGTCGGCTAATTTCTACTAAGACTACAAGGTATCAAATCCCCAAGATAACGATATTCAAGACAAAGGATTATTTAGAGCCACTGCACCTTACCTAAGTACGCCGTCATTATAAACCAACATCTTACGATGGATCTGGCTTTATCATTATTACGCACTTGACTCTCCCTAATAGCACTTCAGAAGGTAAAGTTAAAACAATACACGATATCGACCAGAAGAAAGGTAGTTGACCCTCTTGTAGGTGACAGCACTGCAAGATAAGTATGCACACAGCAAACTCTTCTCAAGCTTATACAGTTGCAAGTGACGCACTTCCAGCGCCTAATATTGCGCACCTTCGTAGTACTCGCAGTATCTGGCCATACAAACACTGTTCTTGTGCTTACAGAAAGGTCACGTGGTTGTCGATTTCAGAAGACCATTAATTTTATCCCGTAAAAGCAAATAAAAATTACCTCTCAGTAAAGGGATAAATGTAGTATTTTGGACAGTACGTCTGTGATGGATGAGCTGTATATAATTGGAAATAAATGTACCAATGTGAATTTGTCACCTTTTAATAGCTCCTGTACTTTAACCCCAGTGACAATATAATCTACTTTACAGACTGCATACCGCTGTGAGATTAGAAAATTAGGTACAATTAAAAGCCGTCCTCAAAACTTCAATATAAAATTATCATTGTATATCATAAATACTAATTTTATATTGAAGTTGTGAGGACGGCATTTAATTGTACCTAACATAATTTACAGATAATAGAGTTCTTGTCTTAGTTACGGGTGGGGGGGGGGAGTACCACTGTTCACTGCAGCCACACGCAACAACGTTTGGTGAACATTCTATCATATTTTCAACTCGCTACATGTTTCGGCATTATTATGCCGTACAAACCGGATAATCGATCATTCTACACACTTATACAGCAACCGACCGAGGAGACAAATACAATCCAGCAGAAAAGTGCGTAACTACACAACAAACGAACCATATTAGCAGTATATATAGGAATTAACATCATCAGAAGAAGGTCATTAGCAGTCAGTTATAACCAATATCAAAATACATGATTTCAAAACAAGTACGAAAAACAGTACTGCGTTAGATGATTCATACCCAGTGACATCCAACGTCAGTGCGAAACGGGAGGAATATCTAAGAGCACCTTACGACATGTAAGTGACACAAGACACTAAACAGCGAGTATCTATAACTATATTTCTGAATTCCAAAGCAAATCTCAGACGCGCGGCCACTGGGATCGGTGGGATGGTATTTGTTTGGTTACCAGCTTTTCAGTAAAGCAGTCCGAGACTCACTAAGCCTTGAAGATGGCACCAATACGTTGTCCCAAAATATGGGTAACCAATTACCAACCTACGCCGATTAACATCCCAGAAGAGCGAATGCCTCCACTGCGTCATGGCAGAAGCCTGCATTCTAGCAACAGAATTTTATTTGGTCTAAGAAGCGCGTGGTTTGGGCGGCCTGATTATTGTGACTATTGGTTCGAATCCAGACCGGAAAATGCAGTTATGTTCTTGGTATAATTTTAGATACTTTACCAAGCAAGCGTCGCGAAAGAGTGATTGAGAAAAATACAAGAAATCTCAGTCACGACAGCCACTCTCAGACGCGACAGTTCAATCCTGAAGCTCGCGAATTTGAAGCAGTGTGTTGCCTAACCGACTGCGATATTCAATGTAATAGCGAATTAGTGATCCTTACGTAGAGGCGTTTAAATTGAAATAAATATTGTTTAAGAGGTTCCATGTTAACTGAACTTCCTTTACTTGATTTAGGGCCGCGCCAATGGGCTATTAAGAGGTTCTGCCCACCGCTTCTCAGAATCATCTGATGAAATGTGAAAGTATAGGTTTTGTTTTCGACAAATTTAATTACAAAAACTTTACTTTGAAAGGAAAAGTACTGAGGAGAGGAGCAAAGTTAATATCAAAATCTAGCTATTGAATTATACATTCACTTTGATTAACTGAGTAGCACGAAGCAGGATAACTTACAATCCGTTAAAACAAACTTCCTAAAGTTATCCGAGTTCAGTCTACTCTAAAGAACACAGATTCAGTTCTTTTGGCCTTGACCTGACCAACAATTACGGCAGCAGTCGGTACTTAAATGATATGGCATTCAGGTGCGCAACAATGCCGAACGAAACGAACTCACTGCACTTTTCAATAGTAGCCTTCATGCGGTGACCGTAAGGAATTCATTACGCCTGAAACTGCACTAACATGTAACTTACGAAGTGCATTATAAATTAAATCAAATACAGGTTCATGTAACAAAGAAGTGTCAACAGCAGCAAGCTATTACAATGTTTCGTTAATAATTGAAGCAAATACTAGAGATATTCCGCGCTAGGAATAAAATTGCTGCTGGTGTATCCCGCATTTTCGAAAGTTTCAAATTTACAAATTTTATTACAGTGTGAAATATAACACAAATGTAGAAATAATAGTCTCTAATATTACTCACAGTCTTTTCAATGCATGCGGCTGCAGTTACAGGCTGTGTTTACATTACAGTTCCTCTAATGTACCAGGCTACGATTAAAGAGTATAGTTACCGTTCCGTAATAACCCGGGCCCGCGTTTACACCTGTTTGTAATGTCACCTGACAAATTCTGCGCATCAAGTTACGGTACTGCATCATAGTTTAATTCTTCAAAATATCTAACACAGCCTTTAAATTATTACGATCCAAAACATAAGAACATAAATCTTCCTTGTAACGCCACGAGTAACTCACCGACTAATATTATTTTATTAAAACCCCATCTACTTGCACATATAAGGCCTACATACATACGTATGACACTCCCTCCTACATGTTTCGGCAGTCGACCGCCGTCATTAGACAATAACATTTAAGTTTATACAGTTTAAAATTTAATGAAGCCATTGTTCATGTAAGCACATAGCCTAAGTTAAAATGATGTAACATAACAAGTATATAACAAAATATATACCTATATACTTACAGAAACAATGGCTTCATTATGTTTTAAACTATACAAATTTTAGGTGTTAGTCTCTAATGACGGCGGTTGACTGCCGAAACATGTAAGAGGGAGTGGCATCGTATGTATGCTTTGTATGTGCAAGTAGTTGGGTTTTTAATAAAATACGTGTAATATGTTGCATGGAAAAAAACAATATCAAATCACCCATTAACCCTTTAAAGTGCAGTGATTTCTTTACGCACCACCAGGTTTAACATTCAGAAGTTCTACGTTCTGCCCACACAGTGTATTTATGTGTTTTGTGTGGATCTCACAACAAGCAGCGCTTATTTCCCTATACAGCATTAACTGACAGGTTTTCATAATGGAGACGGACTGTGACGGACTGCGCGGTAGAAACCAAACATTTATGCACGTATTATTCAGCTTAATGCTAGTATTTAAAGGGTTAAATAATTTTGTCGCCTCTTATGGAAAACGTGTTTCCAACAGCTCCATCATTGGATCCTATCTTAACCCAGATAAATCTACTTTACACACTCCTTACTTACTTAAGATACGTTTTAATATTATCACGATATTATTGAACACGTCCAGGACCTGCAAAATGTCCACGTTCAATAGCAACATAATGACTCGTCGATTTTGTGTGTGTTACTCCAATTAGATGCCTTTATTTCGCAAGCTTTAGGTGTCGAACAGTTATAAAATTTCGTGTTCATATTATTCTGTTACCCAGAGGATATTATTATTTTTTTCAGAGTAGGGAGGAAATGGAATTTTTATCAGTACCAGGATGAAAAAGTTTATTCTCAGAAAAAACGCTTTGCCAATCTTCATTAGCAAAAACACGTACGTAAAATCTCATTTGCATTTCAAAAATTATAATAGACATGAAAACAAATGGAAGCAGAATCAGCGAGGACAGACAAAAAGCTGAGAACGCTGCCAGCTGTCTCATAGAAATTAACAGCTTAAAATGAAAACACTCTAAGTAATGTTCTCTTGTGTACAGGCCCTATATAAACACCCCAGAACAGTGGTTCTCAGGCAGACACTCTGTCTGGCCACGTTTTAGATTGGAGAGATACAACAAGGCCATATTCATAAATATAAGAAAAAATCCTGTCAGAATTTAGTTTCAATTAAATGTGTGGTGGGTGCTCCAAAACGTATCTTCTGAAGATTGAATGCTGGTGTAAGTAATTTACGTATTCAGTACAACGATGACGACAGCGGGTCCATAGCCTGGTCGGAGGACCGACAGTCCTGATATATACCCATACATACACATGTTCCGATTTCCGTCAGTCCGTCTACTGAAATACAGAGAGAAGACCTGCCTTAAAATAGGCCACGGCCTCTTGCTTACACATCCAATGCAATTCGTTGTTTTTATAAAACATGAAATATGAATATAAAAAAAACTGGCTCATAGGGATGTTGCAACCTGCCATCCCGGTGTTTTCAGGGACTAACACTTAGTTCACCCTAATTAGTCCCCTGAATTACGAACATTATGCAGCAGATATTTAACAATTCAGTTCCTACCTCACAGTAAACACACAGGCTCTCAATTATGAAGCTTGCCTTGCGAATGCTGCATTTTGAAACGGGCAGCATTCACAAGGCAAGCTCATTTGCTATCAGAATCGTGTGAACGCGAAGTACAGAGCGTGGGTAGAGTGCACAGTTGTTAGCGGCGAAGTGAGTGGTGCGTGCAGCGACCACTGTGCTTTAAAGGGTCACACAGCAAGCCGAAAAATGTTGCATTGTTCTTTACTGTAATGAATGCGCATGAATCCAAATATTGAACTTGATCCTTGGTTTGACAGCAGAAAGTCACAGCCGTCGCAGGATGCCGAATGAAGATGCACAGACGTGATGACTGTAACCTACTGGATAGGAGCTGGGGACGATGGATGCAAACCAGTAATAAGAGAGATCGCAGGAATGGCTAGAAGTATTATTTTTCATTTTAAACAAGCGAAGTGGGCTCCTGTGGTGTTCAGATTGTCAGGGCGCGTATGTTTGTGTTGGGGTGTTCCTATTTCAAATTCTGTTAGACAAGAAAATATTCGAAATTTGGTGTGGAGATATTCCACAAACACACATACACACACACACACGCCACGTGAAATATTGTTTATACGTCAGCTGTTACAAATACGGCGACAATAAGAATTTTTGTGTTTATACCAGATAAATTAAACATATAAAGATAAAGCTATCCTATTACAGGCCTGGACAGGCCCTCAGGGTTCCAAGAGGTTGAGGCTCCCAGAGTTCAAGACAATCGGCACATGAAGGTGGTTAGGTTGTCAGCCCTCCCCACCGGCCGCCTTTAACCCCAGGAAATATTCCTGGTACTCGTTTTTGTTAGAGGCTGAGTCGACCCCAGAGCCATAGTGCGGCTGGAGGGATTATGTCAATGAAAAATTCCAGTGACACCATCGGGAATCGAACCCGCGACCTTCCGGCTTGTAGCTCAGTGCCTCAACCAACTGCACCACCATATGGCCCCAACATATAAAGAATCTATAGAACTTATTTACAAAAATTAAATAAAATAACGTTACCGGTCCCGAACAAGGCACCTACAGGACCACCTGCTACAGTAACCTAAACACTTTGTGTCACTACTCATTTCGACCCTGACGATGGAGGCAGCATAATCCTCCAAAAACAGGATCGACATTAACGAGGCACCGCAAATACCTCACGTGTATAATAGCGTAATACAACTGTCTGCCTAACACCGACGCTACAGGACAGCATGCTACAAGGAACGCTTGTCTGTAACTGCTATGGTTATGGAAGAGCCACTAGAGCAATCATTTACCACCGCCAGCTTCGTCACTCTCTTTAGCACTGGCCCTACTGACCTACTTAGCAGAAAAGAGACGAATACCCTTGCGCTCTAATAACAGACTATTGTCTCCATTGTTCCCACTCCACTTCCTGTCTCACAAAGCTAAGATTTAGCAGGCACTGAAGTGCAAGTAAGCTGGTTGCATTCAAAAACTATGCAGAACGACAAATTTAATGTGCTCCATGTACGTGCATTAGTTCACGTAAAAGCAATAAACCACCAACAAAGGCACAATGCGTACTATTATATTCACTATTGTAATATTAGCAGTGAATATAACAGTACACACTGTGCATTTATTGGTGGTTTATTGCTTTTATGTGAAGAACGACATTCATCGAAATAGTACACACTGTGCATTCGTTGGTGGTTTATTGCTTTTATGTGAAGAACCACATTCATCCAAAAAAGAAAGTAATTATTCTTGTATCAAGTACGTATGACATACAGCAACCCTGCTTAAAATTAAAAAACATATAGCCACTTAAGGCAATAATATCCGATACGACAACACGAAAAATGGTGCTCAGAAAATTATTCCTGTTTATTTCATCCTACTCTTGAGTAACTAATAATAATAATAATAATAATAATAATAATACATAAAGTAATATTTCTACATATTGCTTTGAAATATACGATTTGACGGAAGTTTCTTTATATTTCTATGCACAAACTGCAAAGCTCTAACCTTGCACGGATGTCAAGGCTTTGATCTACGCACAAAAGGCCTGGCACCTAATGCAGAGAAAATAATTTTTAAGTAATGAGATTGCCGATAAATATGTAGTATATGACACATGTGACAAATCTAAAAGAAAATGACTATTCGGAGAACTAGGCGTAGATGTACGGATATTGCTGAATTAAGATTATGGAAACTCCTCCCTAAGTGCCAAGTGTTAACACTGTGTGGAGCTGTACTTCCACGACCCCATACGACTTAATAGTACACAGATTTGTTATCCGATTAAGTTCAGGTACAAACTTCATATGGTGGTCTTTTTGAATATGACACAGTGTAGTCTGGTATGTGCATACTAACGTTTCGGAAAAACACTGGATAAAACCTATTTTTGCAAACCCTAAGTACATATCTACCATATTACACGGTGTCATAAGCCACAGAACCACAATATATAACATCTTCTTTGGTTTCAGGTGTAATTGTATCGAAGAATATCCAAGATGAAAGTTTCAGATCTTCAGGACATGTAACCTACAATTTTATGTTTTTAGCGACGTGAAACCTCGAAGTTCATAAAAGTACGAATTTACCTTCTCCTCTCAGAGAGTGCCTGAGTACTGGATTCATCTCTCTTACTACAGAGGGCAGTGGGGGGGGGGGGGCTTTCGTAAAGCCGGTAACGTGCTTTCGGGTCCCGTCAGCGCTGCAAGTGTCTTATGAACAGATTATGTTGTGGGGTTAGTGTAAATGCCGCATATTTATAGAATACTACAAATAACCTCGAAAGGCGAAGAGATTTGAAAATCAACTAAAATAATCATATCAAAATTCGGTCAGGAGAAAGCCTGGAAGGCTCTTCCAGGCGTAAAACTTGTAGCTTTTCGCTATAACCAATATCTTCTGTTTTCGCGTTGATGTGAAGTGTTCAGAAAGCCAACGATTCTTTGCGCCTCTCTATTCTTTCCTTATTCTTGCACTTATCTCTTAATTGGCGAGACACCCTCTTGTTGTATGTGTATATGTCGTATTCTGAATAATAAAGTTTTTCTGTACTTATCTTGTAAAGGGCGAGATATCGTATTTCCTGCATTATCCCGAAAAGGTAAGACGTGTTTTGATCATCAGCTATTTCTTCGACATGATTTCGTACCTCACAGAGGACACAGCCCTCCTCCATTACACATAAAAATTAAATAAATATACGTAGGTCTCAATGTAAACTGTGTGTCGTTCTTGTCCGTTTTTAATCAAATTCAGAATGTGCACAAAATTTAGGTAAAAATCCAAAATATAAAATTTAACGAAAACCAGTCGGTGTGATTCGTGTTGTTTCATGCGAATGAAGTGACGGATGGACAGACATAAGGCGAATTTAGGCATGTGTTTTGCAAAAACGCCTAAAACTACAGCAGCACAACATTCGATAAATAAACGTACATGTAGCTACGTTTTCTGTTTCCTTTATTCAGCCCAGGTTTCTGTCGCCGAAACTGGGTCACCTTAACATAAGCCCATCACCTAATGTACTTACATTCATGAAACTGACACCTTTGCTTTATCAGCAGTTTAGTTCTTTACACCAATATTTACACTTCAGCCACTGCAGAATTAATTTATATTCAAGGCAGCAAGACAAACAAATAGACAAGAAGTTGTTCTGAGCTCTTGGAACTTAGGTGACAAAGAAAAAAGGGGTACCATGAACTGTGTCACTCCCGCCATCGATTTTCAGAGGCGGGTTAGGAGCACCAAGACAGATACTGTCCTGGGAGTAATTCGCTGACGGAGTGACTGCTAGCAATCTGTCACCGGACACAGTTGACAAGTCACTACAATTACGTAAAGCCACAACACACGCGTAGGCGCACAAACACATGGATTCAGTAAAAATAAAGTTCCCTGTATTCAATTAACTACCGCCACGAGGATGTACTGGGGGTGGATTTTAACTACAAACGTTTTTAACCTCTGCACCAAGTGGCCTTATGTCCCGACTTCACCCTCTGAGGAAGAAAGGCCGATAGCCTTTGGGTAGGATGGTGGGTGAGAAAAATATCCGCCCGACTAGGACACGAAGGTTAAAAGCCCAGTTGTGTATCCGTGAAATAGTCGCGACACTGACTGGGTTACCTCACTCAGTATGTAACAGCAAAACAACGCCAAAAGCGGAGGCCAAATTACGCCTGAGCTTAATCAGTTACTATGCCATGAAGACGCACGCGATGCAACAGGCGTTTCAAATCTCGACACTTCGCCCTTCAGTTCATTTAGCCCTTGGAAAAGAAGACTCGCTATTCAATGGGCGGAAAGTTGGGCCCGGGAAATATGGCGAAGAAAAAATCCTCTGATTTTTGTATTGTACGTACCGCACATTTTCGCTATCAAAACACACAACAGTCAAACCAAAAAATGCACTCATATTATATTATATATTACATATTACAATATCCGTATACTAATCTAATAGTCTCTGACTTTGCTGGGAATATAAACGCAGGTCGTCCTCCTGATAGCCAGTCACTGTCGTGGCTAGTCACATTTATCTACTCCACAACGACATCCTCAGGCTGTTGCAACCTTTTATGGTGTGTGTAATAATTTGCCACAGCACTGACGGGCGCAATTTCTTTTCAGGCCAATCCCGATGTTAGCAAGGCGTGATAGAAACTGACTTTGGTGTATAATCCACTTATTGAGTTCAAACACTTTGTGCTTAAATCTTGTTAAAAACGACCCGGCATATTTCAGGCATTATAATCACTTGACCGCTTGCTGGTACACCGGGGCAAATCTAGTTCCATTCTGCTCTGGGGCAGATATTTGTGTCTTTGCGTGATTCAGGCGACAGCCTCACATTTAACTGGTACCAGTGGAAATTTGCTCGACTTTCCAGTGGTCAGACAGTGAACCATACCAGTCCTCTCTCTCGAGTGCAGATTTTTAAGAATGCGTGGAGATATGCTACACTCCAATACATTACGGTGCCAAAACTCTAAGTAGCAGACGTACAGTTGTGATCCAGAGACCTCTGCGAGTGTAAAAACTGGTGAATTTAACAAAACAAACTTCCTCTGTTTTTGTACCATTGAATATTCAGAACTGACAAAAGGCCGGAAAAGACTGCAGCAAAAGGCTAAAAGTGAATTACATTCAACAACGAGATGCTATATCAGGACCTAAATGCATCCGAATTTGTGTAACAAATTGCAATCCAGTTGATGGCGTGTTTTTTGTAGTACGAGTTCAAAAAGTTTAAAAGAGAGAGCAATCTTGTTTCATTATAGTTTACAACAAAGTACCCTCCAGCTGAATGGCAAACAGCAGACCTGATATTGACAGTTGAAACGAAATGCGAGTATAAATTTACTCCAGCATACTCCCCCCCCCCACTTTCAACAATGAATGACCGAGAATGACAAAAACTTGCGTTCATATTACACAATTATAAAGAGGGTAGAGAATTTCGAATTTTAAGTTAAACACGTTAGAAAATCTGCGTGCAATGCAACAGTTCTAGCCCATTACATTTATTTTTTTTACCTCGAAAGCTGTTAACAGTTATTCAGTAGGCATATCGTACAGAAATATTTCACTTTCTTTCACAGATTCTAGTCCAGTATGTTAGCGAATTACATGGCGAAGGTCAAATTAAAGGGAGAGAAAGATACAGAGGGAGAGAGAATGTTTTATTCTACGACGTTGCTAATTTTGCTAAGATTAAATAGTACCGTTGACAAATAAATTAATGACTGTGGAGCATTGTTGGAAGGATACTGACAGGGGAAAGCCAAAGAAACATGAGACAAAGAGCCGTGCCATGTTTCAGGCGGTTAGTCGCCTGCCTGTCACCGCGGAGGCCCGAGTTTGATTCCGGGTCATTCCAAGTGATATTTGTTGTAGACAAAGTGGCACTGGGACAGGTTTTTCCTCGTGTAGGTCGGTTTTTCCCCTGTCAATTTCATTCCACCGGTGCTCTATTACACGGAAAATGAAAAAAAAAAACTAATTGTCTTCGTCACGCGGTCGCACAATAAGCCTCAAGGCTGCGGTGCGTCTGCAGCGTCTGCTGTGGGGCCCTTCACAAAAAAGGACAAAACAGTCCCAGTACCACTCTGTTTACAATAAATCCCACATGGACTGACCTGCGATCCAACCCGAGTCTTCGCGGTAAGAAACCAGCAACTAACCTCTGAATCGAGATGCATGCAGAAACTTGTGACTTGTCCGTTACTGTTGTTCGATTTTAACCAAAGTTAAAATGGGCCAACAAAATCTAACTGATCTCTCCAATACCAAATTTCATGAAATCCGTTCCCCGGTTCGCTAGAACTTTTGGGCCTGCTGAGACTGAAAGAGCGACTTTAGCAGCTGCTCATTAGACATAAGTTGCACGTAATAAACAAGTGGCTATGACCTCTACAGTCGATACAGCGAGGTTAAATAAGCATAATTCCTCTAAACTGAACTACCTGGGTTCGACCACTGACCTTCCAATTTAGTGACTTTGCAGTATCCTGATATTACCATTTACCCCGGCTGCCAGCTGATGTCAAACACGTTTCAGGAAACTCTACGGTAAGCCACTAAAGCTTTTGTACAAATTACATCAATAGGCTTATGATATAAGATTCGAACACAGGAAATATAACGTCTCACAATATCCGATAATGTACTTTATATCGACGTGACTTTTTTCTCTTGCCAAGATTCAGCGTTCAGGAAAAAAATAAATTCTGCCTCTGTTCACTTCTCACCACCTTCTTTTTAACACTCTCATAATTTTGTCTCCTTCACTACATTCTCCCACATTTCTATTCGAAATCTTTCACTTCTCTGTTTCTTCGCCATTTATTTACCCCTTCCTTTCTCCATCTCTTTTAAAACACTGTCACGCTATATGCTACGTCATTAGAACGCTCCGTTCCCACAGATCCTCTTCCAAAATGAAAGCACGCAAAAAACATGTAACTGGATTCCACACGTAAAATTGGCGGGATTTAAATGTCTCTTATAAAAGACGGAAACTAATTCAGCCTTAAAGAATTCTGACAATGTTATATAAAAATAGGCTTCTCTACTGTTTTCGTTATTTTACAAAATTTAGGGGCTCACACACACCAACAGTGTCGCAGGTAAAAAGGGGTGGGAAGCAGAGGATCCTAAAGTGATGGACCCATTTCTCTAACTGGACATGAAGACAATCCAGACAGACTATGTTTACGCTCACCTATACACACAGTATCACATCTAAACTGCAAAAGGTACACTGATGTAAAAAAGACTACTTTTTTAAGATTTTCACGGCTGATGTCACTCAAACGGCGGTCTTTTGGGTTCTTTGGGTGCATCCACCT
Organism: Coptotermes formosanus; assembly: GCA_013340265.1. Taxonomy (NCBI): domain Eukaryota; kingdom Metazoa; phylum Arthropoda; class Insecta; order Blattodea; family Rhinotermitidae; genus Coptotermes; species Coptotermes formosanus. The sequence goes on from BLKM01000627.1 coordinate 1,710,406, forward strand.
GAACCATATTCAGTCACTCTAGATACATACGCAGTTAGTGTCTCTGAAACGTTGAAAAAAAAAAACTAACCCTTCAAGGTGTACGAAGCCAAAACGTCATGTTAAATCATTCTGAATTAAGGATGTAACGCTGCAGTATAATATAAACCCAAGACACCAGACATACGTATGAAGTCTAAAGTAATTATGTTAGAAGCTACTGTGTTGTCCGTTGAGAGATACGGCAGTAGACTATAACACAGCGCACTTCGTCATGCATCCTGATATCAGCTTCGCTTTTACGGTAAGAGCTAGCTGTTTGTACGGTATCACAATCACACTGCGATTCACCCCACAACATGTGCAACATAATGAAACTGTTGGGTCACAGGCCACAGGCCACAGTAGCTGTTACTGTGTGAAACCAAACGCAACAGCTACAAACAGCGATAGCCGCAAAAAACCACAGTGCGTGGGTGTCCTCGGAGTATTTAGGAACAGGTACCTGCCGGGACAGCTCACTGAGTATACTGAGTGGACCACGGATTGGATGACAGAAAAATCAGCGTTTGATTGCATGCAAGGGAACAGAGCGCAGACGGGCTCTGGATCCATCTAGCCTCGTACTGAAGAAGTACCGAGGTAAAGCAGTTGAAGCTTGAACCTACCAGTCACTTCCATCTAGTGTTGAAAATAAGAATGCGTGGAGTTATACCTCCTCGATTCCCTATAGTCTTTATCGTGTGGTTTTTGATTAAGAACAAGAGGGAAGTGACATTAAGAGGACATAAATAAAGAAGTCGGGACAGTTGTCATTTGAAAACGTGAATGTAGGAGTTCGTGTCTACAAATAAATGTAGAAACATCACTTACACTTTTGCTTTTATATGGTGCAAGGCCTGGTCACTCAGTTCTAAGGAAAGGACACAACATTAGGACGTCTGAAAACGGAGCGCTAATGGAATGTCTGCCACATGAGAGAGGGCAAAGTGTTGGAGAAAATTAGATAACACTTAGCTTTAAGATTGTAATGATTAAAGCAATAATAGAAAAGCCGCTAGACATGTAGCGCGGACGGCAGGAATGAGAACCCAACACTGGCTTTCGTGTGAAGTTGAAGGAAAAATATTATTTTGAAATCACTTGTGCAAATGGTAGTATAATATTAAAGTGGATCTACACGGAATAAAATGAGAAACTGTGGACTGAATTCGGCTAGTTCAGGGTGTGATGACGGAATTTTGTGATCATTATCATGAACATTAGAGTTTAATGTAAGTATAAAATTTCTTGACCTCACTGAGAATTTATTAAAACTATCAGTTTCATAATAGACAAAGTGTATAAGCCTGTGAAACACCACACCAGCAATGTACGCATACTCATGTACAACGTATTGTATAAACGAACTATGCTGTACTCCGTAATTTCTCACACGGGAGACACAGGTTCAATAACGGCGTCGTCCACAAGTTAAATAAAGCTGCGCCGGAGCAGGTTTCCCTCCATACACTTTGGCTTTCGCCTGCGAAATATCCTTCTACCAACGCACCGTAATCTCTCAACGTCAGGGGCTGGTATGTACGACAGCACCAACTGAGTACATTGGTAAGGAACACGCCCTCATTCTACTGCTCAGATGATGAAAACAAGTCATGACACAAGACACTGCTGTTTCAGACCCCGACTTTCACAATTTTCATTAAATCTGTGCAACAAAGCTCCATTTACAATCAGGTTTCTGAATTTCTTTTACCTTCGAGAATGTTCTTACAAAATTCCGAAGAAAGGATAACAATTGGAAGATCTAGGCTTAGATGCGAAGTAATATTAAAATGGATCTTCAAGAAATAAGAGAGAAAGGTGTGCACTAGATTCCTTACGCTCGTAATAGCAATCAGCTTACAGCCCATGTCAACAAGGTGACGAACTTATCCGAGCAAGTGTTAACTTGTCAATTAGGGCTGCCGTCTATGCAGTTTTTATTACGTGTAAATTGCAGACAGTTCCGTACTTCGGACACGTTGATATACACAAGTACCTGTATTTGGACAGTGGCATGTGTGTGTGTGTGTGTATGTATGTATATGACCCCGTGAGATATGAACTTGTCACGGCAGGTGCACGGAGTATTAGCGGCAGACACACGTGCCAGTCACTATAAACCGTTTCAGTCAGCGTTACTCATGTATGATACACTGTACTCAGTTCAAGGACTCTGTTTCTCGCCCACAGCGTTTCAACCGTTTCTCAGGATAAACACCTTCAACTTAACATCAGTCGCTTACAATTCTGGGGTCGCAGCAGTGTTATAAGAAAATCATAATGTATCCTTGTTCTCCACGTTGACCAAAAAGAAACACAATCTTAAGTGACAGTGGTGACTGCTCTTCTGCTTCAAGTTGTCAGTTAGAAGCGGCGGTTGTTCATGGACTGAGATACGACACACACAGTCAGCACTTAAAACACTCACCACATCGACCCTGTAGGGTACAGGTAAGCTGTAAGGTCGTCCCTGTGCACGCCACGAGGGCATATAATTCGTACTTGGAGTAGACGTATAGCTTTACTCATTCGTAAGCTCGCTGCTAGATGGAAGTTAGTGGTTAGCAACAAAACTCGACTATTCTACCCGCGGGAAAAGACTCCGATACCCACTGAATACGACGCTGGATGGGACCCAGACACTGCAGATTGAGAAAGCAGGTTTTATTCCAGGTTTGGCGCAGCTGATCTGGGAGCATATACTGCCTTTAGAATGTGTGGGTTTTGTAAACGGCTTTAAAGACTGGCCGAAGTCGGCTCACTTATACGAGATGGTGAAAATATACATAACAGCGGAAAAACCGGCACAATACCATTTATAGTGGGCTACAGAATGTTGTGACTTACGTTTTAATTCAAATATGAATTTAAACCGTGTCACTGAAGTAAAGCAACTCTACTTAGGCGATTTACGTAAAATGTCAGCAATGCGGTTGCAATTTATGCTTTGTTACTGCACTTGCATTAAAACAGGGTACAGACGGCCTTAATTAGATTCAGAATACCGTTTGCGTAGCTGGAACACCGTGCGAAACAGATGAAGCCGTCTATATACCTACAACTGACATGCGATTCCCTCGTCCCTGCTGACCAGACTTTATCATGGTGCGGCGCACTGGAAACAGTGGAGTCATTTCACATTGGGAACAAATGGCAGGGCTGACACACACTTGAACAGGACAATCTACACAATCTGGAAGACGAGTATTAGAATAGACAAAGTCACGGGTTACGGTGCATCTTACCCCTTTCTCTATATATGAACAAACCTGTCCACGCTAGACTTACTGTTCTATTTTGAAGATGGAAGCAGGAGATGTCTCCGAAACACTCATACTTATTTAGCAAACTACACGCGTCGCATAACCAAAGGCAGCGATACACTATTACTGTCAGCGACGTAACAAACACGCGACATCAGACTTCACATACATAGAACGAGTAACATCAAGCACAAAGCTTATCTAAACAAAACGTACTTAACAATTCACTTCGTGCCGCGAAGGAAATTCACCGCATTTACACTACAAGAAGATACTTATAAATGCTGTTTAGGAAACAGGCTGTGTTGATTAACATAATACGAAACTCATAAATGACCCCTGTATGAAAACTGCAGAGTTTTGTACGTTTAGGCAGCTGGTACATACAGTTACCATCAAACTTTAGCGGTAACTAGATTATCTTAACAAAGTGTTAAGGCACCTGCGATCTTTCACGCTTCAGCACTGGAATCGCCGGTTCCAGTCACATAATGTTAATCTGTGCCTTTCCGTGTTGTACTGTTTTAACCATATGGAACTTGGCGAAAGGCCGATAATCCGTTCAACGAATCTTATCACATTTCAACTATGGAGGTATAGTTCCACGCATTCTTAACCTCGGCGTCAGCTCAAGGTAATGCGTATGTTCACGCCCCGGCCGATTTATCTGCCAGTGAAAGAGCATCTCATACGCCCAGGTTTGTTAAAGCCCCTGGATGATTTGGACGCTGTGTGAAGCAGAAGTATCGCCCGCCCCTGTGTGTAATAGAATCTCGCCTCGTCATTGGCATACCGCAGCCAAGTCGTTACGGATACAGAGCTAAACGCACTCCAGAAAATCAAATATAAACACACGCAAGTTTCAGCTTCACTAATAGCTAATATATAGATTTACGCTGGTAAGTTTACGCTGTTTAATGCCGATCCCAGTGGCCGCGCGGTCTAGGGCGTAGGTCTGCGGCCGAGCGCTTGCTGGGATCGTGGGTTCGAATCCCACCGGAGGCATGGATATTTGTCTCTTGTTAGTGTTTGTGTTGTCAAGTAGAGGTCTCTGCGACGGGCCGATTCCTCCTCCAGAGGAGTCCTACCGACTGTGGTGTGTGTCTGAGTGTGATCAAGTGAAAATAAACAGCCCCGACACCTACTGTGAGTAGGCAGAAGAGGTAAGGATAAAGAAGTGTTTAATTAAGTAAGTATAAAGACCCGCGCTCTTCTGGGATGTTACGCAGCGCCGTCTGGTAACTGTTTACTACGCAGCGCCGTGTGGTAACTGTTTACTACGCAGCGCCGTCTGGTAACTGTTTACTACGCAGCGCCGTGTGGTAACTGTTCACTACGCAGCGCCGTGTGGTAAATGTTTACTACGCAGCGCCGTGTGGTAAATGTTTACTACGCAGCGCCGTCTGGTAACTGTTTACTACGCAGCGCCGTGTGGTAACTGTTCACTACGCAGCGCCGTGTGGTAAATGTTTACTACGCAGCGCCGTGTGGTAAATGTTTACTACGCAGCACCGTCTGGTAACTGTTCACTACGCAGCGCCGTCTGGTAACTGTTCACTACGCAGCGCCGTGTGGTAAATGTTTACTACGCAGCGCCGTGTGGTAACTGTTCACTACGCAGCGCCGTGTGGTAACTGTTTACTACGCAGCGCCGTGTGGTAACTGTTTACTACGCAGCGCCTTGTGGTAACTGTTTACCATACGGCGCTTCGCAATATCCAAGCAGAGCGCAGATCACATCAACATCGCCGCGGAAGCCTGAAGTCACGGCAAGTACAAAAAGATCCCCTTACCGATGACACATAAAATTCCAGCCTGTGTGTTTTTAAACTGAGCTTATACCTTTGAAACATAACGTTAATCTTAACAGTATTTACATACTCAGTTCGTCCCTCACAGAAAACAATAATAACCCCCATTACAAAGACTAAGTTCCTACCTCACAGAAAATTTCCACAACCAACACTGCAAAGAGCAACCACTTAGTGTTGTCTAAGAAAATAATCGCTGTTAGTAGATCACTGGGGCACATTATATCTGCACTTGACTTTTAGGGTCATTTCCATGGGTTAAAGACGACACAGCTTGAATATAGTTACAGACACCAATATAATCCCTAGTTTTCGAAACGAAAAATTACTTGCATTCATCTTTATGTGTTCATGGCCCAGCGCATATGAAAAGTGGACTTCCTGCTTTCATTTCACGAAAGTATAAAGACAGCTTATAAAACTTCGGTCATGTTTGGTAGCACTGTAGAAAGTAATCCGTGTGTTGCGACACAACTGCTTACAGCGCCACCCCTGGTCCCTCCCTTGTAAGGATTCCTCCATTGTTCTAGCTCACACTGACGTATTAAGCGGAAGTGACGCTGGGGTCATGTCAGAAGCCCAGTGACACCTACCGGACGCTTTGGCACAGATCCAGAAATTAAAATGTCAGAAATCTCACCTCAGTTTTGCTCTTATTATTCGTCTACAACGAGCCAACCAAAAAACAGGAACTGATATATTATTGCAGTGTTCAAACTTCATCCATTGCTTGATTTCTAGGAGACAGAGTTAGTCGTATGTGTTTGTGGGTGATAGCGATTTCACAGAAACGAGGATTTTAAATGAATAAATTATAGCGGTAGTTTCGAAATTAGGTCAAATACGAAATAGAAACTTCCATATTTGCGACCTCATTTATTATCTCATCCCGTCTTCGCTTCAGTGTGAAGGAGTTAACACCCATGACGTCATCAAAACGCAGGAATAATTTTTAAGTCGCTTTATATTTACTTATGTATTGTATTTACGCAACTCTGTCTGATACACTAACATCAATACAGCACTGAATGTAAAAAAAATTCTCTCATTGGAACTTCGAGTCGATTACCAAATAGGCACCGATGTTTCGGATAAGCGTGCTGCTTTTATTTCATCTTTGTGGAAAAATCAGTCCCTGAAGATGCAGAAAGCAAGCCGTTCCGAAACATAAGTAACTACTCCCCAATTGAAGTAACGTGATATTCCTGTGAGACTTGAATCTTCATCAGCACAGCTCCGACAACCCCAAATATCGCACTGAAGGTTTTATTAACCAAAAGGACATGCAATATAAGTATAATTGTAAAACTGAGGCGCGTTCGCGTAACCACTGTTGCCGTGGAAACGAAAGAATATTACATATTCCGAGCCTGTGTTTGTAGCCTTAAGTTATCCAGCATGGGAAGAGCATGCGCCATATTATACTGTCATCTGTAGCCTGTTTGGCTTTACCATATTTTTCCACAGTATCTCATAAAAGGCACAACTTGCGGGAAAAAGTTATGGAAAATAAAATGTGTTGATGTGTATTGACAACCAACTCGCACACACTTATTAAAAACCAACATTCAAGTTTGTTATTCACACCCCAACACGTTTCAATGCTTTAAAGTACCCCCTTCACGGGGCATTATGTTTTAAAAATACATAAAACCATCTTAAAAGCACTTTTAAAAAAGTCTTAGAACCACTCAGCACAGGTTTTAGCTGTCCACAAAACATTATTATCACGCCAGCTTTAACATGTGTGGCGTGACAATAATGTTTTTGTGGATACATAAAAACTGTGCTGAGTGGTTTTTTTAGACTTTTTAAAAGTGATTTTAAGTGTGTGTTTTTAAAATACAGTGCCCCCCTGAAGATGGTGCTTTAAGGCATTTAAACATGTTGAGGTGTGAATAAAAAATTTGAATACTGGTTTTTAATAAGTGCGTATGAATTGGTTGTCAATACACATCAGTCTATATAGGTACGCACAGGGTATGGACAATATAAAATATGGTATACTGATAAATCCACCAACAAAATGCACTATAGACGATAAAATCACTTTTTATTCACTCACTTCACCTACCCCGACATGTTTCGGTGCGTCATCACACCATCCTCAGGGGTTTTGCACTTCAAAGACCTTCAAAGTGAAAAGGTCTTTGAAGTGCAAAATCCCCTGAGGATGGTGTGATGACGCACCGAAACATGTCGGGGTAGGTGAAGTGAGTGAATAGAAAGTGATTTTATCGTCTATAGTGCATTTTGTTGGTGGATTTATCAGTATTATATAGAAATGCACGGTGAAAACAAAGCGAAAATATAAAATATGTTTTGATTTTCTCTACAAATTCTTTCTCAAAACTTTTCACACTAAGAAAACTTCAGCGGAATATTATCGTAAATTTACATATGTCTTTGTGTAAAATACCCGTTGTTCTTGTTAGATTTCAATGAATCTTCAACTGTCTCGACAGATTTTCGAAAAAATACCCAAATATCAAATAACATGAAAATCCGACCAGAGGGAGCGGAGTTGTTCCATGAGGACAGACGGACGGACGGACGGATGGACAGACAGACAGACATGACGACACCTAAAGTCGCTTTCACAATTTCACAAACGCGCCTAACAAAGGAATTAATACATTATCCCTGCCCATCCAATACCATTATGTTTCCCATTATTGCAGGCAGCATTTCTTTAGTGATACTTTGTGCAGCAGCAACGATTTCTGTCACGAATTCTTCAATTTGACAGAAAGTATTAGCAAATGATGACAAAATGTAAAATTGTTACCTATTCTGCGACACCAGCTTCATTAAATTCAACGGTACTCTCTCGAACCTGGATTTTGCGTCTAGCCAAGTTCGTGTGTTCTTTGGGTCTGGTACATAAATTTAAAAAGTCTGTCCTCTAACCATTGTTACAGATACAGAGTAGTAGGTTATACGAATGTGAATGGAATATAAAACTACTGGAGACTGAAGTAAATGTTGAACTTTACATGCATCTATTACAAAAAATCCCAGGGCAGGTCACTGAAGCAACTGCGTCACTTCGCCAATACGCCATTGCGCCATTACGACCCGCTTAGCCTGGCCTTGGCTCCTCACTCCTGACAGGCCTATAGATAAGTTTTGTGTCATAGCTCTCAAAAGTTTGTACATCCATTTTTACACAAGGAGAACACTCATCTGAAACAGTGACCAAGAGAAATTTTCATTATAATATTACTGATCAAATAAAAATGAATTAAATAGAACAGTATTGGACATCGATGTCTCTATTCATTTTACACTCATTACAGTACGATTACACATTTAACGAGTTTCACTTCTCCATTTTAAATTTCTGCCCTTCATTGTTATTCAATTCCACAATTCCAGCTGACGCGAGAGATGTTGGGAAAAGGGAGAAAATTTTATATTCATAAATGTAATAATTAATAGACATTTAATTTAAAATAATGTTCAGGATTACGTATTTGGAATTGTAGGAAATATGGCTGAAACCAATAGCATGAAAACGGCAGTAATAGAAGGGAATGAGCTGACAGACGCAGAAAAATAACAATGTCAAGAGTAAAAGCGGCAGGACCATGAGACGAATATACGGAATTAGGCAAAATGAAAAGTGCTGGAAAACGTCAGAAACGTAAGGTACAATGTGAATACAATAGAGTGGACGGTATCCTACCCCATATATGGGGAGAGGTTGTGGGCTTATGTAGACACACTGGATGTCTACATGAAACGGAGGACTGACAGCATTATAGGGCCTGAATATCCACCACGAAACACGTTCAAAAATATTTTGAGGCCGGCAAAGCAATCCCATTACAGGCCTGAACAGGCCCTTAGGGTTCCAGGAGGTTGAGGATTCTAGACAGTCGGCACTTGAAGGCGGTAAGGTTGTCAGCCCTACGCACCGGCCGCCTTTACCCCCCAGGAAATATCCCTGGTACTCATTTCTGTTAAGAGGCTGAGTCGACCCCAGGGCCACAATGCGACCGAAAGTATTATGCCAATGACACCATCGGCAATCGAACCCGCGATCTTCCGGTTTGTAGTGCAGTGCCTCGACCAACTGCGCCACCGCGGCCCCCATTTTGAGGCCGGCACAATTTTTAAAGGGCCTAATCCTTAGACATGGGGGAGCAGAGGAAGACGCATTATTACAATTACCCAGCAACCCACAGTTACATGACAGAAGTCTATTTAATATATAGACTTCCCAATAGACAGCCGTACACAACACCATATGTAAGTCGAGTAGGCAAGAAGATTCGGCTTATTACAAACTATCATCAGGCCTTCTCCTTTTAGAACCATTCAATAAAAACTTATGACTGCAGGTGGGAAAGAAACATCTTCCTTCGAAAAGTACTTCATAGGAATATTATTAAAAAGTTATTAGTGAAAAGTAAAAAAAATTATTTAGAAAAATATATAGTATAGGGGTAATATGTGAAATTTACATAAGAAACTGATTTTTAAACTCTTTAAAAAGCATCGATAGGCAGTAAAATCTACACATGGTGAATATGTTGTTCATATCCTTGTACGGCACGAAAGTTTTCAGTTGATACAGAGTATTTATCTTGAAATTTGATGTTCAACACTCCTGAAACTTCTATAGTTATTATGGTCTTATTTTCTTCACATTTCCAGTTTTGAAAGAAAAACAGAATTATATTTACGTCAAAATAGTACATCACTGGTTAATTTCCTCGGACAAATTAATAAACGCTCCTTTTCTGAAAATGGGGACGGAAGCTTACACCGAAATGTTGGTGCATATTTACCCCACTGCAAACTGAAACAACACAGCAGGCACTAGTCTCATCTTCCTATACTATTCGTAACTATAAAATCCTGCAGCTTAACAGAATTGTTAAACAAACCACGAATTAACCCAAGATTAGCAGGAAGTCCTTCATTGTTACATAAAATCCATAAACTTTGAGAAATGCGTGTGTGCGTGCGTGCGTGCTGCATTCTTAAACTCTGAACTTTAGTTTCATTCAAAACAGTATACTAATTTCTACATCACCCGCCTGTACGTTTCACCTCTCACATCCAACGTCCAGTAAAGCACACACCTGATCCCCCATAAAAGGACCCTGCCAAAACTCTAAGCAATGATTCAGAAATCTAGAAGCCGGGTGTCCATGGGACATGTTGGTCTCTAAGCGCCACTAGATGTAAGAAACAACCGTGCAAAACTAATCCTAATGCCTGCACGCAAGACATATGCACTCCGGCCTTCCGCAGGCCTGACTGTTAACAATTCCCGCGCCAGTGTCTGCAAAATCGACACATTTATTCCTCACAATCACTTCAGTATGCACAAAAATCTAACCAAATATTCCTGAAGATGGACATAACATGACCATTCGAAATGCTGCAGTTAACCTGTATGTCTAGGCAGTGTGATAACCAAAATACCATAATCTGAGTAACGCCTACCGTGACAGCCTAGCCACCTACACACAGCTACGTTATTTCGTAGGAAAAAGTAAATTATAGTCATCATTTAGAACGTGGTCGGCTTTCCTACAAGACCACGGGGTTCACTGTTTAGTTCACAACACAAATGTACAGACTTCATTATACAAAGCTGAAATACAACGGAATAAAAGATGTGTGGGTTGTTACAATTATCACTGCTTTCGCTGGGCTTTCATACGCTCTGCATGTTTCACCGCATTAGCATTTTCATGGAGAAAAATAAACGTAACGTTGCCACATTAATAGAGAGGAGTTGGTTGCTTATAAAACAACAAACTGGTACATAGACATGTTGTATATTTATAGAATACAACAATACCGCAAACACACGGGGTCCAAACGTTTCGTTACCCAATACACACCGCTTGCTTCGCCACCCTGGGTCAGGATTCACTCTCAGCCGGCCAGTCGCCACTATATACTTCAGCTGCCGACAGCGACGTTGAAAGGCCCCTCACAGCGGGGGCAGAACACAGGCTAAAAGCGTTAGCCAAGAGAGTGCTGAGGGACACATTTGGACCAATGAGGGAGGAAATAAGAGGAGACTGCATGAGGAAGAACTGAATGGTATGCACTCCTCACCAAGTACTCTTAATTAACTAATTCCATGGCGCAGAGTCCTTCCTGAGAAGCTAACAGGTTCTCAGACAGTCCAGAAAATCTCCGCGTTTTATAGAACCCAAAGGATCATTACCGCCACCTGTCCCTGTCCTGAGCGAGAGTAATTCAGTTCATGCCTCCCGACCCCACCTCTTGAAGATCGATTTTAATATTATCCTCCCAACTACGACCAGGTCTTCCAAGTGGTCTCTTTCCACCAAACCTCTGTGTGGATTTTTGCTGGCTCCCATACGTGCCACATGCCCCGCCCATGTCTTTCTTCTTGATCTGGTTACCCGAACAATGTTTGATGAAGAGCACAGATCAGAAAGCTCCTCGTTATGTAGTCTTCTCCAGTCCCGTTACCTCATCCCTCTTAGGCCCAAATATCTTCCTGATCACACTATTCTCGAACACCCTCAAACTTTTTTCCTCCCTCCTCAATGTGAGAGACCAACTTTCATACCCATACAAAACAAGAGGCAAATTATAGTTCTGGGAGTCTTAATCTCTACATTTTTTTATAGAAGACTGGAAGACAAAAGATTGTGCACGGAAAGATAGCAGCAGTCTTCCTAAATGCTGTTCTTTTTCTCATGGTGCGACAACCCGTAGTGGGCCAGGGTCTCCTCATTACCGAGGCTTCACGATCACACTCATTTGGACACACCACACTCGCTAGGACTCCTCTGGACGAGTGATCAGCCCGACGCAGAGACGCCTACCTGACAACACAAAACACTCACAAGAGACACACAAATATGCCATCGGCGGGATTCGAACCCGCAATCCCATCAGGCGAGCTGCCGCAGACCTACGCCTTAGACCGTGCGGCCACTGGGATCGGCCCAAGTACTGTCAGAATGATGACAGAAATGACTGTGAGATATATGGGGCACGTGACACGTGTGGGACAGAAGAAAAATGCGTACGGGTTTCCGATAGGAAACCTGCCGGAAAGAGGCAACCTCGAAGAGTTAGGTGTACATAGGAGGATGAGAGTGACATGAAGTTATGGAAATAGGTCGGGAAGCACGGACTGGATTTGTTTGGCTCAGAATAGTAACAAGTGATGGGGTCATGCAAACATGGTAATGCATAGCTCCACGCATTCTTAATCCCGGTATTTTATGCACAAGAGATGTCAGCTTCAGGGCCTGGCCGCTTTAACTCCGACACAGGAACACACGGTACCCATTCGATAGGAGAGCGAGTGGGACACAGAACCGCTCTGCAGGCGGGCAAAGGATAAAATATTCCTATCGGGAACCCAACGCCATTTCCAACGTTACCCAGCCCACAGTATAGTTACTACACGTACTCTGACAACCCCAGTTACTGCAGTATCAGACACGGTTTAGAACATAGCTACCAGAACACAGCTACCAAAAAGAAAGTAGCAACGAAATAACAGCTTATGTAAAGACGGGCTGTGGTTAGGGAATACAGAAGCTATAATTTGGGAATAACTGGGGCACAGCTGTGTGTACCCTTCATCCAGCAGGGGGATGTCTCGCTTCTTGACATCGTTCCAAGTCCGCGCACAGCCCAGCGAACTGCGTCATTTCAGTTCTTGCAATGCTACTAATGTACTGCTGCCAGAATTGTTCCCTAGAACGTAAATTTAAACAGAGTCTACATGGCTGCCGAGTTCATCTACCCTACACGACCTTCAAAAGTCTCTACTTAGAAACAAAACCAGAAACACGATAAATTATTTCCTGACTCATCCTATACCTTATTTATTTATTCTTTCATTCGCGGTTTATCTAACGATGTTTTATTCAGTGCCAGAGGCCCTGATACGAACACATCAGGCTATGACGTCACATTATCTTGATTTGTTTATTGTTTATTTAACGTTGTATTATTCAAGTTGCCCTGAAGATGGATGCAATAAGTTCCTTCCACGTATTAGACTACTTGATGACACACCCGGTTAATTTATTGGTTTGTTTATTCATTTAGTCTTTCATATACTGATTTATGGTTTACGTAAAGATGTGTTATTCAAATTACCCCAAAGATGGGTGCAGTATTTTCCTTCGAAACATAAATACCCACACATCAAACTATACCACGTCGAATTCTGTTTAATGTAGTTATATGTTCATTTATTAATGTTTCATTTAATGGTGCATTACTCATGTGCCCTGAACATGGATGCAGTATGTTCCTTCGAAGCGTAGATACACATGCAGCATATTATACGGTGTCACATTTTATATTCACTTTACAGATTTTTATACCGTAGGCGAGTTAGGAGCCATGATTTGGGAGACATGCTGTATGTCTGCCACCAGGGTCGATAAAACAACAGATTGCCCGAGACTGGCAATGATCGATACTTCCCAATATGAACCTACTGCTGCATTCGCTTCGAGCATACACAGACATGCCAACTAGCCCAAAGCGCTTGCAGCTACAGAAGACTGTCACTACCAACATTCCTATGACGAGAATGGTTAGAATACCGGAGGGGAATACACGAAAATACCCTGGAGGGGGAACTGTAACAGGGAGGTAATAAGTGTTTGTTCTGAAATCCGTACACAAAACAAAGAAATGTACTCTGTGGACAAAGTGTAGAATTTTGTAATGTTAAAGCTGGTGCTACATGAAGTAACCACTGTTCTTTACAGGGCTATGTTTTAAAAGCATTGTCTTTTATTTGAAAATGCGTTCGCTTTGAGTCTGAGGCTGAGTCTTATTAAGTATTCTCATGTTTTGGTTTTTAATTAGGTCTTCGATTAAAGACAACATAAACTGTAGCGTTACGATCAGGCAAGTGATTGCTGAGAACTGTGAATAAAGCACAAAAAGACCTTCCGCATCAAAGTCGCGCGTGCGCGCGCACACGCACGCACGCGCACGCGCACGCACGCACACACGCGCGCTCGCGCGCACACACACACACACAAACACACACAAGCCAACGAAATAAACCGCTTAAACAGGGCGGCGCACAGCCATACACAAGGCAGGCTCCTTTCAGCACACCCAAATTATATGTGTTTCAGCAATGCTTTTCTGCGCATTTAACTACACCATGCAGACTTGTGAGACGAAACCACAAACCACGCACATTAATGAACTTAGTACAAATCTAGTAACACATGAAAGGAGCGTGGCTTTGTAGAAGGCTTAATGAATATAAAATGAAGATCTGCGAAATATAAGAGCAGGCACACATCGCCATTAAGAAAGACGCTATGTAAATTTATATTCTAAAACCAGAGTATGATATGCATGTCATTCTATCACCAGGAGTGAACAGATGCCATGTAGCAAGCCACATACGATTTGACAAACCGTGCAAACCGGCCGCGGCTGATTATTGGGAGTGTACCAAAATAAATTCGAAATTTGTTTTGCTTTTAGTCTCCCTTCTTTTGTTGAAGTTTAAATACATTTTTGGCCGAGTAAGTGGAAAAAGACGGTAACACCTCTGACTTATATTCGGGAAGTACCCAGTTCGAACCTCGGTTTGTACACAGGCTATTCTGTCTCAGAGTGTTTGTGATTGCCTTCATTCTCCCAAAGGAAATTTCTAGACAACAAACGCGCAGACCTCTTTCATTCTTTTTCACATCCTGATCATCATCAGCTCCTGCCATGCTTTGGACCCGTACCTCCATTAAGAAAATAAAATTTTTCACCATTTAAAGTCTTAGTGCTAAAATGGAAATCTGATTATTCAGTTTTTTACAGCATCCTAGCAACCGCATTAACCTTTTAAAGCCTAGCGGTAACTTTACGTACCACCAGGTTTAACATTAAAAAATTCTACGTGGTGCCCACATTGCGTTTATGTGTTTTGTACGGATCTCAGAACAAACAGCAACTTTTGCCTTATAAAACATTAAGAGATTGGTTTTTATAACCGAAGTGAAGAGTGTTTACTGCGCGGTACGCACTGAGTCCTTATATAAAACAGGTAAGCTTCGTCTTTAAAGGGTTAAAATTTAATATACTATTACTGCTTATCGATTGTAGCACCGTTACTAGGATTTATAACTCCATCGTGCCACAATAATTGCACTGCGTGTACTTTTTATATCTTGCTGATGTTAAAGCAGCTGGTACGTACATTTACCGCTATGGATTAGAGGGTTAAAAAGTTTCAAGCAACGTGTGCGTGCTAGAAGGATACATGACTAGCTAACAATTTAGATAGGAGGACATCACGCATTTCGTACGTAAAGTTGATGTTATTCTTCGAGTTTATACCACAAACGAAACAAAATCGCGGAAGACAAGTGACGTCCTCTCGGCAGACTGAACAGGCCGTCCCAGTTACCCTATGTATGACGTCACACAGCCGCCCAGAATGAAGAAAGCTTAACAACATTGATTGCTGCTTGGCTTCAGTGACGCCAGTTTGACGAGTACTGTGACAGAAGTTAAGTTACGGGACTGGCGTCGGTAAGGGCGCCTCTTTTTCACTGGACATTCCCAACCTTGTATAATCATCCAAAGACAGAATATTATGGGGTTGTTTCAGATCGTTTCACAAGAGTCTAATGCCGGTATAGTACCTCCATTTGGCAGCAACCGCTTTGAATCATATAATCTTTTGACAATTGCCTCACGTTCTGCCAGTTATATTTATTAAGATGTCTCCCATGGTCACAACACAAAACACCACAAAACGACTAGGGAACTACGTTTTTCCGTCTTCAGGTGAGGTAACACTAATCTCGAAACAAATTAACCACCATAAAACCAATACAAGCCGATCCCAGTGGCCGCGCGGTCTAAGGCGTGGGTCTGCGGTCGTTCGTTTGCTGGGATCGTGGGTTCGAATCCCGCTGGGGGCATGTATGTCTGTCTCTTGTGAGTGTTGTATTGTCAGGTAGAGGTCTGGTCACTCGCCAAGAGAAGTCCTACCGAGTGCGGT
Organism: Coptotermes formosanus; assembly: GCA_013340265.1. NCBI lineage: Eukaryota > Metazoa > Arthropoda > Insecta > Blattodea > Rhinotermitidae > Coptotermes > Coptotermes formosanus. Next base: position 1,726,506 of record BLKM01000627.1, read on the forward strand.
GTGTCTGAGTGTGATCGTGAAGCCTCGATAATGAGGAGCCAATATGGGCTGTTGCGCCATGGGAAAAAAAAACCAATAAAACATCAACTGAAAATAATATGGGTCACAGTTTCGGCCAATTTGATTCCACATTTCTTTAGTTTCGGGGAAGTAAACAGTACACCGTGGTACATACCGGTTTTCAAATAGAATCATATAATTTTCTGACAATTGCTTCACGTAAGTTTATATTGTATTGGTTTTATAGTGGTTAATTTGTTTCGGGTTTATTGTTACTTCGACTGCAGATAAAAGAAGACAGTTTCCCCAGTGGCGGATGGTGTTGTGTGTTGTGACAGTGGAAAATGTTCCAATAACTACACTCGTAATAGACATAACAGCCGCTTTCTTCTAAACTGTTTCCAATTTATGAAACACCCAGCCATGCGACGCCGTATATTCTGAGATTCTAACGTCATCGCGAAACATAAGACGGGTCCTGACGCTGTCTAATCTGTGCGTGTAGTACTTTTACTGTCAATATTCGCAATTGTATTGCGTCCACATCTACCGGTACCCGCTTCACAGTCTTTCCCCTTAACCCTTTAAAGACGAAGCGTATCTGTTTTATATAAGGACTCAGTGCGTACCGCGCTGTAAACACTCTCCACTTCGGTTATAAAAACCAGTCTCTTAATGTTTTATAAGGCAAAAGTTACTGTTTGTTCTGAGATCCGTACAAAACACATAAACGCAATGTGGGCACCACGTAGAATTTTTTAATGTTAAACCTGGTGGTACGTAAAGTTACCGCTAGGCTTTAAAAGGTTAAGACCCGCCTTCACGTTGTAGAAAATTTCAGCTTGAGCAAAGTTCTACATCTGGTAGCCAAACAAATATTCTAATCCCTAAGTAAAGGCGGATCAGTAATTTCTGACGCCTTGCTCTCTCTACCACCCCCGACCGGCGCCAAAGATTAACGCCCTCTTGTCGTACTCTTTGTTTTCAACTTACACAGGTCAGACATAACATAATGGGGAAAAATATAACCTCACTGTTGGTGTTAGTCTTACTAATGACTCCAATATTAACTGCTTTGAACACAGTGTGGCATTTCCCTTGTACAAGTCATACAAAATGAGACTGCAGGAGCAACACAACACAAAACTCGAATAACAGAAGCCAAAATTCTTCTGTTGCCATTACCGACTAGGCCATCGAATGCTAATCTCCCTCTCTCTCTCCCCCTACACACACACACACACACACACACACACACACATGTATCGTAAAAAATTAACTGGAAAATAATTGTAGTAACCGGAGTACAAATTTGAGCATGTCAAGGAAATTTTATTGAGAAGGTTATGCCACGTTACATGGCTTTATGTCAATTATGGGGGCAGGCGAAAGCAGCCAGTATGAGCAAATCATGGCGATATAGTTTCCTAACTTAGGATACATCTTGGTCGCTAGAAACTGACATAGCTAAACGAAAACTTCATACGTAATGCAATCAATGTGGGATTTTAAATAATTATGTTAATCAGTTAATCAATCAACTGATTACTTATGGTGGTGCAAACTAAATGTGATAACTTGTATGTTCATTTTTGTTAAGCGCCATTAGCGACATTTCAGAAGTAAGGACATGATTAAGGTACGTAATTTATTTACATTACCCAGATTGCTGTAACAAATGTTCCTTTCGCACATTTTAACACAAAAAGTGATGTCGTCTTTATTGGAATTTATCTTACTGGTGTTATATCGTATGTTCTTATTAGGTTCACGAGTACTGCGCAGAAAAGAGTAGCTAATTTTTTACAAGACACGGTGTAAGTGATAGCATCGGCGATTTAGTGTTAATGTTCTTCAAAGTTCCTAACATCCGTAACTGCAGAAATTCGATAAAAAGCATTATATTTTAATAACAGGAAATAAAAGACTGGATTGAAAAACGATATGGTCTAAACGGCGCTGCTATTTAAGAAATTCTTTTCGACAAAGCTAGGTGTTGTAATACCAACTTACAGCTTCCACCATCGCCACCTTCTGCTAACATTCGTAACCACCTACTAAAACTCATCAAATTGTACGACGTAACAACATTTATATGAAGGCTTAGTCGTACAAATACATTAACCCTTTAAAGACGAAGCGTATCTGTTTTATATAAGGACTCAGTGCGTACCGCGCTGTAAACACTCTCCACTTCGGTTATAAAAACCAGTCTCTTAATGTTTTATAAGGCAAAAGTTGCTGTTTGTTCTGAGATCCGTACAAAACACATAAACGCAACGTGGGCACCACGTAGAATTTTTTAATATTAAACCTGGTGGTACGTAAAGTTACCGCTAGGCTTTAAAAGGTTAATGTTCAAGAGGAGGAAAATTATGGACTACATTTTGTTTTTTCTGGTTATAATCCTTGATGTTATCACAACTGTATAACCTCACGGCCGTGCCATGGCTCAGGCTGTTAGCCGCCGGCCTCTCACCGCGGAGGCCCGGGTTCGATCCCGGGTCAGTCCATGTGGGATTTGTGGTGGATAAAGTGGCACTGGGACAGGTTTTTCTCCGAGTACTTCGGTTTTCCCCTGTCAATTTCATTCCACCGGTGCTCCATTACTAGGAAAAGGACAAAAAAAATTATAATCATCATCATCTTCATCACAGGGTTGCACAAGAAGCCTCAAGGCTGCGGTGCGTCCGTAGCGTCTGCTGCGGGGCCCTTCGCCACTTAACTGTATAACCTCAATTTCCTACGCAAACAAATGGCAGACGCTGAACATCTGGACACACAATTTAACGTTGATATACACGGGCGATCCACAAGCCATCGAAGCTGCTCATACGGTCTGCCAGCTCAAAGTAATTGTACGTCCCAGGAATAAGAATCACTGGACAATGAGAAAAGGCTGATGCTTCAGTCTTGGGTTGAACGTCATGAGACAAAAGCCGTGTAATATCGTCTTACAAAGTCTCTGAAATTTACGAAGTTTTTGATAGAAACCAATTGACACTGAGGGACAAGACAAGTTGAATGCGAATTGTTACTTCGAGCACTTCATTAACTCAAATAATATGGGTAAGTGTGTCGAGACAAAAACAAGTTCGACAAATTTACGAAACACAATAAATTATAAATACCAAAGAAGGATACGACGAAAACTTAATGTCATAACCACCCAAAATTATGTCTTATTTAGCCTGAATTGAGAAAAACAGTTGGAAGGCAGCTGTCTTGGCCTAATTCAGGTACTGTTCCAGCATTATTCTGGAGGAAAAATGACGTGAAAGACCAGTGACGATAGCTAAATCTGTTACTACGTCAGATGCATTACCGCCTGGAACAATCTTCTCTGCAAACCCGGGCGCTGTGCAGTGCTGAGACTGACCATCAAAGGCAGACTACTGCCTTTCTCTCCTCTGACGTGGGATACTGCTCCAACACCAACCCTAGGCTACTCATTCCACGTATCCAGTTTATTACATCATTACACAATAATCTGTTGAAGATCCGTAACTGATATCTCGGTTCGTAGCCTGGGAGTCATGTCAGAGTCATGAATATTCAACTGTTCTACACTGAAATTAACTTTTGTCAGTGCTACACATTAAGTAGAAAGTTGCAATGCTACTCTGCGAGGATTAGTCAAATGTTTCACGATAACAGAAATGCAAAGGGGATTTTTATGTTTTGAGTTCTTCCTACTTAACACCTACTAAGTATTCAAATGTTACCGTACTTGAGGCAGTTCTAAAAATTACAGAATGGGAGCTATAAAAATAATAGAAGTGTATAGCTTTGTTCACAGTTTAAATGTGTTTTGTGGGAATCTGTATTTGCTTGATTTATTTTTTTTAGTAAAGGGCCCCTAGCAGACGCTACGGACGCACCGCAGCCTGAAGGCTTATTGTGCAGCCCTGTGATGAAGATGAAGATTTTTTTTCTACAAAAGCACTAATCACCAACAAATGCACAAAGGGAGTTTTACCATCAATCGTAAGACACTCCTACATGTTTCGACCCTGCTGGGTCATCTTCAGGGAGAACTTTTTGTTATCGTTACACTAAGGTTGCACTTTATAGTTGAGTGAGAATGTGCTGTTGACTGTGTACTGTGTACTGGAGGCGTGAACTCTCTGCGGTCCCGGCTTGCAAGCCGGGACCGCAGAGAGTTCACCCCTCCAAAAACAACGCAGTACACAGTCAACAGCACATTCGCACTCAACTATAAAGTGCAACCTTAGTGTAACGATAACAAAAAGTTCTCCCTGAAGATGACCCAGCAGGGTCGAAACATGTAGGAGTGTGTTACGAGTTATGATAAAACTCTCTTTGTACATTTGTTGGTGATTAGTGTTTTTGTATAATATAGTGCACGGACATGGAACACATTAAATTTTTTTTTTCTGTTCTTCCCATTCCAATGGAGCACCGGTGGGTTGACGTTGAGAGGGGCAAACCTAAGTACTCGGAGAAAAACTGTCCCAGTGCCACTCTGTCCACCACAAATCCCACATGGACCGACCCGGGACCGAACCCGGGCCTCGGTTAGAAGCCGGCGACTAATTGCCTAAGCCATGGCAGGACCTCTGACGTATTAAATTCACTTACTGCATGCATAAAGACTTTATCCTTTTCTAAAAGAATATGAGTGGAAATTCTGCTTCCTACACGTGAGATCCCTGGTTTAAATTTCAATCAGGAAACAACTAATATCCAAAATGTTTCGTGGTTTTTCTCATTCCTTCCATGCGAATTTCAAACCTTCAATTATGACTCAACTCTTCCTTTCACGTTTTCGAACTTGTTATTTACTAATCACATATTTACTAATCGTGTATCTTCCAACATCGTAATCACAGCAACTGACTGTGTCATAAAACAGCCCATAAATTAATTAACTGCCGATCCCAGTGGCCGCGCGGTCTAAGGCGTAGGTCTGCGGCCGAGCGCTTGTTGGGATCGTGGGTTCGAATCCCACCGGGGACATGGATGTTTGTCTTGTACAGTGTTTGTGTTGTCAGGTAGAAGTCTCTGCGACGGGCCGATCCCTTGTCCAGAGGAGTCCTACTGACTGTGGCGTGTGTCTGAGTGTGATCAGGTGAAAACAATCTCGGCACCTACTGTGAGTAGGCAGAAGAGGTGAGGACTACGAATTAATTAATTAATTAATTTTACCAATTTTCTGCTGATCTTCAGTGGTAGAGATAAGCAGTAATTAGACGGAAATCCGTAAGTTCCTTGCTGACGAACTAATCATCATATGAACATTACCCTGCCCCTGTATCTTACTAAGCATTGCAGACAAATTAACAGAAAAAATAAAAATATTCAGATGGCAATTTTCCCCTAAGTTGAAAGAATCATAAGGAAGTTTACTTAATACAGCAGAAACTTGCCTAAGAAATTATCGTTGGCCGAACCAGTCTAAATGTGCCAATATTTTATGCAAACCAAACGTGTTCTCATAAGCCTGCACCCTGACCTGTTCATGTACTCCTCAAACCATATTCCGTTAAGATACAATTTAATATTATCTTCACATGCTAGAATAGATTAGCGATACACACACACACACACACACACACACACACACACACAGGATTATACCTCAATAATTCGACGCATAACTGCCTTAAACACACCACAAGTGCTCACATATTGTTTGTCAATAATTCAATTGGGAACAAAATGCTTCTTTTATTTTACAAATTCCACAGTTACTTTGACGTTAAAAGATATTTAATATTGTCAGGTAAATGACACAATTCCAGCAACAGACGAAAAAGTGTGTGGATGCTGGTGATCCAAACTAGACAGGCCAATATGTGAACTATGTACAAATTACAATAAGCTGCGGGGCCCTTGACGTTTGAAGCTAAGACGTCAGAGGACTTCCCCACCTCCACCGCCGCGCCCGAGTACCTATGTCCCTGCAACTATTCCTTGGTATTCAAACTGATATATTGTCTTTAACTTTTCTCGTTAACTGAATTCTTCTTCGTGATATGCTTTTTTCCTAATTATGTAAATAATATTTACCATAAGGTGCTGTGAAAGTGACAGAGCGAAATTCATGCTGATATTAAAATATATCCTTTCTATTAAGGAACACATTTGGAGCGTAATATAGTGTCTCTGCTGTAATAAACAGACCTGACACGCAGATCGACAGTTATGCTTATTCCTGTGTTTTCCTGTTACTTTAATAAGATTTCTACGTAAACCACCACCAAATTCAGCTCGCCGGCTATATTGCTGTTGCTATTTTCGCTCTAGAAGACGTTCAAAAACTCCACGTGCAACTCGTTTCACTACAAAATTATCCCGCAAGACCAAGAGCCGACAATACTTTAGACCAGGGGTGTCCAACCCGCTTCCCCCCGGGTTGTGTCAAGCGGCCCGCAGCCACACTTGTAAATTATGTACACCATAAAAATTACACAAACATTTAGGTGGTTAGTATACAACTTACTGTGATTTTTACACGTCCGGATGGCGAATCTGTTCACAACAACGGTTGCTGTTCTTTCTCAAAAAGGGTTGCACACTCCTGCTTTAGAACGACTGAAAACTATGTTAAAATTATTTAGAGCGATCAGCGCTTGACTCAAGAAAAAAGAAGACACTAGTAGTAATAATTAGATTACAAACAATTTCGCAACTTTCTGTTGTGGCCAGAGCCAGCCACTAGCAAGGAAGCGGGGAGGAATCGAACTAGGATTATCAATTACCACTACACTCAGCGGATTACTCAGTGCTCTACATCATATCCTAATCGCAACCAAAATGAAGTAATCCAAGGGGTGACACGGATGTACAGCACAACATTTCATTCTCACAGGAGGGCTTCCGAAGAATTTTGTGTACGGCACAGAACCCTTCTTGAGACGTTAATAGTTTCTCAGCTAATCAAAGAAACTATTCTGTTTAAGTAACCCCAAGTTTCATTACCTTCTTCGCAAGGGCTCACCACTTGTCCCTCTTCCGAGGTATCTGTATCCAACACACACTCTCATCCTATTTCTTTATGATCGATCTTTAATATTATCTTCCTATTTAGGCCAAAGTCTTGCAAGCGGTCTGTCACAAAATATACAAACGAATAAAAATCATGCAAGAATTGAGGTCCTCATGGCTGTGATCATAAAAATGACGCCTTCTGGGATGTGGCACCGGGTAATACGGTATAAACTAACAGATTGTTCGGAGGAACGTGCTGCCTCCATTTTCAAGGTAGAATAACAATATTAGTCTTCTACTCTGAAAATGGAAGCAGCACGTCTATCCAAAGCGTCGGTGAATTTCCACCACACTACAAGACGTCTCATTCCCAGAAGACAGTATTCTTTCAATGGAAAATCACAAGGAAATGTAATAACGGACAGGAATTACGGGGTCCGAGTTTAATTCCAGGTACGCCTGTCCGTGTGTAGGCCTGCTAATAAGTCCGCAAGCATCCTGTCAGCAGTGGATGGGCCTATTCGGTTTGTTTACTAGCTACAATCAATAGTAGAAGGCACGTGCAGTTGGGGTCATGAGGAGGTCACTTTATATCGATCTGAGGACAGATGTAACTTCTGTAAGTTACAGCTTCCTGAAGTTCTATACGTCATAATGCAGTTCACCGCCAGGATGTTACCGATCTGTATCACTGTGGTGTCCATTATGCTTAACGTCCAAGGCTGTGCCTAGAAATTCTTCAGGAGCTGAAAAACAAGCTTCAACTGTTAAAAGCGCAAAAAAAGGGAAAGTTTGTCCCTGGCCTTTCTTAAGCACGACGACATAAACATGAATGGGACAATGGGACAATGGACGTAGAGTTACAAACAATCTTAACTCGAGACCGGAGGAAAATGGTCTTCAAATCCCGGCCACGTTGCTCTGACGACCATGAATTAGACGACCGCCTGGGCTTCAAGGTTCGGAGATCGGAAGCTTCTGCTCCTGCCGTGACATGAACCCCGCTTACCCGGTCTCCCGTTCCGTAGCCTAGTCACTCAACTGGGCTACCCTCGCTCCTTAAACTGGTTTGGGAAGGAATCAGACTCAAATTTCTGACACACCATTTATTGTTGGCACCCGTTACCAAATTCATTCATCAATTTTGAAGTTCAAACATGAGGAAATCCGCAGTATGTAGATTTTGTGTACAGAACACATATAATGTCTAATTACCGGTTGCTTCCATCGGGGGGAAAAAAACTCTTCTCTTAAGTTACAATTAAGTTCTTTGCTTTTGTCATCGCCATTCCTACTACGCTTAAACTCTTAAGTTGGTTCGATGAACAATTCAGTTTTCAATCCAACTTTCTGACTCTTCAATAACTCATTCTAAGGAAATTTCAAAGACTATAAATGCTTAAGGACTGAAGTAGAACGTAGTATGTGTCCGTGATTTCGCAGGAATTCTCAATGAGTTCGTGATAACAGTTCCTTGTGACAAATAACCCTCCCTGGTGGGTCTTATTTCGGCTAAAAGATCCAATCTTCGTGCACTAATTTCTTGGAAAATGCAGGACGTAATTTATGCATATCCCATTTCTTCTCGTAACTTGGTTACTGGCACGTGTTTTCGCCACACACACGACCGATTACACCCTCTGAAAGCATATATGCCTTCGAGATTTCCCATGCATAAGTGTTATTGAAATAAGGAACGTACAAGGGAGGAAGAAACAGGAAACTGAAGGAAACTGCATTATGAAGGGCTACATGATTTGCAGTCTTCATTAAATGCAGGGAGATTAACTGAAAACCCGACCCAGACGCACGGTAAGCTTAACGGCCTTACATTTCCTCATACAGCATATACACCTTACCGCATGTTAGAGTAGGTACTGGAAATGACCCCCTTCAGCTGTCAGACATGTGTGATTTCGAAAGAACTGGAACACCGGGAAGGCGTATAATCCTTTTCCTTTGACACAGTTCACAGGATTCCTTCCTTATGCAGGTTTTCACAGTGAGAAACGTCTGCATACTCACGAACATAATAAATGCACGTTACCCTCTGCTTCACAAGTGTGTTATGACAGCGGATTAAACTTGACGGTCTGAAGGTGATGCACTGTATCGTACACGCAGCGACAAGACTGGCGGGGTGCGAGTCTTGATGCTGCCGTTACTTTTGTTGTACAATATCGGCAATTTCTAGACAGTAAATTCAAACGTATTTAACAATCTGTTCACCAGGTCTAAATCATGTCTGGGTGTCGAAAGATGTCATTTCCAACACCTACTCTTAACATGCTGTAAAGTACACTGGACATACCAGGAAATGTGAAGCGAATGGGGAAGAAGAGAAATCTATACAGGGTTTTAGGGGAAGCCCTAAAAGAAAGAGACCACTTGGAAGATCTAAGCGTAGAAGGAAATAATAATAATAATAATAAGAATAAGAATAAACTATATCTTAAATCAGTACTTTGTTGAGAAAGGATGGCATTTTTGTGGCACTGGATACGGAGAAGTGGCGTGATCTTATAAACACCGTAGTGAAACTTCCGGTTGTATAAATTACGGGGAATTTGTTGACTATCTGAGGAACTATAAGAATCTGAAGAAGTTCCCTGATGCACAAAGTACTTATCCTGACTGAGGTTCTTCGTGGTCCTCCGCAGTGCTGCCAAACAAACGCTGGATAGTGCTTCTAATTACCAGACAGCTTACAGCCACATCCCTTACCTTCATCACTCATCGATATCCACTGCCCAGTGCCTTACGTGAACTATAAATAAACCACAAGCAAATAAACAAATAAACACCTGAACCCCGTTTAGCCACGTAGATTCTTACCAAACTTACGGAATAATAGACTACGTCTATTTTCAGGGCAGAAAATGGAGGCCGTACGTTTCCCCGCAGCACAGGCACGCACTTCCCCAAACTACACGGCTCCATAAGCCACAATGCCACAATATGGGTGTGAAATCAACATTCCTTCACGGTGTATTCATTGCAGTTTTGCATACACACTCTCACTGGCGTCGACATTTATTCCTATTACATACAAGCAACATATCACACTGCTGGTATCATTTTGAACAGCATGCAGGTTTCGGTGTTTTTTTTAGTGGTGAAGGGCCCCGCAGCAGACGCTGCGGACGCACTGCAGCCATGAGGCTTAATGTGCAACCCTATGATGAAGATGATGATTTTTTTGTCCTTTTCCTAGTAATGGAGCACCGATGGAATGAAATTGACAGGGGAAAACCGAAGAACTCGGGGAAAAACTGTCCCAGTGCCACTTTGTACCCCACAAATTACACATGAACTGAGCCGGGATCGAACCCGGGCCTCCGCGGTGGGAGGCCGGCGGCTAACCGCCTCAGCCATGGCACGGCCCTCGGGTTTCGGTGTTTACACTGATTTGTGTCCTTACCTTTCCAACAAGGAGGCGCGTTCACAACAGAGGCTGCAATAGCGGTAAGACTCTTAACACTTGTGTACGGTGTATGGCTGGGTTTTATTCTTGGTCAGTCACCGACTAGCCCAGTTACAATTTTCGTTTCGTTTCATTTCCTGATTTCATCCACGAAAACGCTGGGGTACGACCTCGATTAGTCTAAGAGCAGTGTCTTTCAAATCCTTTCCTATTAATTGTTCATTCCACCATTTGATGTTACAGATAATATATCCTCTAAGATTGTCGTTGTTCCGTCCGCACTATGGCCCTGGGGTCGCAACAGCCTCTAACAGAAATGCGTACCAGGAATATTACCTGAGTGAGGGGAGTAAAGGCGGCCGGTGCGTAGGGCTTACAACCTTACCACCTTCATGTGCCGATTGTCTTGAAATATGGGAGCCTCAACCTCCTGGAAACCTCAGGGCCTCCCCAGGCCTGTACAGGAACTGCTTTACCTAAGTTTGTCGTTAAATAAACTATAAGAACTGCCCGTTCATTCAGTGAAATTAATTAATAGCTTTTAATATTTGACCAACATTTACCCATATTCGATCAGTGACTGCTACCTAAAGAAGCACATAGTTCATAAAAGTCACAAGAAAGTACGATACACGCAAAACAAAATGAGGAAACAACATTAATGAGGTCCAGAAGTTTTCATGCTTATATTGACTAGTACAGAACTGTCGCAATTGAAATGACAAATATAAAATTATTACAGGGTATCAAGCTTGCAATTTCTCCTTTCTGTCATCTCTTAGTGTTTTGCTGGCGCTTTGCAGAATAGCTCCTGGATTTTAGCTCAAAGAACCATTATCATGAACGGCGATCCTTCATTTTAAGCCTTCAAATTCTGCTGACAGTAGAATCACTTTCATCCAGGATTAGATAGCAGTCTAGTACAAAGGACAGTGTCACATACACCGATCGGCGTATAATTATTACACGCACACAAGCAAATTAAGGCATCCGACAATGCTTTGCTCACACTCGTTCTTCCTTCGGTTATGCCATCCACATCTGTGCTCACACGTGTTCTCAAAACACATAATACGTACGTTAGACCAGTGTCTGGTTGGGGGGCAGGGCGACCGGGCTTAGATTCCCAATACAAAGCCGTACATATCTTCCCTCTGCCACCACGTGCACGGCTAGCCATGAGGACTGCCTCCATGCAGTAAAGGGACTGCAACATTTTTATCTGTGTTAGCATACGCAGCGAAACGCGCCTTTTAGCTTCGAAATGTCTTTCCGTCCGTCCGTCCGTCTCTCCGCACGTATCAGCGCCGTTCCCACTGGACGAACTTTAGTGAAATTTGATAGGGAACTCATATCAAAATCTGTCTGACTGCTACCAGGCAGTTTTTTTTACACATATTGGACTCTTGGCTTTTCAAGATACAAGCAAGACTACGGCTGTGAATGGCTAAAAGGAAAGCCACCGAGTCACATTAGTGTAAATATTTGTCGAAGATTTTTGTGCCATCTGTGTTTGTTAACTTACAGTACTTCATACACATGTACTGCCCACTGATAATCCTACACATTTACCTTCACTAAAACCGATATTGCAAATACCACGATATCTGTGGTACTATGTCATATTAGACCTCAACATGAAAAATTTGCAATAAGGCCATAGCCTTCTTCTGGAGGTATATTTCCAGCCTTTTATAAATTTCTGCACTACATTGTAAGGAGGTGGTTAGAGTCACGCCCCGGTCGCTTTAGCGCCAGAGAAAAAGCCCCCCCCCCCCCCGGTACCCATCGTTGTGATCCGTTTACATCAGACAAATTCAATTTGCTACGAAACTTCGAAAGATTTTACATTAATTCCAAATACTGTGGTCCTTCCATGTTTTCTTTGCCTTTCAACACTGTCAATCACATAGCATTTACGCATTTTAAAAAATGAGCACAGTGTTGTTTACACTATTAACAAACTAAAATTCTACTTAGTAATTAAGTAAAGGCGAAGATATTCACTCTGAGTGAATACAAAGCAGGTAACTACAGCACATGTACAACACAATCCAAAAAGAACTTTCACTTTCAATTGAATAAAACAGTTTTCACTTTTAACTCACCGTGCATTTTATATCAGATGAAAAAAAGCAACCAACAAATGCACTGTACTTACTTATTCAACTTTTTACTCTGCTTTTCCCCGACATGTTTCGGCGTAGCAAGACGCCATCCTCAGGGGGTCGTATATAATTAAGACATTATTTTCCTCAGGCGATGTTTTCCACACATGTGAAATTGTTAAAATATAGCATTTACACACATAACACACTGTTTTCCAATATTAATTTGATGACAGTTCTTGGATTACAACACATAACTATATGGTCCGATGTGAATAGCACATTATTAACTGTGAGTGCAGTGGCACCCCATTAAATAATAAGAATGTCTACAAGATTATTACAAGCACTTCTTAAGAGGTCTCATCATTGACACAGAAAACGCCATACAACAACTTGACAGTAACCTGCAAAACGTTTACAGATTCATAGCCAACAAAAAAATTGTACAGACCCTAGCTTCTACAACTAATAACTACACACATAAAAGAATACTATACATCACTAAGCAAATACGATCAAAACTCATGCAGAACAACCTAACAATAGCGAAAGCGGATAAAGGCAAAACCCTTGTAATTATAGACGAAGAATCACTCAGAAATAAAGTCACCAATTTTCTAAATGAAAATAATTACAGAAAACTCCAAAAAGACCCCACAGACCATTACCATAAACTCACACAAAAAGCTATACAATGCAGTAACCTAATAATAGGTGCACATAACAAAAGACACCTAACTCAAATAAAACCAGCCGCTCCTACTCTAAATGCCCTAATAAAATTGCATAAAGATAATATACCAATCCGACCAGTAGTCAATAACATATCTGCTCCCACTTATAAATTAGCAAAATTTTTTAAGAATTGGCTCTCTGAAGCATTACAATTGCCTAATACATATACAGTTTATAACTCATTACAATTGGCTCAAGATCTCCATAAGCTACATCTAAAAGACTCTCACAAACTGGTTACTTTTGACATAAAGGAACTCTATGTAAATCTTCCGATACAGGAAATACTTCAAATCACTAAATCCGGACTATTAAGTAAAAAACTAGAAAAACCACTCGTACAACAAGCACTAGTGATCCTAAACACGATACTAAGCCAAAACTATTGCCACTTCGAAGAATCTTTCCATCAACCTGATAAAGGAGTGGCCATGGGATCTCCCATCTCCAGCATTATGGCAGAAATCTATCTACAACATTATGAACAAAGATCAGTTAAACACTGCATTGAGAACAAGAGAGTTCTTTCATACTATAGATACGTTGACGACATTTTACTAATCTTTGACTCAAGCCTAATAAACATAGAACAAATATACGAGGAGTTAAATAATATAAATCAGCACTTACTATTCACATCGACCATTGAAGAAAATAATACAATTAACTATCTGGACCTCACACTGGTCAGACACAAAGACTCAATTGATATTAAAGTGTTCCGGAAACCCACCACAACTGACACCACCATTCACTATACTTCTAACCATCCTTTAGAACACAAACTGGCAGCATTCAGGTACATGCTAAACAGAGCTAATAATTTACCCCTCAAACCGGAAGATAAGCAACAAGAAGAGATGATAATCAAACATATGGCAAAGGCTAACGGATACCCTACAAAACTTATAAAGAACTTACAAAAAAAGATTACCACCCAAGACAAACACAGTATATCGGACTCTCAAACTAGACATAAATGGGCCACTTTCAAATACTATAGCCCTTTAGTTAGAAAAGTAACCAATATCTTTAAGAATACCAACCTCCGTATAGCTTTTCAGCCTACCAACACTATCTGGCAACTACTGAAGCACAATAAGAATCCTCCAAATAGATATTCTAATAGTGGCGTTTATAGCATAAAATGCTCATCATGTAATAGGTTCTACATAGGTCAGACAGGACGTGAAATAAGTACGAGATACAAGGAACACATTCGATACATACGCACGAATAACCCAAAATCCGCCTTCGCTTTGCATATGCTTGACAATAACCATCAATACAGTCCTATAGAAGAATCATTGCAACTGACCGTACCGTGTAAAAAAAGGAAACAGACTAAACCTTCTAGAGAATTTGTACATACAGCTTTTTCACAATCTAGACCTATTAATGACTGAACAGAATACATTTGAATACAACCCCCTATTCTCCCTGCTTCTTACCCATGCATCCCATAATACCTATATACAGCGCCTTCTGACGTAACTACTCTGTGGTAGCAGACTCCCGTACCTACTCAGTGACACACGTAACACGGTTGGCCTAGTACACACAACGAAGCTCAACGCTGAAGCCAGTCTTTCGGTACCCACATACCATATGGCTGTTTCCAGATCGACGACTGCACAAATAAACCGACTATTCAACCTCCTGCACAAGATTAGTTAACTCGTGATGGTGCCTTATTATTCTCATTGTATACCATACGTTTAACAGTTTATAGTTTTGTGACAATGTGCTGTGTTACATTTTAATAATCTTGTAGACATTCTTATTATTTAATGGGGGTGCCACTGCACTCACAGTTAATAATGTGCTATTCACATCGGACCATATAGTTATGTGTTGTAATCCAAGAACTGTCATCAAATTAATATTGGAAAACAGTGTGTTATGTGTGTAAATGCTATATTTTAACAATTTCACATGTGCGGAAAACATCGCTTGAGGAAAATAATGTCTTAATTATATACGACCCCCTGAGGATGGCGTCTTGCTACGCCGAAACATGTCAGGGAAAAGCAGAGTAAAAAGTTGAATAAGTAAGTACAGTGCATTTGTTGGTTGCTTTTTTCATCTGAATAAAACAGATTTTATAGTGACAGTGTTTGGCAATGATCATAGATGTGTTGTACCAGAGATTTTAGAAACCAATCAGACACAAAACTGGTATGGATGGAAAGTCATTTGTCAGAACATCAACAAACAGGAAAATCACTTCTCTGGTCTATATATAATAATAAATATCATCAATTAGAGAAAAATGCCTCAGAACCATTCTATTTGTAGAATGTCACACCCCCCAGACGTGGTTTCACACAATCGTGTATAGGTTTCCAAAGCGTCTTCTATGCACCACTGAAAGGCGGTATTTCACGCCTCCAAATTCTTATCCACGCGGACTCCATCGAGCAGAGTCGTTCTTGAAAGGCAAATAGTTCATAACCTATTCAAGCAATAACGTGCATTTTATGCAACACTGCTCACAAGAGCCGGCAACTTGTCCTTATCCGTAGGTGCGTCCGGTTCAAGTTTTCCGCTCTACTTCTTTAAAATTCTTTGTAATATTATCCACACATTTTGTCCTAGATGTTCAAAGTGGTACCTTTTCTTCAGATTTTCATATCAAAATCCTGTAGACAGTTTCCTTTTATCGCAAGCGTGGTGCTTGCTCAAGCCACCTAATCTTCCTCGATTTGATCGACCTGCTAATTACATTCACCACCGAAATAGTTCTTTCATGTCCAACATGCGGAACGTGTGGAGTTAAAAAAGTTGAAGCATGACGTTCATTTGAATATTGAACATAAAATATTCAATTCCTGATTCACAAAAAACGTACGGCATTGCAATTGTAAAATGGAAACAAACAAAAAAACAAACAAACGATCTTTAAATAAATAATTGGTCTTTTTTGAGGACCCCCCAAAAAACAAATATAATGTACATAAAAATCCAGAGATTTTTAAAGTTAAAACAGGTGGCACGTATGTAACCATATTTCTTCACAAGGTAAACAACGCCGTTAAATAAAAATATTAAGTAGACTCAGAATTCTTTGGCCATGTCATGTTCGCCAGTATATGAATGTGTTTATTTCGAGGAAGTTTCTTGGCACAGTGCCACAGATGTCTCGTAAGCGAAACACCACTTAATAAATGACGTGCTTATAGTATAACACTACGGCAGCTTGGAAAGAAATGCAAAGTTTTTCCTAGTTGGAACGTTGGTGACTTATGTGGTGTCTGTTTCGAAATGGAATTTTATTGCTCTAACGTCTTACGCCGTGATTCCCACACTCTACAGTAGCAGAGTTTCTGTCCACACAAAATGAAAGCGAAAAGGGTAGGAAAGGGCAGTTATATCGGTACAGTGGAAACATTTGAAACAATACACGAGAATTCTGTAAATCATATTCCATGGTTACCGATTGCCATAGGGACATTACGACGACCGTCGTCAATTGTCTTGCGGTAGACTCTACACACACAACTTTTCGAAAGCTGTCTCACCTTCCGTCAACAGATAAAAGAGAGTACTATTATATAAACTATTGTTGGGTTCAAAGGCTGAGATTGGGAAATATTATCTCAGTCTAATGGATCCAACAGAAGGGGTTTCATAACATTGCCTGTAACTATGGATGGCAGACCACGAGAAGATCCCAGCGGAGGGGTGGGCATGTCTGGCGCGGTGCGGGTTGTGTTGACTATAGCGGGGTTTGAGGACTGCTATTGGTTGCAGCGACGGGCAGCTCTACTGCTGCGACACACAGACCGAAAACATCATACGTTTCGAATACCGTGTAGCGAGAGAGCACAGTGTGACAATGCTTTCACGATGTAGACTATAGCAGGAACTCATCCGCCATGCATTTATTTCATTCTCACGTGTGATCAGCTCCTAGTCAGTGGACTATACGCATCGAAATATAACCAGTTACCATAAATTCGTGTACGTCAGATACGCCTAAGACAGAGGACAATGTCTAACACGATATTCTCATTAACTACTGCCACAAAATTTTCAACGATCTCTAATTATTATGACTATATAGGTTTTGAACATTATGGATAGTTCGCAGAAATATACTGCACCATCTTCAGGGTTAAAGGATTCTCCCTTCTAGCTGCCCTACTTCCCCATTTTCATACCCCTCTTTACTGTGGTAAAAATCGGCCATATTCCATGCAGCCATCCTCCTATTACAGGAATATATTTTTGCATTGGTGGAATGGTGACTGGTCGGCTCAAAACGGAATACCCACACAACGGCGTGTCTCAGTGCCACTTTTTCCACCACAAATCCCACATGAAGTGTACTGAACCTCGACTGTGAAAGGCCGAAGAATACGTGTGATCTACCATCTAGAGTCTAAATATTCAAAATTGCTTGCCGTCTGGAGAATACTCTGTGCCACATACACGCGGCCATTCGCAGCGAATGACTCCGCGAATTAAAATTTGTGTAGTGGGTAAATGTTACAGTGGCCCGTAATAAACACAAGACGTTAAAATTTGTGTAGTAGGTAAATGTTACAGTGGCCCGTAATAAACACAAGACGTTAAAATTTGTGTAGTGGGTAAATGTTACAGTAGCCCACAATAAACACAAGACGTTAAAAATCAAAGCGTTAATTATTGATTTTTGTGAAAAAATGCATGTCGGTAAAGGAAATCATGAAAGTGGGTGGTTATATACAGAACACATGCATGTTAGTTTTGTCTCACAAACGGATGCCTATTACAGGTTTATTTGTGAATAAAATTTAATCAGAATATGTTTGCTAATTTTCTCAGAACTAGAATTTCTTCACACGCCTCGTTTTAGACAAAACCGAATTAATTATCGAGTTGTACCGAAGCCCGTCGAAATTGCAGAGCGGTCTAAGGATGAAACACTGGGACTGTTTTCGAAACCCACTGAGGGCACAGACAGTTCTCTGCTGTCATCTTTATTGTGTTGTTTAGTGACGCTCTCAACATATAAGTACATACCGCTGATGGTAGGTGTGTGTGTATATGAATATCGACTTTACTTAGAATGATATTAACAACGGAAAGCTCTAAGGATGAATGAAAAGCAGTTCCATTGTTATTTTGCCCAATAAAAATCTGACATGAAGTGCAATAATACACCCACGCCTTAGTAGTGAGAGTTTAACCTTTTAAAGCCTAGCGGTAACTTTACATATCACCAGGCTTAACATTAAAAAATTCTACGTAGTGCCCACATTGCGTTTATGTGTTTTGTACGGATCTCAGAACAAACAGCAACTTTTGCCTTATAAAACATTAAGAGACTGGTTTTTATAACCGAAGTGGAGAGTGTTTACAGCGCGGTACGCACTGAGTCGTTATATAAAACAGATACGCTTCGTCTTTAAAGGGTTAATAACCAACCGACTGAGCCATGTTAGAGCTTCCTGGGTTCTTTCTCCGTTTGTGGTGTCATGTGCACACGAGTCTTTAGGACGGCCGTTTCGCCATCCCAAGAGCGCTACAGAATGTCTAAGACATTTATGCATTCATAAATTAAATTCTCAAATGCAAGAGGTCAGGGTCTAACGTAAGGTTAAATACGAATAATAAGCAGACAGACTGTACTCGGGTGGGAAGTTAACACATCTAAGAGAAAATAAAATTCCCAAGCGAGGACTGAGACTTTGGAAAATTATAGGAAAATTCATCTTATATTCCAAAACAGCTTCAAATCAAAATCGAAAGACACATATAGAAGGAAATTGCATATCAGATACAGGCTTCTTTCATATACCGGGACTTATTCCATGTTTTTCCACGATCTGTGCCCTGATATAGCAATTTATTCCAGCAGTCAGTCATCTGACGATGTAATTTCCGGCGAAGAATCTGCTGGTTTCTCGCTTAGCGACTACGTCCCTCGTCTTGCGTATTGCGTTACCTTCCCCAAAGCTTAATATAATACGATACGGCCCCGGTGGAAGCACCATGCGTAAATGCAGATTAAAACTGTCGCATGAAGTTTGAAAATTACGCACCCAGTATCTAAATATCTTTCTTAATTTAGTCACACTCTTAATGCGCGGCTATGCAGGCAACTCTCGCAATTGCGTCTAATCTGTTCTTAGATATCCTTCGTAAATCAAGCAGCCGTAAGATGGACCCTTGTTTCCCCAAAGTACAGTTTTTAAACTCCAGTTCAGGCCCTTGAAATCCCTTACAGAAACACAGCATAATGTATTTTATATATCTTGCGTTTTGTTTTTGAAGTCCTCTTCATCTCCATCTCTTGGAATTTCCATAACAATATCTTAAGAAAAGTTAAAGTTTGTCCTTCTGTAAAATTCCGTAACAAGCAGGAGTACCCACACTTCATAAGATGTGTGCTTGCTTTACTTGTTAATGTCAAAACATATAGTAGCCAAAACTCTAACGAAGAGAATACACTGTCTTTAAAAAACGAAACTTTAGTCAATTTTAAATTACCCATAACCGTGCTTTAAGAAATTAGATATTACAAGAAAACCAACAAATGCACAAAAGTGTTTGAAAATATATCACATACACCGTATACCTGCTACATGTTTCGGCCATTTATGTGGCCATATTCAGGGAGGCGCATTACAAAGGATAGATACGTCGAAATATTACAGAAGTATGGGAACCAATGCACAGACATAAAACATTAAATTAAAAAATACATGGTTTAAAATACATATTAAATATTAAAATATTAAATACTATTATTTGTGATTAATGTATATTTTTATCTATATTTTCATTTTCAATGTGTATTTTAAACGGCGTATTATTTTTAAAATTCAATATTTTATATCTGTGCATTGGTTCACAAACTTCTGTAATATTTCCATGTAATGCACCTCCCTCAAGATGGCCTCATAGATGGCCGAAACATGTAGGAGGTATACAGGGTGTATAATACACTTTCATACAGTTATGTGCATTTGTTGGTTTTGATATCATAGCTGCATTTCTTCATGTCATTCAGAAAGAAAACAGAACCAGGATTGGAATATAAACCATAATATTTACCCCAGTACTTAGGCATTGCTTTAACAGCTGTAAATGCCATAATTATTGGCGAGACTTCGAAGTAAATTTCACAGCATTTTTGCGTATCTTCTGTTGGATCCGCGGCACGAAAAAAAAAATGACACAGATTTTAGATTCCCAAAGCAGTGACTAGAATGAGCGTTTCATCTGGCATGTGACGCCGTGGAGTCACACAGTTACAGACGTTCTGCCATAACTTTACTACCTCTCTACCGGTAAGAAGCTACATAGTGCCATAACTCTAAATAAAACAATCATCAGAACAGACAGACATTTATGTATGTAAGACGAGATATTACCTCTGCTCAACCCCCCGAGGTAAAGTACGACACAGTTAGTCTCTGTTAGCGAGTTTTCACATCCCGTCTGTGTTCCTTTAATATAAAGCACGTCTAGAAGTTGTGCAGCCCGGGATCAAAGCCGAAGTAGTCGTGTGTGTCTGTACGCTTTCAAATTTGCAGTGCACCTTGAAATTATTATCAAAGCGAAAGAGGACTGAAATATCGTATTCATAAGGGACATCGTTCGTTTACATTTAAAGGGTCTGAGACCGGGGCACATAATTACAGTAACTATGAGCAAAACACGGTTTTCTCTACATATTTATTACATCCTCGCAGGACAAGCCTCCACTTCCCTTGCAATTATACGCCACATGTCTAAACTATACGCAAAGTAAGACCACGCGAGCCTTTCGTACCATGCTATAAGTAGCTGGTTAGTGTAGCAGTGATTATGTGCATCTTTATTCTGGATGCATATAAATAAAATTTATGTATTTAACCCTTTAAAGACGAAGCGTATCTGTTTTATACAAGGACTCAGTGCGTACCGCGCTGTAAACACTCTCCGCTTCGGTTATAAAAGCCGGTCTCTTAATGTTTTATAAGGCAAAAGTTGCTGTTTGTTCTGAGATCCGTACAAAACACATAAACGGAATGTGGGCACCGCGTAGAATTTCTTATTTTATGTTAACCTGGTTGTACGTAAAGTTACCGCTAGGCTTTAAAAGGTTAAGCGCTTCTATGAAGGGGTTAAGAAAACAACGGAAACTTGAGTGAGGACAGCCCGTGTCTCAGTCTGGATTGGAAAACAGCAGCTCAAAATCCTTATCCTTTGAAGTTGGTACGAACACTGTAAAGGTAAAGTTGTTCATATGCACTGCATTAGTGCACAAGCACGAGTGGAGATATAGCTCCACTCATTCTTAGCCTCGGTACTTTATGTAGGTCGTCAGGTTCACGTCCTTCTCGCTTTATCCCATGGAAGGCGCTCCCGGTACCCATTGAATATACTCTGGTTGGGCCCCGGTGTCGTTACGGACACGTGCGATAACACAGACCTCCTCTCTTCCTACCGGGGATCGAGCTAGCTTCCTCGCCATTCGAACCCATAGCCGGTAACTACACCGACCCAGCTATGGCGGCTCCTCGGTAAAGCCATGAAGTCCGTACGTCAGGATAAAAGATAATCCGTCCGAACTTCCAAAGCGAGAAAAGAAGATAGAGAGAGTAGAAAGTTGTAAAGGTAAAGGTCAACCCCTAGGGTGTAGATAGAGCCATAACTTTACTCATTCTTAACCGAGGTGGTAGACGAGGGTGGGTGGTTGACGCCACGCTCCGGCCGCTTTGCCCGTCAGGAAAGACTTGGGTGTGCTCCACAGCCGGTGTGAACATGAAGAAGAAGAGAAAATCTGTTGCATGCACCGAGTTTCGAAACCCGGACTGTTCAGCCCCTAGCGAGTCACTACACCGACTGAGCTATCTTGGCGCCTGACACCGATTTAACTTTCGCTTTGCAAGAAACGCACCAATACGTGTCTCGAGGGCAACAAGATTTCTTCCTTCCACCGAGGGGACTCTGAAGAACATATTTTTCATAAAAAAAAAGTTCTGATATTTTTAGTACACTTTGACCTCATTTGTAAGACTGTCGGTCTCTTTTATGACAACTTCCTGCGCGGCGTGACAGAATATAAATTGTTTTTAAAGATTAATTTAAATAAAAGCAGATAAGTTTGTAATAAAATGGCTCGGAATCTGAAAGTAATAATAACACCGCACTGCCATGCAGTTTACAACCATACATTTTACATGAACCTAATCTATAGGCACAGCAAAGCATGCAATATAAAATAACGTTTTAACATACTAATTTCTTACGACAGTCGTAAATAATGTCCTTTATTCGTAAGAAGGAGAACATACTGGAGATTTAGGAGAAATCAGGTCATTTTTTCATCTAATTCTTTGAGGCCGGAATTGCGCCAAAATAATATACACAAATTCAGTTATTTCACACAGAAAATACTGCATCAACTTTACAAGTACAAGCCGGCTGATGTGTGTAGTTAAATAATTATATTCTTTACATGAAACCAACATAACCTCTGTTTAGACATAAGGCTCGAGCCGAAACCTACAAATCTTCATAAAATATACTTGTCCTGCAAATGGTTACGTATCACACAAACCACATCCAACTATTAGAAGAAGCATTTTACAATATGGATTATATTCAACAAAGTAACGTACAAGCAGAGCAATACATTTAGCTTATCGTCATTGCTTTCAACAACGTGTAGTGTCCGACCAGTTACATTTCGTTCCTGTCGGAAAGTCAAACTTGAGACGAACGCTAACAAGAGAAGTAATGTACGTATAACATAAGGTTGAGCGCGTTCGCGTAACTATTGTTACAGTATTACATATTCTGGGCGTGTGTCTGTAGCCTTAGTTATCCAGCATGCAAAGCGCATGCGCCGTATTATATAATCATGTGTGACCTGTCTGGCTGTACCATGTATTTCTACGTTATCTCATAAACGGCACGATTTTTGGAAAAAAAGTTATTGAACATAAAATGTGTTTTGATTTTCTCTACAACTTTTGTCTGAAACACTTCTCACTCTACAAAGAATTCAGCGAGATATTTTCAAAAACGTACACAGGTCTTCCTGTAAAGTATCCGTTATTCTTGGCAATTTTAATGAAACTTGAATTTTCTCAACAGGTCTTCGAAAAATCCTCAAATATCAGATTTAATGAAAATACTGTGAATGGGAACCGAGTTGTTCCATGCGGGCGGACGGACGGACGGACGGATATAATAGTCACTTTTCGCAATTTTGGGAAAGCGCCTAAAATGTCCGAACTTTTCCCTTCTTACTTAATTCTGATGATTTTGTTGCCCTTGGTTTAATAAAAAGAAAGACAGGCAAAAGTATGCAAATGAGATGTGTGTTTCTTCTTCTTTATATCGCTTGTTCGAAACATTCTTCCCTGCGGTACATCTACTGAGACACGGTCTAGACGCGCAAAGAAATGCGTGTCTTCGTGTAACACGGTCGTTATTGCTGTACGATTTTAGCCAAAAATGTAACACACATTGACACATTTTACTCAAAACTTTCATCACAAAATTACATAAAAATCGTCTTACCAGAGAGACAAATGAAAAGAAATGGCGAAGTGAGAATTCAGGTTCTCAGTGCAGTAAATACGAAGACATTTTAAGGTGACACATCCTTGTTGTGTTAACAACTACATATATATTCAGTACACCGTCAAACAAAATTTCACATGTTAATTGAGCCGTGTTTCGCCTTATTTTTCAACCCATCATCAGGTCTTAACTTAAGAACTTTAGCGAATATTTACTACTGCAAGTAGGAGTGACATGTCACCATTTATAAACAAATGACACATAATATAATATTGAGAAACAGTACAAGAAGCCGTGGTACATTCTGCAAAAATGCGTAATAATTTAAAAAATTGTAAAGGATAAACATTTTTTAAGTGTTTCAAAATTTTTAAAAAGTACGTTGGTAGGCAGTAGAATTCCAATGTGATGTGTACATCAGCAGATCCTATTTTAAGGCACAATCGAGCACAGTATGTATGCGGAGTATTGGATATTTGATGCGGTATTTTAAAGTTGCATATGACGGTATATTGAATATACCGTCATATGCAACTTTAAAATACCGCATCAAATATCCAATACTCCGCATACATACTGTGCTCGATTGTGCCTTAAAATAGGATCTGCTGATGTACNGCCTAAATAAGAAGAGAGCCGTCTTGTGGCATGTGACGCAGTGTAGCCTGATAATTGCGTGCTGATGCTATAGGGGAAGCTGCTGCCTCTATTAGCAGTGCAGATGACATTCAAGTGTCTCCCAAACGCTCGGTGTAAAATTACCAGACTACACGGCTTCACACTCTACAAGACGGTTATCTTCAAACATGACAAATATTATACGCTTATTTTCAAAAATTCCCGCCCATTGCTATTAACTTATATCACACGGACGTCAAGAACACTGATAAATCAATATTCACAGCCGACGGGTTAAAAAATACTGTTCTGAACTGGGTATTGAATGAACACGACCTTCCGTAACGAGGGATATGTATTCCAGTGTAAAATTAATCTGTGACGTGGAGTATCGACCGATTGTCGCTTATGTGCTTCACGAGACACACAAAAGTAAATTTCAGACTTCGTTGCACTTATTAATTCCAACAAAATAACTTTGTCTGCAGTACATTTTTAATTCCACCTACGAAAAGCTCGCCATGTTGCGGCTATCCCGCAGGGTCGATTTCAAATTGTCCAATAATCTGACTGAATATCTATGAATAGACAAAAAGTCTTCTTTTAGAATCTGACTTCTCTCTTACTAACACTTAGGTCTTCTAAACATTACTTGCTTCGGGGGAAGAGGATATGCTTATTTAACGACACTGTCACTATCAAAGATCTTAGGCCGCCAAAATATAACGTGTTGATGAATGATATATTGAAAATCGCAAAAAAAAATAGCAGTGCATTTCGTAAAAATGAATTTACGTTTCTTACTTTCTACTAAATTGGAAGGTGGCTAGATGAAAGTTTGTCAGCTATCTAGATCACTCACGCTCACACCTTCCCAGCAAGAGGTAATGGTATATACACTCACTTAATATTGCTCACCTGTTGTTACAATTACACTACACGCTCGTACCTGTGTCTACGGCGTACCTGAATCGATTGTACTTAGCCTAAGCTCTGTGTAAGCATACATCTGTTGACAATTATTAATTTGTAAGCAACTGAAACCCCTGACCCATATGTTACCCTGTTCTCCTTTGCAAACATATGAATCGCTCTTTAGGGTATTGAAAATTTAGCTATTTATGTCTTCAGCGGGTAAACCTGATCTCAATAATTATATAAAATTTAGGGTCGCAGGCATTTCTCACCGACGGCACGTCACATTTCTGTTATGAAGTTAATTCAGCTAAAGAAGTGCTAGACCAGTACTGTTGTTTATGCTGACACAAATATTCCTTCTGGTAGAGTGCTAAGTCCTTTGACTTCAAACCAGGCGACACACATGATTGCCACAGCCCACTAAAGGAACTCAACACCCCATTGCCTCTCAGTTTTTCATTACCTCAAAAGCCTTAACGAAATCCACACAGACGAAAAACTTTGCTACGCTTCTTGAAACGCAAAAAAAACGCATTTACTGAACCACACTGTTCAGATAATGAGCTTACGGATGTGTTGTTAATTACGGAACAAAAGTAAAAAAACACACACACACACACAGAGTACAGTTCTCTTTGCTTAATTGAGCGAAATGTCACTAAGATATATGCGGGAGTGGAGGCATAGCTCCAAGCATTCTTAACCTCAGAAGTAAGTGACTATAATTATGCTTGGTCACAGACAGAATGTAAGCGGTTATTTGTTATACGAATGGGCTGTGTGATACCCTAGTAGGCCAGGAGACGGGTGGTAAGATGGTGGTGAAAGGATAAATCTATTTCCCTGCTAAGAATGCAGCAGTATCCTTCCTAATTTAAATAATAAACCTAACAAAAGAGCCTAATTAAGTGAGGAACTCGAACAAGACAAAAGGTAATCCACAAATATTTTCCCATTCGTCGGCTTTAACATCACAAAGAAGTGTGGCCGTCCAGCAATTCTGCTATAAAGCTATGAAACAAAGCGGCCGAGGTATTTCAGCCGGTGCAGTGAACAGATAACGGCCCAGAAGACCAATACAGCGGGTACGGATTCTTTACAGGAGCAAGTTGTTATTCTCTTCTCTGCGGCATTCAGACCAGCTCGGGGCCCACCCAGCCTCCTATAGAAGTGGTGCAGGGGGCTCTTTCCGCGGGGGTAAGGCGGCCTGGGCATGAACGTGGCCATTAATCTTTTATCTACGAGTCGAAATTAAGCAACGTTTAGCTATACCTCCAATCTCTCCAAATTATTTTTTGATTTCGTGTATCGCTAAGCACAGGGACATCTTTAACTTGGGCCCGAAATACCAGAGGACATGTCGACGGTAAATGCCGTGCGGGACGAGAGGTGTGTACCTGCATGTATTAGATGGACATGAATGTGAAAAAGGACGAAGCTTAGAAGAATAATTGTAAGCTGTAAAAATACAGCATTTTTTACCCATGTAGAAAGATACTTAGACAAAGTAAAATGCAGGTGGTTAAATAAAGTAAAAGATATCTAAATAATACACGTAGTTAATAGAGAGGGGACTGCCACCGCGCAAACGCGAGGTTAATAGGAAGGCAGTCTGAAGAAACTTGTGTAACATGGAAGGACTGAACTCAACAACAACAACAACAACAACAACAACAACATCTAAATACAGGTGGAGATCGCAGAGCTACAATATACCTCCAATAGTCCATACGCCTTCATGGCGTGCTCAGGGGGCACATCACCTTTGAATGCCAAGTCTCAGTCAGTAATTCAGGACTGCCTTGCCACTCGTCACGTGAGTTTTTCTAAATAATGTACAACGATTGAGACCTGCCACAGAGACAAAGGCATGGGCCTTGTATCATCACGACCAGAGTTCTCACGATGTTTAAGAAAACGACCGCTGCTTATTCTGGGAAGCAAAAGAGCCGCGTAATTACACTGTGCTTCGTAAACGGCAACTTGCTGGGAGTTAAAGTAGATGCTGCAGTATCTCCGTGCTGTGAAAATAATCCATACCAGGAAACGATGGGTGATTAAAGAAGGAATAATAAATGAAGGTAAATACTCTATTTTATTGTGACGTCGCGCAGTGTGGTGTATGTGTACAGACGTTTCAGAAGAACCTGTTGCCTTATTAAATTTTCATGATGACAGACACAGCAATTCCCGTTGAAGCGATGACAGATATCAAACAGAATGCATGATGTCATGTCCCAGAAGATACTGATATTCAGAATCACAGATGTGAGGAAATGAAACCTCACAATCGAGAAATTACAACACTCCAAATTAAAGTATTACATTTTCTTTACTCAACTACACATTTTACTACACAGACCATAAGTATATAGTGACGAAGCCAGTCAGCGTGGTGCATGCAAAGCGCTGCTGCCTACATGTGCCCAAAGGGGCTGAGTAACACATGAATAAGTTTTCTTCAAGTGCAGAAAGACAAGAACGTAGTTTAGGTGTAAAACGCACATTTCTTTCTACACAGTATAAAAGGTAAAGCAATCCCTATACAGGCCTGGACAGGACCTGAGGGTTCCAGCAGGTTGAGGCTCCCAGATTTCTAGACAATCGGCACTTGAAGGTGGTAAGGTTGTCAGCCCTACGCAACGGCCGCGTTTACCCCCCAGTAAATATTCCTGGTACTCATTTCCGTTAGAGTCTGAGTCGACCCCACGGCCACAGTGCGACAGAAACGATTATGCCAATGAAAAATTCCAATGACACCCTCTAGAATCGAACCCGCGACCTTCCGGTTTGTAGCGCAGTGCCTCAACCAAATATGCTTTTGAATGTCTGGTGTTTTTAATTCGCAGAACCACGGAAAGCAGACCGGTGTCTCCCGCAATTAAAATCCATATTTTCTCGAAGCGCAAATGTAAGGATTTCCGACGTACGTTTTCTACGCTCTAGTCTACAATTGCTCCGTTTCATCTGCGGCAAATTTACATTTCGCGTCTAACTGGAATAAAACCTTTTGAAACTTCAACGGGAAAAATTAGTATCTGTCACATATAGCTATCAGAACGGTTACGCTTTCCGCAAGTGGATTGACTTCTAAACCTCCTATTAGGTGTCTGCCATGTCTAGGAAAGCGACAAGCAAGCAATATGCTAAATATAAACGGTGCCCGAGGCTCACCTAACGCCCAAATTCCCACATGGCCTTAATACTGCCAGTAGTAATGCTCTTCAGGTACGTACGGCTCAGTCCTCACACTTCAGCACGCATTTAGGCGTTAATAACGAAGTAAAGACAAAGCATTACGTGGACACCAAGTCTGTCCATCTGCCACGTCATTTACATTCCTAAATCGATGGACACATTCTTTTAAAAATTCGACAAGCGAGGTTTTGACCACAAGTTACCAGGGAAATCCGATATTCAGCCACACTGACCCATGGTAATGTCCATTTTTGTTAAGGTCATAAAGTCGTCAGCTACCTATTTTATAAAATAAATCCCTAATCATATAATAGAAACAGATCACATGTCAATCAAAGCTCAAAAAAACTAAAATAAATTTGTGTACTACACAACGAAGTACTTGCTTTTCAATCCGACTGTACCGGTTAAGGTAAACTTGCGCCTGTGACTAAGCACCACCCCATTATGGCATATGGGGAAGCCTAATCCGAGGCATTCTTAACATGACCCTAAGTAGACTTTTTTTCCAATGGTGCAAGAGCCCCCAGTGGACCAGGGCTTCCTCATTATCTACGTTTCACTATCACACTCAGAAACACCACACTCGGTAGCACTCCTCTGGACAAGTGATCAGCCCGACGCAGAGACCTCTATCTGAAAAGACGCAACATTCACAAGAGACAGACATCCATGCCCCCGGCGGGATTCGAACCCCGCAATCCCAGCAAGCGAGTGGCCGCAGTCCTATGCCTTAGACCGCGCGGCCACTGGGGTAGGCTACGCAGACGTTATTGGTCAGCTTACAGCCCCAGTACCAATTTGACAGGAGCCTGGGTGGATCCTATGGCCAGTTTTCACGTTCTTGAGACGATAAATATGCCTTCCCACCGCCGAGAATCAAACCTCTATTCCTCGGTAATCCGGGCCGTGGCTTAGTTACTATACATGTGTAATGAGCTGTACTGCAATACGCTCTGATACCTGCAGGAATACCGACGTTTTGAGAGTCAATTGTTCACTGACCTAAGGCCACTCTTCCCACAAATCGGCATGCACCATAATGTCCCGCCCAGTTGGCAGGTGTTCTCTGGAGTCTTGCTGTCACCGCTAAACCGGAAGACCAACTTGTACGCTGAGAGAGTGAAAGGCAGCCTAGCGACTAACGGCGTCATGGCTAGACGCCTTGCAGACCTCGTTGTCTGCCTGTTTATTACATTCCAGAGACGGCCATGGTGAATGTAGGGTGTGGTTCGATATGGATCTCTTCGCAAAGGGATTAAGTTAGACGGACAGGGACAAAGGGTAAGGTACATAAATTAAATTACTTTTTGTCCTAGTTCAACTGTGAGGAAGTAAACACTCTGAGACAACAGTGTGTCTGTGTGTCCCTAGTTATTAATTAACAAGGCTTCTGTTGCCAATTGCCTGCAAGTTTTACGAATTTGACTGATTATCAATGGCGTAAGCAGCAAATCAAGGCGTGAAGCTGGCAGATGGTCATGAATGTTAAGGATCTAGAAGGAGGATGTGACAGCTTGTTTTCAGACTCTTCAGCGTTCGTCTGGTGACGCCGATACATGCCACGATGAATCCTGGACAAGACAACATGAAAATCAGACCAGTGACGAACCTGACACCTCTCGAGCACAGGACTATAATTCGCAACAACACAATTTATGCAACTTAGTCATTCAAGAAAAATCTGGTAAGTGCTTATACGGCAGGGGCGTTACAAATCCAGGATGCCAGGTCGTTCGGGCGGTTAATTTTGTACGTTGGCGTCTAATATTTTGGGCCTCAGTATGGAACTTTCTGTATGCCACCCACCTGGCGCCTATAATTTTGAACTGGTTCCTTGATTTTTGGGAAATTTGTGCACTCCTGTTACGTGTATCACAGTGCTCAGAGATACGGACAGACAGACAGTTATAAATCATTATCGTAAGGTGGTTAATTCCTGTTGTGCTTTCAGTATTACAATATAACCAACATCTACGCCCTCAACCACAATGTATCTTATATTCTCAATAACTTTAAAAAGAGCTACATGTTTCGGCTATCTACTTTAACCGAAACATACAGCTCTTTTTGAACTTATTAAGAAAGTATGGGCTGTTTGACAGAGTAGGTGTTCGTTTTATTCTGGCGTAAGTTACAGTTACTAAGCTACGCGTAGGAGCACAGCGTATATCAAGTTAGACCAATGAAAATACCATAGCGTTGATAGGACATATTGTACAATTTCTCCAAATGAAAGAACACCACTTACAGCACTTTGCCCTTCAGGGGCTCAAATAACATTTTTTACGCTCCAGTGATAATTTAAATCCCCTCACTGAAGATTTATTTTTATTTTTGCTTCCTTAACGATGCTGCCAATGTCTGGCTACTTGCGTAAATGGTGGATACCTTACAAGATGTACCAAGCAGTTTCACAACAAATTTGCTTACGTATTTCTTCTATCCGCCATGCTAACTGCACATAGGTCCCTTCTAATCCCCTCTGTTTGACATCTCTATATGCAGATTAACGGAGTACGCGTCGATACATCGCAACTTAATATCAATATATGGTGTGTATCCAACTCGAACGAAGCGGCGCTATGATGTTTCTGCTATGTATTAATTATACTTAAAACGACGAATCTTGCGCAGGATCACCCATTAATACGCCTATGACACGAATTAAATTACAGACTGTAAATACGTCCACTAACACAGGCCTATTGTTCCTTGTGACAACATGAACAATGGCATCAAATCATACATCGTCAGAAATCTGTCGACGTTATCATCATTGTGTCAAGAATCTGCACGGCTTTATAATGGATTAATATGTATGTGCCCATCAGCGTCGGAAAGTCGTTTCTGACGTCATCACAGATGTCATCCTCCCTTGTCAGTATTATATCATGCCAAGCACAATGTGTGTTACGATCTCGTTGCGGATGATCTTTCAGACAAGCTACATGTGACGATGCTGTGGCCAGTACAAACAGCTGCTAATCACATGTAACCAGTAACGTGTTAGGTCAATATTTGTGTGCAGTTGCATATATCTTGTTTACTCTAATGAATATGAGTTGGTACTCTGATTTTGACGTTGTTACTATTAATTAATTTACTATTACTATTAATTTATTAAGTTACTATTAATTAATTGTTATTATTAATTCTGAGGCAGTAAGATTTAATGTATTTATAATCGTTTCAGACAACAAAATGTGTGAGGAATTTTGATCAGTGGTACACCCAGCAAGAGTTGAACAATTCACACGTATACAAGATTTGTTGCTGCCATGGCTGTGGCTACGAAGGCTTGAGTTTTGTGGGACGTGAAGCAGCGAAATTTCATAGTAACTTACATCTTCACACTACCCTGAACACATACTGTTATAAAACTGTTTCTGTTCTTACCTTCCCAAACAGTTTCCCTTACTGCCCCACATATATTCTGGAATGTACGTAATTTTGCATTTAAATTCTTTCTAATGCAGCCAAAACTTAAGGCCGGAGCCGGAATAGCTCAGTCAGTACAGTGACTAGCGTACGTGATGTACGGTCTGGGGTTCGAATCCCTGTGGGGTAAGGAATTTACCTCTTCTCCAAAACGTCTATACCGGCTCTGGGAACCATCCAACCACCTATTCAACGAGTACGTGGGTTCTATCCCGGGGGTAAAACGGCTAGGGTGTGAAGCTGACTACCATCTACATCTTCTGCGAAAGTTAAGAGGAATGAGTGCAGCTGTACCTCCGCTCCCCACATATGCCTTCAGGGCGTACACAGGAACAATTTTATCTTCTACTTTACCGTGAAAATAAATATAGAGAAACAGCTTTAAACGTCTGTCAGTATACAAGGTGCCATCCCCCTCCTTACAGTAAGATATTCACAACACAGACACAATTGTGGGCCGGGATAGCTCAGTCGGTATAGCGACTCGCTACGGCCTGGACGGTCCGGAGATCGAATCCCAGTGAGGGCGAGATTTTCCGCAGCCGTCCACAGCGACCCTGGGGCCCACCCAGCCTCCTGTAAAATGGGTAGCAGGTCTCTTTCCCTGGGGTAAAGCGGCCGGGGCTAGAGGCTAGCCACCCCATCCCCTCCTCGTGCCTACGCTCACTAACGGGTAGAGTTATACCTCTACTCCGCCTCTTGGGCCCTCAGGGCCTGTTATAGGGTGAACCTTTACCCTTACCTGACACAGAGTTGTTGACAAGTGTTGGCCGAAGACGCCATGGGATTATAATGGAGACTAGGCCACGGAACGGAAGAACAGTGACTTACTATTCGATTCCCAGCACCACAAACAACCTGTTCTCTATTCCAGAGTGTCCAAACCGGCTCCAGAGCCCAGATAGCCTCCAGTGCCTTGTGCAAGGTGGAAGGAGCGTGAACATGACCAGTCACCTCCACACAGCGCTTTATGTATTTGACTGATATTCTATCAAGCAGACACCAAGTAATCCAACTCCACTTTGCTTAACAGCTTTACCAGATTTGCCTAGGCTGCTTGTCACTTTTGTAAAGTTCTAATCACATTTTGCTCAAAAGGTGACATCACGGTAATATCCCACATCCATTCACACATGCAAACTGAATATCACAACTTTTACAAAAACCAATTTCTTTTTCCTGTTATCAAAGGCAGGTTAGATGTTGTAAATGTTTTGTCGACATAGACGATAGCATCATACAGGGTCATTCTTATAACGTGGAAAATATGCCACAGTTCTCTCTCGCAAAAGTACGGGTAAAAGAACATAAAGCAACGCAAGGAATATAATAATCAAGCAGCCAATTATTAATAAAGAAAAATTACCTTATTGTTCACAATTCATTACTAGTGAAAGAGCACATTATGTATTGATGGCTGATGGTGTTTGTTTTAAATCGGTATTAAGTCCAACATCCGGCGTTTCTCAGAATAAAGTATAAATATTTTATCATGCACACTTCACTAAAATAATATGAAGCGCATCAGATTTTCTCGTCTTCTAGTGTGTAATCTAAACAGACACACAATTTCAAAATGCTGTACCTCTCAAAAATAGGAAAAAAAACTATTTCACAACACACGCAATTCATTAAGAGAATATGGAGTTTAACATATTCCCTCTTTTTTTTTTTGCTATGAATTTTAAATCGAAATCACAAGTTCAACTTATGCGTC
The DNA here is from genome assembly GCA_013340265.1 of Coptotermes formosanus. Lineage (NCBI taxonomy): Eukaryota > Metazoa > Arthropoda > Insecta > Blattodea > Rhinotermitidae > Coptotermes > Coptotermes formosanus. The sequence goes on from BLKM01000627.1 coordinate 1,760,131, forward strand.
TTGCAAATTAATAAACTCATAAAAAATTCGCGGAAGGAATAAAGGTATATTATGCTTTTTCTTTTGTTACGTATAAATTGCTACCACAATTTCAATACCGTGTCTCTCAGAACAAGTGGCACTGTAGACCGGGAACTAACTGCGTCTGCCGGATCGGATCTCTGAACTGGGAGCCTTTTCACACTTTGCTGGCTGTTCAAAGCAGACAGCAAAGAGAAATCGATGACTGATTGTGATGGTGCTTTGAATTTAATGAATGACGTTACTACCTTGTTACAGGACAGAGGTTCCGCACCAGCGTAGCCCTGAAGCACGGCGCCAGCAGTGGCGTAACTACAGCGGCGTATCAAGCGTAACTGTCACTGAACACGTGCATACCAAGTGGGTTCCCTGTGGCCACGGCTAGGCAGCAGACTTGGAATGGAGACGAGACGGCCTCCAATATGAAGGATAGCTACAAATATACTACATGAGCAGTCGTGGACAGCCGACAGAGGGTGGTATGCAACCTGTTAATGTATAACATTTTACATGGGGGGGGGGGGGGGGAGGTCGGACTTGGAAGAGTCTTGTCAACAGTGCAACAAATCTGAAGCCGCGACAGCGTATTCGGCATAGTGACTAGGCGAAGAACTGGAGGATTAGGGGTTCGAATCCCGGAATGGTGAGAGATTTTTCTCTATTCCAGCACGTTCAGACAAGCTCTGGGCCCCACCCAGCCAACCGTTCAATGGGTGGTATGTAAAGCGGCCAGCGCTGAAGTTGACCACCCACCTCTATCTCGTGCCGAAGTTAAGAATATCTCTGCTCCCTCTAATTGCCTTCATCGCGTGGACAGAGACAACTTTTAATTTGCATCTGCTTTTCTGTAATGAATCTTCGGTATCCACAAAAGACACGGAATTACTTCACTAGCTGATCGATTACTGACTTTTCAAAGACTGTGTCTCCTGACGCCATGAATGATCTTCAAGCATACTAATAATGTGGTACAGCGCTAACGGTCTAAGACTTGTATTCGAATGATAGTAGGATTTAATGTCAACCGGACTGCAGCCCGTCTTGTCGTTGTTCTCAATCTACAGCAGAATGCACGGACCTTATTACTGATAGGATGGAATCCAGTCCATGCAGTCGCCTTACTTCTCTGAGATCCATCCACAGATTTGCTACTCCTTTAAGCTTCTGAGACTAAAATTTGCAAGGATTTTTCATATCCGCAACTCTACTATAAACTCCGATTCTTCCATTTCATCCTGCTCGATTTTATCGCCCTACTTTAATAGCATTTCTTGAAGAGTCAGTGGCCAATCCTAATACGGCGGTCAGGTCCATCGGAAGTTAAATTGGAAGACACTGTGTGCCCCTCCGCTGGACCTGACGTCCAAATCAGTATTCCCCACTGTGAAGTATACCTCCTCCTCCTCCTCCTCCTCCTCCTCCTCATCATCATCATCATCATCATCATCATCATCATGAGCTCTAAAGTGTTAGGCGTAGTGCTTAGTAGTAGCTGGTGCTTCCATCTTTTCCTTGGGCGTCCTATGCTTCTCTTCCTTTTGGCCTATATTTCAGTGCCTGTTTGGGTATCCTGTCTGTGCCCATTCTCCCTACATGTTGTAGCCACTCTCGTTGGTATTGTTTTATTTCCAGAACAATGTTCTGCACTCCAAGTTTCTCCCGCACTGATTGATTTCCAAGAATACCTAAATTCTTACATAAATACCCGTCTAAACTGCTCCATTAAATTCAATAAATATCCGCACAAAATTTAAAAATGTATACAATAAGGCTATTCATCTCAATTGGGATGTACTTATTTTATTACAGTTTGAAACCCCCCGTGTTTTTAGATTACAAACGCATGCAAAATAGATATAATTTTTCCATATAAAAGAATATGAATATAATTCAGTAACACTAAGTGTAAACCACCGAAACTAAATTTCACTGATATCCGTTATGAAGTCTTGGATATCAGACACGTTAACGTAGGAACAGATATGTCGTCCCGTTTGTGACGTCACCTTCTACGACTCTTTTCTTCAGTTGTTTTAGCGTTTCAGTTCATCTTTTTTTCTACGTAGTGCAGGTGTGCGATATGAATACAACAACCGTTAGAATAATATAGTGTCTGTAGCGTCTGAGGTGTACATCTCTGTGGACATTATTGCCGAGTAAGCCCTGTCTAAAGGGAGCAAATGTTGTAAAAACATATAAAACCCAACTGAAACGACTTACATCACAGTTAGTACCTAATTTTTTACTTTGTTTCCACGTACATAGCTTCTAAAATTAGAAATTAAACAACACACTTTAAATAACGTTGTTGTACGTTGTGTTTTTTGTGTACTTTAGCCAGTTTTTTATGTAATTCACCCACCATCATTGCAGTCCAAAACTTTTCTTTTTTCTGGAGCCAACATACCATAATGAGAATTTAGCAACGAAGTGGTTTTGTCTCGTTACCCTTTCCTAGTTGTTTTGTGGGTAGGCTGGCGAGAAGGTTCTAACAGATTTAAAATGCCTCTGCAATGAGAAGAAGAGGTAATCGCGTGTGGAAATGCTGACCAAAGTTCCAAACAAGCTGCGCATGGAACAGACTAGGACACCAGCAATCTAGGCGCTAATGAACTTTACACTATCTCTCAAACATATGGAAAACTTAAATTATGTTATGGAAATGTTGTATTCACGCAGGCAGATTAGTTTACATAGCTTCGTAGCTTGCGCGCCATAACATTTAATGCAAATCTAGTTTAGCTGACTTCCTTATCGGTGCTAATAAATTACGCAATATACACATATATTACGCATATATACCCATACACAGTGCACAATTACTGCAGTTATATATACATATATGCCGGTAGCAAAAGTAATAGTTTCTTAACCAAATATTTTGTTCATATTGCAGCGATTCTACAAAGTGACCAATATTTTCACGCCGTTGTCTTATGGGATATGACACCATGTATTCTGGTAATATCAACTTTGTGAAGCTACTTGCTACTTCCACGTTTAGGATATAATATTGGAAGAGTATTTTCCTCCGAAATGTCGACAACCACCTGCCGGATTACAAGGTAACATGATCCAGACACCCGCCCCACACGTGTTCAGAGACACAGCCCAGTTAACAGGTTTACATTATTCAGAAACACGATACATTGATATGTGGGAAGAACAAGATCAGTACAGTCAAACCTGTCTTCAACGAAAATTGGTCATAAAGCAAAAACCTGTCTTTAGTGGAAAACTTTTACATTCCCGAGGAACCAAACTTCAAGTACCTGTATTAAAAGGAACTTGCCAAAAACGAAAAAAACAATATCGGACCTTTGCTGTTCCGTTACAGGCAGGTTTCATTGTATTTCGAACGTAAGAAAAATAAAGCAAGGCAAGAAACAAATTACGCTAAGTAAAACTTCGTAATTTTCACTCTTCATTCAGACTCGTCAAATGTCTAAGACTGCGTGTTATTTAAATTGGAAAACGAAAGAACAGGTGCACAGAATTTTGATGTGGAAACATACTGAATGCCGAGACCATATGAATTTGTCAAAGAATTAATTTTTCTTTCTCTACGAAAGTAATTAATTTTGAATTGATGAAGATTATATGCCCAACATGTGCCCTGCGCCGCGGTTTAAATCCTCCTTTCTCTGGCTTATGCCAGGAAGCTGCCAGCCTATAGACTGTCAAATGGTAAGATTATTAACGAGTCATGAATTGGAAAGGTCATGGAAGGAATCAGTCGCGGCCTTTGCAAGGCACTACCCAGAAATTTTCCTGGAAGGACAAAGAAAACCACAACCGGGCCAAGATTCGATATGGGCACCTTCCGAATAGAAATTTACAGCGTTACTGTTGCATCAAGCATTAGAGTAATTCTCAAGAACATAAACACGTGACATGTCACAAGTGGTTCGTAGAACACACAGGGTCAATATTAGAGAAGAATGCGGCAGGGAAGTCCAGGGACAGGAGGTCTTTGGCACAGTGACGGTATGAAGCGTAGAAAGGGAGGCCTTCGTTATCTGCGGCCAGTCAGGGAAATTCCTTCCATATTTCAAATAAATTCCTTAAACAGGAGTGATTTACGGACATTACATGAGGCAATGTCCATATGAGAATTTCGTGTTTGCAGTATCATAGGCTGATCTAATGAACTCAATTTTGATGCTTCTAAAATTGCTGACCCGGCATAGCGCAGTCGGTCTAGCAACTGGCATACTGGATGAATGGTGAATCGCGGTTCAATTGCTGGTAGGGAAAAGATATTTTCTCTTCTCCAAAACGTACCGACCCGCTCTGGGACTCATCCAGCCTTCTATGCAATGGATACTGCAGTTCCTTTCCAGGGTTTAAAGCGGCCAGCACGTGATGCTGATCAGCTCTATCTGGTAACAAAGTTAATCACTAGAGATAAGCCTTCGTGGCGGACACATAGAAAATTTGTCCGTCTAACAATGTCTCAGTGAAGCACGTCGTAGACAGCTGTGAAGCTTCATATCCGATAGGTCCCGGGTTCACGTCTTGAACCGCCTACCGTCTATCATAATTGAGATCTCCCATGGCATTAAAAGATACCTCGAAAAAAACTTCCGAAAGGTACTACCTCAAACACGACAAAGGCTGATACCTTCAACATTCTTTACAATTAATTATTCATTAATCCCCCTGTCGGTTTCAGCTGTCCGCAGCGTCATTAAATAATCACAAACATATACGACTTTTCCTTTGTACTTAAGTACCAGGTATGTGTCTCCAGTTCATTAGACAGCGCTGCCAGTTATTCGAGTTCGAGTATAGTCCCAAACTGTAGAATGATGAATGAATAATGCATTAGGAAGGTCGTGCAAAAAAAAAGAGGTCGTGACATAATTTAAAGTACTATGTTGCCACGTAATGGAAGGGCTGAAGAAGCCGCCGATAAAGCGCAGTCGAAACAATCGACGTGTGGACCGGGAGTCAAAGCATGCAACTCCCGAGTAAACATACGGAGGGTTGAAACTTAAGCAGACTTGCTCGCTCGGTGGGGCACTCACACCACGGTGCTCTGTCTCAGGAACAGGTGGTGCGTCATCGCAGTTTACGGTGAAGGAAGTCGTATTCTGAAACTTATGCAATAAGGTGTCTGCTGGAGTGCCGATGAATAGGTGGGAAGACGAAGTGCGAAAGGATGCCACCGACTGCTCATCAGGAAAGATTGGCGGCCAGCGGCAACACATACGTTGGTGTGACTGGAGGCGGAAAAGAGGGGACGCAATGGCCTGGGAACGAACCGAACAGCCACAAGAAGAAGAAGAAGAGGAAGAAGAAGAAGAAGAAGAAGACGAAAAAGAAGAAGACGAGGACGAAAAAGGAGAAGAAGACTAAGAAGAAGAAAAAGAAGACGAAGAAGAAGAAGAAGACGACGAGGACGAAGAAGACGAAGAAGAAGGCAATTACAACACTTATCCAACTAATGCACTCTTTTAATACAGCTGTATTACAACTTTTACAACGTTTTTATAATTTTGCCCGACATGTTTCGATCGTTATTAGATCATCTTCAGGGCTTACAATCTTAATATATACTGGAATAAGCTGTGTGTGTAGCTCTTAACATTAAGTTATAACCTTAAAAAATTGTAAGCCCCTGAAGATGACCTAATAACGATTGAAACATGTAGGGCAAAATTATAACAACGCTGTAAAAGTTGTAATACAGACACGTTAAAACAGTTCATTAGTTGGAAAAGTGTTACAGTTGAACAACGACCGTGCACGGAACGAATATAAAATTCAATACAATGCCTTATCAAGAGTCGGGGTCCTAATTCGTGAGACCTTCGCTCTTCTGGGATGTCGCGCCGCGTAGGTTTGTGTTTGGTTACCAACGTTTCGGGACAACATATCAGTCCCATCTTCGAGGTTGGACAGCTTGACTCTTAACCCACTGACGGGCTAAGGCCTCAACTACCCCACGGCGGGAGCCTGAAATGTCGCACTCACTAATTCTTTATTTGTCCATAAGAATAACATGTTCTTAATTTTGACTGATATCACCTTTGTTATTTAGATTTGGTCTTCTCATGGAGATGACTGTGAATAATTTGTCTTCTAGAAAGTAACAGCGTTTAGTCTTATAGAAAAGTGCAGACGTTTCGCTACAGTGTACTGTCTTGAAGACAGAGGAGGCAGGTTACCCCTACACTACGCTACGAGTTGCTACATGCCACAAGATAGCATACTTTATACTTTATCTTGCTTTCGAACCGTATTATGACCTAAAGTCTAGTCCTTGAGCTATACACCTGAAGCTACAAACACAGTACTTAGGCTTATGCCTTACGCTAGAAAGAAAAATATCTCATTACTGTAGAACTCTTATCTACGTTTTCGGCAATGAACTCTTTAAGTCATTTTCACTTATAAACAATAATTATTTATACAGATCCATCACGCCCTTTAAAACTTCTTAAAAATGAAACATTTAAAAGCGTTTATAAGGCTGTTATACGCGCTGCTCAACCTCAGGCACATCCTAACTTTCTTTTCCTTTTGTCACCCTCTACCTTGCAATTGCACGTGTTACGGTGGCGTTCGGTTGTCGAAATGCGCGTTGAGGAATTCCTGCGGTCCAGTGTGTCAGTTCTACCCCAGGTTAGTGCCAACAGGGTTTGTCTCTACCGATAAGCTGTGACGTAATTAGTGACGTCAATTGCGTTAATGAGAGCTTACAGTCCCTAGACGTAGACAATCCCAAAACTGGCTACACTGTAGGGGTTAGTAGGGAACGTCGTGCAGAGAGCATATGGAATTTCAATTACACACACAACTGGTGCAGCTGAAATAGCTGAAGTCGGTATAGCAACCGAGGAATTTGAGTTATATTGCCGACACACGCTACATACATTCCCATTTTTGAAGCGTTGCACACTCAGCTGTCTATCCATTCGGTACCGGCCTCTCTTTCCCCGGAAGTAAAGGTGTCAGGAGCAAGAAACTAATTACCCCTCCTGCTAGCTATGCCTATACCTCCACTCTCCCATATACAGGTAAAGCAATCCCTGTACAGACCTAGACAGGTCCTGTGGGTTCCAGCAAGTTGAGGCTCCCAGATTTCAAGACAATCGGCACAAGAACGTCGTAAAGTTGTCAGCCCTACACACCCGCCGCCTTCGCCCCCCAGTAAATATTCCTGGTAATCATTTCTCTTAGAGGCTGCGGCGACCCCAGGGCCTTAGTGGGGCCGGAAGGATTATGCCAATGAAAAATTCCAATGACACCATCGGGAATCGAACCCGCTACATTCCGGCTTGTAGCGTAGTGCCTCAACCGAATGTGCCACCGCGTGACCCTCACTCTCCCATATACATTCATGAAATGAAGCTTAATTAATTACACAAAGTCAACTTTAGCCTAATACAGACAGCACTATTGAGCAGAGCTAGGTTTTCTTGAAAGCCCTAGCAACGATCCCTTAGACAAGAAGACATTTCTTATATTGGACCTTTCTTGTTATGACACCGTTATGCCGTAATAGAGGGACTTAGGTTAGACGTCAGGCCAATCTCTCCGCCGCGCGTGTTTCCCTTCCCTCCTACAACAGGTGCTTACGTTAGACGTCAGGCTAGTCTCTCTCGCTCTGTTACATGTGCCCCTTTGAATGCAAGTAAGGAGTGGTGGGGTTATAACACGAAGGATCCCTTGTCTTATATGGAGAGAAGGCATTACAATGTACAGCGTTCATAGCAGCCAAGTCATTGGTCCCTCTGTCGAGCTATAAAAATCCGTTCCAAACCATTACATCGTATTCCTGTCAGCCTTTACAGTAGCCTACTATGGTAACCTAATGTACGTCGCGCTTTAAGGTTAAGACACTAAATTTTGTCCACAATGTGTAATTTAAAAGTTTCGCATGATTCTTAGGAGAGCATTTAACGACTGCTCGTTGAAATGGACAACGATATTTCACTAAGGTAGAAGCTGAATATTTATGTATTCATTACTCGAAATTAGCACATAAAATCAGAATAGATGGGACTGCAGCAGCTATGGTACTAAGAACAATTTGTGAATGACACACTTCTGAAGATTGCATATCAAGAAGTAGAAAAATGTTTCCTACGAGAGTTTGGGTTTTTTTTTTTGTGGCGAAGGGCCCCGCAGCAGACGCTTCGGACGCACCGCAGCCTTGAGGCTTCTTGTGCAACCCTGTGATGAATATGACGATGATGATGATGATGATTATTATTATTGTCCATTTCCTAGTAATGGAGCACCGGTGGAATGAAATTGATACGGGAAAGCCGAAGCACGCGGAGAAAAACCTGTCCCAGTGTCACTTTGTCCACCACAAATCCCACATGGACTGACCCGGGATCGAACCCGGGCCTCCGCGGTGGAAGCCCGGCAGCTAACCGCCTGAGCCATGGCACGCCTAGAGTTTGGTTACATTTAATTTTCATTTCGTTACATGTACTGCTGTAGCATTAGGGGAAGAATAAAAGTTGAGAGAATTTGATGACAGGAAGAACAGAAGAACTCGACCTGAGACGCGGTAATTAAGAGAAAGATAGAGAAAACTGCACAGTCAAGACATTTATAAGTTGCACTTTACACAAAATGTATTTTTCTTCCCGTAGCGCGACAGCCCTACTCTGGCCTAGGACGCGTCACTGTTGAGGTAGCGATATCACACACAACTAGACACGACATTTGGGACGACGGCTCTGAATGAGTGATCACCTCGTTGTAGAGACCTGTACCTGACCATGCACAAGATTCAAAATAGATATCCATGCCCTCGGCGGGATTCGAACCCGCAATCCCAGCAAGCGCGCGGCTGCAGACCTATGCCTTAGACCACGCGGCCACTGGGATCAGCACAAAATATATTAGGGTAATAAAATAAAGGGCGATGAGTTGGGTGGGCCATGTAATACGCACGTGTCAGACAAAAAATGCATAGAAATTTAATCGTAAAGCCAAGAGTGAAGAGTTCACTTGGAACATAGGGCGAACATGAATGTTAAAGTTCATCTTTACTACATGGGATGGATTCCGTTGGTTCAGAATAGATTCCAGTTAGGGGTTGAATTACACCAGATCATGTACTTTCCGTTCCCATAAAATTTCGAGATTTAACTAGACAAGCGACAGTCAGATTCTCAGGGAGGGCTCTGTCCCTAGAGTAAGTTATCTGCATGGCACACACTGGACGCAAATTGACTTATTTCACAGTAATAAGCTACAATATTCCACAGGCTTACCTTATATAAGAGAAAATAGGGGTGCTCGCAGCAGCAGAAGACATTTCATGCGTCGAAGTGAGGTCCTTATACAAGCATATTCTGTAGCTCACTTACCTGAAAAGAAAGTCAAATAAACATCAATTCAGTAACACTCACGGGATTATACTTTATATGTACTACAAAGATTGACCTTCCGTCTAGTAATGTTGCTGCCAATAACCTTTATCTTAATTTCAACACAGAGATAGACTTACTGCTGTGTATATCCAGCCCAAACAGACAACGCGCCTTATCCTTGAGAGTGCTAGAACTTGTCTTCATCTATAATTTGTTTCTTCAGCGGTAAGGAGAAGAAAAGTTGGAAGTACGGTACACTCTGACCAAGTCAGTGAGCTTATATCAGATTTCAACAAATCAGATGTCCCTAAAACTTCGAGCTGCATTAATTTTTCAGCAAGAAATACGCGCCTCCTTCTACGTCATGCGTAATTTATTTTTTCATCTCTCCCGATTTTTATGCTGTAATCAGATGAGAGACAGAGACCTTCCCACTGCTCTGTTTACTTCTATATTGAGTTTAATTTCCTCTTACCAGCCTGTTGAAAAAGAATATTTTAGTTTGAAGAAGACATGCTCCGTAATTTAAAGATATTCACAGTTTTAAGAATTCACTTCCGTCAAAGCAACGCCTACAACAGGTTTGAAAATGGCGGGAGTCAAATACAGTTGGTTGTATTCACATTTCTGTTTTGCAGAAGGCCTGAGTTATTTACTGAGACTTGTTCGTGGTAGAAAATTTGGTTCCCGTGTGACTCACGTTACTTTCAGGGTAATCAGGTCCGATGGTACTTGCAGTTTTCTTTGAGACTTAAAACGGAAATTAATACAATTTAAAACAGCTTTCTGCGAGGTATAATAAAAAAAATTAATTCTTACGTTTTTTTCCCTCGTACGCGAATATTTATGCTGAGTTACGCATATTAATGAGGCATAAGTGGGCCGGATAGCTCAGTCGGTATAGCGACTCGCTACGGGCTGGACGGTCCGGAGATCGAATCCCAGTGAGGGCGAGATTTTCCGCAGCCGTCCAGACCGGCCCTGGGGCCCACCCAGCCTCCTGTACAATGGGTACCGGGTCTCTTTATCGGGGGTAAAGCGGCCGGGACGTGGGGCTAGCCACCCCATCCCCTCCTCGTGCCGAGCCTCACGAATGCGTAGAGCTATACCTCTACTCCCCCTGTTGGGCCCCCAGGGCCTTTTATAGGGTGAACCTTTTACCTAATGAGGTATAAAGTTAAAGTACTGTACCACACAAAGTGGCTAGACCAATAACGCCTCTGACTTGTATTGGGGAGGTTTTCGGAACGAATTCCGATAGCGACACCAAATATTCTAATAGAATTGTTCGTGATTTTCCTCAATCCCTCCAGTCTAATGCCGGAATTATACATGAAGTAGGCCTCAGCTGATTCCTTGCACACACCACCGAAGTATACATTAATCATTCGAACATTTGACGCTAGGTATTCGGGGCTACCAATATCATCGTTCAATAAATCACAAGTAAGCTAGGAAAGGCATGCTAGACGCTTGTGCATTATCGGTTACCGAACACACGCCTTCACATCCTCACGAAGCCCAGCATTACAGCGTAACTATACAAACTACAAAACAGTTGTGAAAAACTCGTGTCCTCGCTAACGCCCAGTATACATTATTAAACCGTATACCTGGACAGTACTATCAAACTCCTCTCTCTCTCTCTCTCTCTCTCTCTCTTCACTTCTTTTTCAGTTATGATCAGATTAATAATGAATATGTAAACACAAAAATTGGCTTCTCAGATTATAAATTTAAGCAGCTTCCTCGAAAGGGGTGGGATATTAAATCACTTAATTAAAAGGTACTTGCTGCTGTTTCAATGGCCAATTATCATGTTCCGCGGACTCTATTTCGGCCATTGGCCAGCCAGTGCTGAGACAAGTACGGGGCGAAATGAAGCTTTGCGAAAAGAGTCATGCCAGCACAAGCACTACATGTATTTTGTTTAAAGGCGCTGCCAAGATCATTAACAATATAGCGCCAAACAATATGATTACTAGTAGAGAATGAAGCCGGTCCCAGTGGCCGTGCGGTCTAAGGCGTAGGTCTGCGGGCGAGCACTTGCTGGGATCATGAGTTCGAATCCCACCGGGGGCACGGATGTTTATATCTTGTGAGTGTTCGTGTTGTCAGATAGAGGTCTCTGCGACGGGCCGTTCCCTCGTCCAGAGGAGTCCTAACGACTGTGGTGTGTGTTTGAGTGGGATCAAGTGAAAATGAAAAACCCTCTACACGTACTGTGAACAAGTAAGTACAAGAGGGAAGGACTACGAATACGAGTAGAAAATGAATCAACAAGGATGTGGAAGGAGAAAGTGGAAGCGTGACTTAAAGTAGAGGCCTAGAAAGGATGGGGTGGGTGGATTGTCGGACATGTCTGGTAACTTCGGATAGCACACTCGAGGCAATGCTTAGGGTACAGCCTTGCAGGGAACAGATGCATTCAGTTCTGCTGCCACAAGAAACCTGCTGTGACCGGTCGCCACAATACTAAAGTGATTTTCTACCAATTTAGAGACACTTCTGCGTTTTTTCCGAAATCGAAATCTTTGAAGGTTACCAAACGTCTTTAAGTAAGCAGTTATTAATTGTCGACGTTCAGCATACTGCTTTCAAATAAGTTTCATTTTAAATTTTCGACGCACTGTGAGCGATGTCGCTACGACACAGCGACTCAGATTGTAGATGGCAGGTGGCCGTAAATGTCGGACGAGATTTTATGGTAATGTCGGACAGCATCAGACACTAGCTGCCACATTTCACTTGCTCTTTCTTTTTGTAAGTCAGAGCGTTGTTTTCAATGCGATATGCTAAGAACGGTTAAATACGACTTAATTCCAATAATAAGTTAATTATTGTCTTGCCTGACTCTTTCTTCCCTAAGAACAGAAGGGTTTGTAAGTCTCGGTTGGTACCGTCGGGCAGCATTCGGCATTACCAAGTACCTTTTTGAGACGCTTATTTTGCACTTTTCATGCTGAAGTCATCATACCTCCGACTACGTTAACCGTAATGCCTTGGGCCCGTTCAGCTTACTAAATAAGGAATTTCAGGTAATATTTTGGTATATAAACTTTTAAAAAGTTATACTGACATAACGAAACTTTAGAAAGCGTAACGGTATCCGACAATCCCATCTCTTATTCTCCCACAACCTAACTGCCTAGAAAGGATCGAGCAAACACAAACACGTAGACAATTTACCCGGTCGACGAGCCAAAAACTGAACCCCAGACTACCCAGATACAGAGTGCCAAATAGTGTTCTGCTGCTGAAACAACAATCATGTGAAATATGACGAGAGTCCTGCACTGTGTAAATACAGTTTGTATGTTTATTTACTAACTTCAACTTAACTCTTGTAATGTTCTGTAATATTACCAAATTAATATGCATCATGCTTCCATTCAGGCTTCGAATAACACTCCACAGTGCAGAATAATGAAACAGTACACCTATCATGCATTTACGCCCCATGGTGCGTGTGAAGGCACAGCTGTCAATACTCTACTAACGGTGGGTACAAGTTGAAGTGACTGAGTCAGCTTGAAATTCCGACCGGTTTTTCCCCCCGGGACTGTGCTCCCAATGGGACCTACAAATTGCGAATACGGTTCGGTGGTTCCCAGAGATGGTCTGGGAGGCATGTCGAAAACAAAACTGTCAAGGCACTTCCAGGAGTCAATCCCCGGCCACCAGCGTCTTTCATTGATATATCACAGTTAAATAACTACACCTACCGTCCAGCAGGATGGGAAAGTTAGCTTGCCTGCTGCGCTTTGGTTAATAATTCTCCCATTCGACGCTGGATAGTTGTTGTTTAACTGTGCAGAGGGCAGACACTACTTTGCACAGCTTGTTACACTTGAACTAAGACACTGTGCATTTAACCCTTTAAATCACAGCAGCAAGTGTATATATCAACTGCGTTAACACTATGAGGCTTTGTTCTTTTGCCTGGACGCTGTATTTACAGAGGCTGTACCACACCTCAGCCACCTACATGCTGGCGTCGTACAAAGGACAGGCGGGCAACTGCATGTGACGTTCTTAACGGACCAAGTGGAGGTTTTACACTGTCATGCTATAATTCAACTCCCTCAACTGACACGGTAACATGTACAGAGACCACTTGACCTTTACCGCTGTTTTCTTTTAGTGGAGAAGGGCGCCGCAACAGGCGCTACGAACGCACCACAGCCTTACGGCTTCTTGTGCTACCCTATGATAAAGATGAAGATGGTGATCATTATTTTTTGTCATTTTCCAAGTACTGGAGCACCGGTGAAATGAAACTGACAGGGGGACACCGAAGTACTCGGAAAAAGAACCTGTCCCAGTGCCACTTTGTCCACCACAAATTCCACATGGACTGACCCGGGATCGAACACGGGCCTCCGCGATGGAAGGCCGGGGGCTAAGCGCCTGAGTCATGGCGCGACCCTTTGCTAGTGCTACCTGAACCTCATTGTATTGCAGTATGACATTTAGAATAAAATCATGTTCATTCCGAATAAATATTCTCATAAGAAGAAAATTAATTTCATTGTAATTCAAATTAAAACCACACTTTTTTCATGGAAGGAATAACGTTTTCAGCAACAAGGCAATTCCGTTGAAATGAACAGAAATGGTTGAAGTTACCGGGGAAAATTTATTTTAAAATATAAATTAAAACTGTATATATAGATAATGGGTAAATATTAAGTTTGCAGCCTTCAGCGACGTGGCAACTTGGATTTTGGTACCAACGTTTTGGAGGAAGAAGCTCCCTGCTTTGTCGGTGTATAGTTCTTCTAACCTCAACATAAATAAGCAGGTATATATACACATATATATACACATATATAGACACACAGGATGGCCAGGAGCTCGCTGTACGCCTACCTAGTGTACCATACAGATCGGTATTTGCACGCCATATGCATTTGGGACCCTGTGTAACGCAAAATGAAGCTTCTCAAAACTGTCGGTCACATGTGTTTACGGGTTACAGTCAGAGTTAAATGCTAGAAATGCTACTGCCGACATCCACAAATCAACTGTCAGACATCGACATCATTCGACGCCGTGACGCATGTCGTGCACTGGTCAACACTTTACCGGACACACGAAGGTGCGGATGCAGGCTCAATTGATGTGGCCAGATGGTAAAGAAAAGGTACGTGACGTGAAGCAAGAGAACGGTGACTTCCCGGTCGCTCGGTAGGTGGGCATTGACACGTGTACTTTTGTAGATATAAGGCACAGTTTCGAAGAAACCTGTGGCCTCCATCTTCAAGATGTGAGAAAATAAATGAAAAAATCACCAACTGGACATATCTACTGACCGTTTATGTGATGTCGCTTGTATGGAGCCATTACTATTAAGAGAATCTGTACCAGAAACGTCATACTCAGACCGAACTGAACAAAACATGGCGGCTAAAACAGAACTCGTCACCGGGAGAAGAGACGTACTTCGTCTTAGAGAGTTCAGAAAATTCTTGTACAGGAAAATGCGAGCGGTCATAAGTCAGAATGCCATCTTTGTGAGGAACTAATTTGTTTAGTAATTCAAACAATAAAGTCAACGAAAATTCGGAGCTAGCAAGACGGCCTTCTGGGATACAACACAGTGCAGGCTGGTAGTTAGTTATAAACTTTTCCGAGGAAAATTCCACCTCCAACTTCAAAGTAAAAGACGCTGTCCTGCCACGGGTATTGAAGCAGCATTTTCGTCCGAAACACTGGTATCTATTCTGCAGAGTACACGGCGTCACATGCCAGAAGGTAGAAGTCATAGTATTCATGGCAGTGATAGACTCATATTCACATACAAATCCCAAGAGTTTGAAAAACATAAGGAAATAAACATAGCATAATGAAAAAGAAATGTTCGTATTATTAAATTCGAGTACTCATACGTGTCCATAACTCCGCAAAGGTTCTGAGACGGTTGTGTCTAATGTAATGTGATAGACGTGCATGTAGGTATTTTACCCGTAAATCCTATCTGTACTTAAGAAGGAGGAATAACAGGAGGCTGAGGAAAGCTCAGAATGAGCTGATCGAAGATTCGTAGACCTCGCCAAGTAACAGTAAGATGATAGCCAAGTAACAGTAAGATGATAGCCAAGTAACAGTAAGATGATAGCCAAGTAACAGTAAGATGATAGCCAAGTAACTGTACGACGATAGCCAAGTAACAGTAAGATGATAGCCAAGTAACAGTAAGATGACAGCCAAGTAACTGTAAGATGATAGTCAAATAACTTCAAGATGATAGCCAAGTAACTTTAAGATGATAGCCAAGTAACAGTAAGATGATAGCCAAGTGACAGTAAGATGACAGCCAAGTAACTGTAAGATGATAGCCAAGTAACTTCAAGATGATAGCCAAGTAACAGTAAGATGATAGCTAAGTAACAGTAAGATGACAGCCAAGTAACAGTAAGATGATAGCCAAGTAACTGTAAGATGATAGCCAAGTAACAGTAAGATGATAGCCAAGTAACAGTAAGATGATAGCCAAGTAACTGTAAGATGATAGCCAAGTAACAGTAAGATGATAGCCAAGTAACTGTAAGATGATAGCTACAAACAGGATGAGCTGGGGAGGACATACAGAACTCACGGGAGAAGAGAAGATACATCCATCTAGGATTTTGGCGTGAAAAGCAAGAAGGACAGAGTTTGATTGGAAGACCTAGGCGTAGACGGCAGAATAAAAATAAACTGAATGTTAAAGTAGCAGGAGTAAAGGTGTGGGCTGGATTTACGTGGTTCAGTAGAGGGTCCAGTGGCCTGTTCTTGTGAAAGGTGTCATGAATATTTTGTTCCCATAATTTGCGAGACATTTTCTGACAAGGTGCGAAACTATCAGCTTTTCAAAACAATACTATTATTTATACTAGTTATATATAGTTTAGTTATTATTATATTAGTTATATATATTTATATATTTGGTATATTAATATACGAAATATTACTTAACAAAGAAAACACGTCCCCAGTGAATATGAGTACTGCTTGTGTAAACCATTTGTAACATAATATTCCTTTTCCATACTTTAACTTAATTTTCTCAAACTGCAGTTTTACATTTAAATAAAATTAGGACTTTCGTTAAATTATGCGAACGACAGTCCGACCTTCAATGTGAAGCGATGGAATTGTTTTCTGATAATCAATTAAGTTTTTTTGTACACAACGTCCAATTTATATCCCGTTTCGAATGAGAAATGCATTATTCATACACTCGTTACTGTACCCAATCTATTCTTCATCATTATCATTCTCGATTTAAAAAAAAAGAACAACGTTTCAGTTAAAATGTGATTGCTTTTCAATTCGTCCTGTGTCACTCACTCAATGTTACTGCCCAGCATAGGAGAAACCTACCTTCTGAGAATAGAATTAGCTAAAACAAAATGAGCAATTAGGAATATGTAATTGGTTTACTTATTTCCAGCTAACTGTATGTAAGCTTCAATTTTCATAATTCGAATAAACCATATACAGCAGAGCGGTATGTATAGGTCTCTTATAACATATTATTAAAATGTTCTGCATTTGGCCTAAAGAGTGTGGTTTTCGGTTTCCTTTGATTCTTACAAACAGCAATTATTCATCTAAACTGCTTTGGTGACCCGTAAAATCCACTTACAAGGATTACCTAAATGATATTTGTAATGGAGAGGAAGCGTGTTTTCACCACAAGAGGGATACAGAGTTTAAATATTATTTAGGAGAACATCATGATTCACCTGAAATTCACGCTGGTGACGCTTGGAAATTTCGGTTGATACAAGGCCACAGATTGTTCTACCTTTCCCTCGTTCAAGTCACCTACAAACTGTTTTGTTGATTCAAAGGAATAGACAGGAAACAAACAGACGTAAAATACATTTGTACACGTTAAAGTAAGGCAGCTCCACACGTACACGGACTGCCCGTAGGTTTTGCGTACTTGAACGTCGGACTGCTGGCTAGAAGTCAGTTTGCAGCCTGAAGTCTTTGCAACCGTCTGATGCAAGATTTTCGTAGCTTTCCTGGTTCACAGAAGGCATGCAAATTCCACGGCGCATATTCAGTTTTCCGATGCACACTATGTTAATAACAAAATTCCTCCCTAACACAGCAAACCTTTGATCAGTTTAAAATATAAAACATTCGCATGGCCACTGACGGTCCAGACCTTGTGCAACATGTGATGCATAACTTCCTTAGCTTTTGCTAGCACAGCAGTTGAGTCAGTGGGACATTCATATGCTTATCCGTTACCAATGTTTATTTCACTATCAGGCGACTATCAGTGTCTCCGGTACTCTGCTCCGCGAAGTATCTTAGTGCCATATTGTGGCTCTGTTGCATGTTACAGGTCTTAATGATGTCTCTACATTTTATGACACATTTAACACATATATAATTAACCTTTTAATTTGGCACATTTACGATTGGATATTCCAGGCTGCTTTACATTCAGCGATAATATACTTGCAGTGCAGATAGTTAACGCGTCTACCTAAAGAGGGGTGTCTCTTCTCTGAAATTAATTTTCTTTTCAAGCTGTTCTGAAACAAAGTTTCTACTTCAATTAAGGTGGGTTTGTTAAACTTATCAATACCGTGGTCTCTTCTACTTAGCTAACACGACAGTAGCTATATACAAGACAAGACTAAGAGAACAGCGAGTATAAACCGAAGGCGTAATTCGATTACGAGGTACAGTTTCATCCTGATCTGCAGCAGAGGTTGTTCAATGAGCACGGCGACTACGAACAGACTACGTGACCAGGGTTCGATTCGAGACACTCTATTGCACTATCGATATTGTAGCCTTCTTTCTCCTTATTCGAGAGGTCACGGTCCAGATCTCCACCGATGACCGGCTATACTGACGGGGCTTCCGGGTTTGTACCCAGTCGCGCCACACATCTTCAAGGTTCAAGAGTCTTGGATTCTTGAACCTTGAAGATGCGACCGATAAATTGTCCCGAAATGTCGGTAAACAATTACAACAAGACGCCGCGTAATATCCCAGAAGAGCGCAGATGCCAAGTAAGATAAAAGTTTGGACACCATGTTTTTTAGGTCTAGTCCTTTTAAAACTCACACTTAGTACGTGCACTTCACGTCGTGTATGTAGTAAAATGAGACACATATATATTCATAGCTTTACATGAACAAAGCCGTGTGACCACTAAATCTTATACAAGCTGCTCAAAGCCTCCACTAGCCTAAACACTTGCTGACGCAAAGCCATTAACCGATGTTCGCATTGCGTAATTAACTTACACCAGTGGGATTAATATTGTGCAGCCTTGCCTACAAAATACCACACAATTACACATGTTGATAAATTTAGCAACATAAAAGTCACGCGTAGAAATACGACACCCCACGAAGTAAACACAGAGCGTACAGCCATAACACATTGTTGTTCCGATTAGGATGAACTAAATAAACAAAGCATTTCCTTAAATATACGATATGTCTAATCTATCCCAAATGCTTTACATTAAATATATTCCTAACGTCGCGTCGTGGAGTGAGAGTTAGATGTAAAGTTGAGAACGTTTAAAAACCTGCTCCAATAAATTGTGTTTAACGTTTGCCCAATTTAACGATGGGACTGCATTCGAATGTATTGAACATACAAATGGACGGTACTGTCACAGATAGAACAGTCCCCGTGTAAGCCATGAAAGCATACGAGTGAGTAAGTGTTGTCTTTCAAATAAGGTGCCTTGTGTCTACATTTATTGGGTATTTATTTAAAGACGCTGTTATCCGCACGGAGTTTATAGCGTCTTAATGGCAGGATCATCAATGAATACCGAACTGGAAGATACGTGGAACAATTGACCTTGCCCTAATGTGACATATTAAAACGGAACTTTCCTGGAGAGAGGGAGAAAAACTACGACGAAGATTAGTAGGGATAGCCGATCCTGGCGCTAAAACTCGAATCCGGGATCTCCATAAAAAGGAACAGCAGTGTCATTTATTCGAAGTCGACTTGGCTAGTGCAGTGTTATTTAAGAGATTTAAGCTGTCGCGTACTTACGTATCCGGGAAAGCTTCGGGAATTTAAGAAGCTAAAGTAATGGAAATTGGGAGTGTTCTGTGGTTGAGTGCAGTACAATATGTAGATAGCTGAACACGAAAATGTATATGTCAATATGCACAAGCGATAAATACGGCGACCCATAACCAAGGACACAGCCCACGGTCTCGTCACAAACAGAGCCCAGCGAATCGTAGGGTGTCCTACTCAGTACACAAATCAAACCAAGACACCAAACACAGACCGGCTTTCTCACTGACCGCTAACCGTCACTTGTAACGTGGAGCGAAACGAAATTTCGCACCTTGTATTGAACCCAAATATTCGATATCGCGTTTACAAAACCTAGGTACCAGGCCTTATCCTCAGCTAGCTGACTATAAGCCACACTCTTCTGTTATATTTGTCTAAGATCCTTTTTCATAATATCCTCCCATCTACCTACAGTCATTGACGAACATTTCGTAGACAATTCTCAGCCCTTCTTTGCTTATTACATAGCCTCCTCCCCCCCCCCAGTTTTATTCCCCTAAATACGCTAGTAATAATCGTACTTGAAGAGAAATCTGAATTATAAAGCCCCTCATTATGCACTTTTCCCCAGTCAGCTGTTAATTGCTCCCTGTAGGCCAGCTACACATATCCTCATCAGTGCCCCGTTCTCAAAGCTCCCCTCCTCACTCTGTATTCGTCCTTCAGCGTGGACAACTAAGCTTGACATCAATACAAAACGACGGGTAAAATGATGTGATTTTTATATTTTAAACTTCAATTGTTTTGCCAGCTGGTTGGAATACACACCCACAAATTTTATTCACATAAATAAACACAGATATAAATAAATATTAATAACCTGTGTAACTACTGTTAATTAATTTTGTAAAAATATACATTTATCCATAACATAACTAAATATCAAAACCACTGAGGCGGTAAATCATTCCGCCCTTGTTTGTCAGTGTGACTGAAACCTCCCAACCAGACACAAAAGATTAGTGTTATGATCCCAGTATCTTCCATGTAAGTGCATGGGATTTGACATGTGCTGTACCGAAATTTGACATTTGAAGGGTTGTATTATACACGTGCCTGTGAGTTACAGGTCATTGAAACTAGCAGAATTACGCAGGCCACGATGGCGTATAACACGACACTGGCAATCTAAACCTCGTACACGTTTTGCAGTTGTCAACACACGATTTTTATGAAACTACTGCGAATTTTGAATGCTTATTGGCTGTCCTTATGGTATTCATATGCTAATCAGACGTAAAGAACGAATGTCGATGTTAAACGAACTACAGACTTCTCCCCGTTTCCATATGTAGGCCTATTGATTAATCGGTACATGAATAACAGTTCTCATTCTTTAAAACTTATTTCGCCATCATCTCCTTAACTTTTCAACTTCGTGTACAGGTGTTCTTGGTTATATTGATGTAATTTAACCCAAGGAACGTACTCACGAAGTATGGCGGATTCCTCCTCAAACACCCTGTATATATAACACTTGGAATCTAGGTACGCAAAATTCCGCATCTTCCGCAACTAATAAGAGCGAGACAAAGAGATAAGCAAGTTTTTTTTAGTTCTACGCATTTCGGTACCTAGGTGCCGACTGATGTTTAATTATTGAGGATAGCCGAGTGAAATCGTTAAGCGAGGCAGAGCAGCAGCCACACACCTGGGCTCTGCCTCGTCGATACGTTGTCGCCTGATGCTGCAACGTACAGCGAATTAAGACGGAAATAGCGA
Source organism: Coptotermes formosanus (assembly GCA_013340265.1). Classification (NCBI taxonomy): domain Eukaryota; kingdom Metazoa; phylum Arthropoda; class Insecta; order Blattodea; family Rhinotermitidae; genus Coptotermes; species Coptotermes formosanus. Next base: position 1,781,283 of record BLKM01000627.1, read on the forward strand.
GGTGGCTGACTTCACCAAAAGATAGTAATGGCGTGGTTAAAACACTGCGCATAAAATATTATTATATGGAACCACAGCAGTACTCTTTTTCTTTGGACGATGTGCGTCAACAAATCGCATATAAACGACATTATGAATGTGTAACATTCAGTCTGTCTGTCAGCATATTCAAACTCTAAAATCCCGGTGCCAATTTTGATAAGTCACAGAGTAAGTGTTATGACCACGGTAAATTGCACTTAGAATCGCTTGCTGTCTGGACTCTGTCAATCGTCTGTACTCCCGAAATAAAATCAACGCTTCGGAGACTGGGTTCGGTTCAGTCTTCAGGTAAAAAGCGGGGACACCAGTTAAGTCCGACAAAGATATTGTAAACGTCCGGGCATCTATGCCAGTTTAAATATTTCTACAAGCGTACCTACCAACAGCTTCTGTCAGTGAGATATAATACTTTGTATTGCGTCCTCCCGAACAATAGTGATCCTATTCGCTCACATAAAGTTACCTAAATTGACGCGGACTGTCAACATGCTGACAGTAGCGCTGTCTTATTATAACGTAACAAATTTTCAAAATAAGAACAAGGTGTGGTAGACACCTTGCATAATGCGACTGAAATAGCCAGGTTCTTCTGTTTACGAACTAGTCAGGTTTCAGACGTTTGCTCCTAACTCGATTTGTTTTTAGGTCCGACTTTACTCAAGGTGATACCAAATAAGAGGAAAAAGCTTCGAAGGGTTCATCCCGAAAGCGCCTGCAATTTTTATCGCTTCGTCGGCTCCTTCGAAACGAGCCCTAATGCTCACTCTAATTTGCTTCTTCGTGGTGCAAATCTTCTTACTGGTGCTGCCAAAGATTTTATAGACAAAGGGACATTAGGACTCCGAAAGTTAAGTCCAGTGTACATTAGTACGTATAATCACAAGCGATGACGGGGTAAAGTGTTAGGCTACATAAAGATACCGTCAGAGCATTCACCTGAAAATTCTAGGCGCAGTAAACATTCTGTTAACTAAAGACATTTGGTAATCCAGGCAAGAATGTAAATGAATATCGTACAGTTCTAGGGCCTTCCTGCGACAGTACACCAACTTGCTCAGTTATGTGTGTTTATTTGCGTATTTACAATTAACTTCTACATAACATTTTTCTTTAGAAAAACAGACGGTGCCAACAACAAGCCGCTCATTTCTATGAGTGTATTTACTTACGTAAAGTTAACTTCCATACAAAATCTTGCTTTAAAAAAAAAGATCCTACAAGTTATGAAGAAAGGTGACGTGTATGTCGAAGATACAAAATTGCGTACTTATGTCTAAATAGTGCGCACGGGTCTAATACAGAATTCTTGCCATTAGAAAACAAGATGGAACTAGGTAATGGAGCCTTCCGTGTTACACTATAACAAAAGCGGGCCACAAACGTTTATTGAATGGAAGAATGTAAGTGGTTATTTGCATGTTATGAGCAAATAAATAAGTGTTACGTGAACAGAAATGATGTGGCATGTAAACATCATTAATAAGGGAAAGAAAGGGACAATTTATGGGACGGGCGCTGCCTGCAGACTGCATTACAGACACGAAATGGAACACAGGGATATAAGGTAACATTAAAGACCGTAATCTTTGGCATATGTGAGGCTCTGTTTAAAACTAAATCTCTGATTTTTGACAAAAGAGTGTATTTGTGTGTTCTGTATGACTGTTACAGAAAACAGCGATTACTTTCCTATACAGTATTAGGTGAGCCGTATTTATAATGAAGCAAGTTGTGTTCTCTGTGAGGTATGAACTGAACATTTACAGATCATATATATATTTATTTTTGTCTTAAACGTGTTAATGTAGAACAAATTCTTCAGACTTTGGATTTCATATTCACATTTAATTAGTTCTAATCATGAGAAAATATAACAGAGCTGTTTATCGTCCCCTTACCGCTATGTTTTTGACAATAACTTATACATTAAACAGACGAATGCAAAAGTTTACACACATTTTTGCGCACGTATTTCACACATGTGCCACACGAATATTAAAAAAGTGGTTACAACTGCTTCATCGAATTCGAAGAATGCTGGGTTCAGATCTGAAAACAAACTATCCTGAGTTTTTCGTGGTCTTACTCGGTTTCTCCAGGCTAATGTTGGAATAACACGTAAAATTAGGACAGAACCGCCTTGTTCCGTATGCGTTGCAATTAATTACTCATTAGTCCCTTTATATTCGATGTTATATAGAATGTGAGGTACTTACAGCGTCGTTAAATACATCACAAATAAATAGAACGATGTTCTCTGATATAAATCAGAACTCACTGCTTTCAGTTTAAGTTACAAGCTTTTATCTCAATCGCAAATTATACTTTATTGTGTTTCGTTCACAATGGCACCGCTAGGTACTTAAAAGTCTGTCCCAACTCATACGTTTTAAAATCGTTTTTATCCATCATCACATTAATTCAGCATCAAGAATATGAGTGCAAATCTCATTGGTGTTTTGTTGCAGTATTGACACATATTTTAAACACTCAGTGCTAATTCTACCTTCTGGGACGTTTTGGTGGCAATTGAATAATGCCTGTCGGAGAAAAGGACATGTGTCCTACTTAGGATCAGATAGCGTCATGTGATTTCGTTCAATGATAATGGTCATCTCTGCAAGTGAAGGCATAAATAAGCAAGCATCGTGTTCTACACAGATATTCTTCCGTACTTCGTGAAAGTTTATTGTAGGGTAAGGCCTCTTACAAAGAGCACATGACTAGCCTAACGGTTAATATTGATCTACTTACATATATACATATATATATATATACAGAGTGTATCCAAATTGCTCGGACGAAGGTAAAAAGTTCACATCAAAATAAAGAAAAATCGCCCTGTAAACACACATCGGGAAACGAGCGCCTTTTTGAGTTTCGTTGACAGACTAGATGCAACAGCAAATCCTTTTACTGTGTTATATTATACTTAAAATTGACACAATACATTTAAAATACTTTTAAAATACCTGTTCCTAATTCAATAACTGTTGATGTTTTATTGTTTATCAAGTTACAATTTACGACACACGCACAAAATATCTTCCAGCTGAATCAATGAGGGCATAGACACGTCGGATCACGGATTGTTACAGACCTTCCTAGGACCCGGGAAGGTTGCGAGTGATCTGACAGGCATCAAAAAACGCAATGGTGAAGCATGTCTTCATTTTCAATTGGAGCTGAATACACTGGGGTGTTTGAAGTGTTCATACAGAAAAAAAAAATCTAAAAGACTGAAGTCGGGTGAACGTGGGGGCTGTACCTCGAGAGCTAAGTGTTTAGCGACATATATTCACACACACTTCTGATGTCGGAAACTTAAGTTTGACCAAGCATTTAATACACATTCTGGATAAATTACAAACAAGAAGTATGCTTCCTTAACGCACTTCTCATACTTATAACTCTAAACAAGTAATCTTTGAGTCTCAAAAGAAACGTTATTGAAGGAAAGATAGAAGGGACGGAAAGATGAAGAAGAAGACGTAAGCCGCTACTGGATGACCTTCAGGAAATGAGAAGGTCCTGGATATCGAAAAAGGAAGCACTAGATCGCAACGTCTGAAGAACTTGCTTTGGAAGAGGTTATGGACTTGTCATAACATAAATTACGTGATGAAGGTTATGTTTCATCATGCCTTCAAATCCCTGGGCAAGGATCTTCTGCAACACTATATCGAAAAATGTTTCAAATAAAACTCCTAAATTCTGATGACGCCTAAGCTTCATTCAGGATTATGGTGAACAGTTATAAGTTAAAACTGCCTCAATTCCCTCTAGAAGCATTGATATTTACCTCTTTTAATACACGTGCTGGTACATGTAGTATTAACTACTCTCCCTTGAATACTTATGAATACGGTGATAAAAGGAAGCTTTCGTCACCAAGTTACCCTAGAAATTCCAGTTATTCATGTATGGTTTAAATAAATGTTACGACGAGAAAACCACACGCGGTATAAGAGGATCGTAGAGAAGCGTGGGCTATCATAATTGGATCAATAGTAGGAAATGGTTAGTGACCATGACAAATGCAACATACACTACGAACTAGGCGATATACATACGCCAAATGCACGTTCAAGCTGATAACGCCTGCACACGCAGCACATGGTTTCCGCGTGGCTTGACACAAAATGCACTTCAGTCGAACAGAGTGACGAAGATATTGCGCCAAGAAATGTGCACAGAAACTGTGCGTACTGTGCTGCGATGCGAAGTTTTAAAGCCGCTATTTGTTCATGCGGTAAAAACTAGATACAAGAATGATAAACATGTTATGTCTTAACCCTTTAAAGACGAAGCGTATCTGTTTTATATAAGGACTCAGTGCGTACCGCGCTGTAAACACTCTCCACTTCGGTTATAAAAACCAATCGCTTAATGTGTTATAAGGCAAAATTTGCTGTTTGTTCTGAGATCCGTACAAAACAAATAAACGCAATGTGGGCACCACGTAGGATTTGTTGATGTTAAACCTGGTCGTATGTAAAGTTACCGCTAGGCTTTAAAAGGTTAAAACTCTGGCTCTAAAAAGGGGAAATTAAGACGAAAGTAAACAATTTTTATATTTCTCCGATCAAAAGGATGAGAAGACGCAGCCGGAGAGTCACTTCTTTCTCTTTCTACAACTCCCGACATAAACCCTCTCTCACTTCTCACAGGACCTTTCCTTACATCTAAAAGTCTACCATCTTTTACAATGCATCGGTTTCTCTACCACTCTCTTCAAGCCCTCTATTTATCTCTGGTCTCAGTGCAAAATCTACCTACAGAACGATATTCAACTATTATTAATCCTCTACAGCCCAGTGGTTACTATATGCTCCGCCGGGTTTAACGTTCACAAATTCTATGTTCTGCCCACACAGTGTATTTATGTGTTTTGTATGGATGTCAGAACCAACAGCGATCGTTTCCCTATACAGCATTAACTGACTGGTTTTCGTAATCGAGACGGAAGTTCTGGTTAACTTTCATCTTCAAAGTATTAGTAACTTATAATTTGGATCATAAATTCCGCATCAATAAAATTCGCAGTTCCAATTCGTACACGACAATAGACACGTGTCTCCATTTAAAGAAATAATAGCTGTTTGTTGCCAGAATGATCTGAAACACATAAATACAATGTTTGTCCAAACTGCAGAATATCTGAAGAGTGAAGTGGATGATGCACTCAGCAATCACAATAACAAACAAGATCTGACCAGAATTTATACAGCCTACTTTTATGTTACAAAGGGTTACGCATCCTATACGGCTAACACTATTACTGTTATTATTTTAATTTATTTACTTCTATGATTACAAGTTACATTCACGTTAAACTTGTCTCACATAACAGATTTTCGCACATTCGCCAAGTTTATTTTCCATTACTGATGTGTATGTATGCTTATGTTTCAAATTTCACACTCTACAATAGTTCATTATTCATCGCCATACATCATGATGTTAAAAAATTTGCACGCCCCCACGGTATAATTTTACATTCTACAAAAATTCACCCTAACAAAAGTTACACACCTTTCGAAGACCTGACACCATTCGCCATTTCAGTGCCCCCAGTAAAGTATCGCTCGTCACGCGACCCAAGTCAGTCGATATGCCGTCAATATGCTAAACGCTTTGATTTATTACACTGCTGCTTTGACAAGAAACAGGTTAAAATCTTTTTTTCGGTGCGGGGGGGGGGGGAAGCTAGTTAATTTAAATACTAACAGGGACTCAACTTAGTAACGAAACTGCCACGTCCCTCCCCCCAGTTTGGATCTCTCCCACCAATAACGAATCCTGAAACATGTTACGGTACACTGACATTAGCAGGTTCCACTCTACAAGAGATCACGAAAACAGCTAGAAGGCGGACAGAAAACATAAGTGATCCAAAATGTGAGTCACAAGACAACATATGTCTTCGTGGTTTTCAGCGTCGTGGTGCAGGCAGCATTTTCCCCAGAAACGTCGATACACATCGACCAGGGTACACAAAGCCCCACCCGAGGAAGATGCTCCCCTTACATCCCTGTTTCACACAGCTCCATGAGATGAGTCACTAAACCCTTAGTGACAAGCGGAAGCCGAGACATTGTCATCAGTACGGTGACTACGCTACGGCCTGGACGATCAGGGGTTCAAATCCTGGTAGGGACAAGAGAATTTTTCTCTCCTCAAAGCTGTGGGGCCTACCAAGCCTGCTACAGTGGGTATCGCGCTTCTTTCCCGGAGATAAAGCGGCTGGGGCGTGATATTGACCACTCATCTTCATCTAGTGCCGACATTAACCCTTTAAAGACGAAGCGTATCTGTTTTATATAAGGACTCAGTGCGTACCGCGCTGTAAACACTCTCCACTTCGGTTATAAAAACCAGTCTCTTAATGTTTTATAAGGCAAAAGTTGCTGTTTGTTCTGAGATCCGTACAAAACACATAAACGCAATGTGGGCACCACGTAGAATTTTTTAACGTTAAACCTGGTGGTACGTAAAGTTACCGCTAGGCTTTAAAAGGTTAAAGACGAAGCATATCTGTTTTATATAAGGACTCAGTGCGTACCGCGCTGTAAACACTCTCCACTTCGGTTATAAAAACCAATCTCTTAATGTTTTATGAGGCAAAAGTTGCTGTTTGTTCTGAGATCCGTACAAAACACATAAACGCAATGTGGGCACCGCGTAGAATTTTTTAATGTTAAACCTGGTCGTATGTAAAGTTACCGCTAGGCTTTAAAAGGTTAAAGACGAAGCGTATCTGTTTTATATAAGGACTCAGTGCGTACCGCGCTGTAAACACTCTCCACTTCGGTTATAAAAACCAATCTCTTAATGTTTTATAAGGCAAAAGTTGCTGTTTGTTCTGAGATCCGTACAAAACACACAAACGCAATGTTGGCACCACGTAGAATTTTTTAATGTTAAACCTGGTCGTATGTAAAGTTAACGCTAGGCTTTAAAAGGTTAATAATGAGTGGAGCCATACTTCTACTCCCTCTACACGCCTCCATGACGTAGCTTTACTTTTGACTTTTACGTATAACGCTACACATATGTACGCGAGTTTTGTAAGCCAGAAGAAAAGGACAACACATAAGGTCCAAGGGAGAGTTAAACTGATCGACAGCACGTTGACGCCTAAGCACGACACGATCGTAGCATATACGAACTTCCTCGTATATGCTTTAGGCTATGAATTTCCCCGAACATTGCCCTGTCTTCGTCAATATCCGCGGCACGACAGCGGAAAAGGCTCTGACGTCACAGATTGAAATACATCAAGCGAACTCAGACGCCGAAAGCACTCCGGCGATGCAAACATCTGACTGGAATCCAACTTGCTTTGGGTAACAAGCAAGCCAGCCCGTCACAACGAAAATGCCGATTGTCCCAGCTGCCAGATACGTACCTGGATGATAGACTTACTAGTTATGTGAAGTCATAATAAATGAACCTGAAGGACAAATTCTGTTCCAAACTCCTTTTTTACTCCGATGATATTAACCCTTTAAAGACGCAACGTATCTGTTTTATATAAGGACTCAGTGCGTACCGCGCTGTAAACACTCTCCACTTCGGTTATAAAAACCAGTCTCTTAATGTTTTATAAGGCAAAAGTTGCTGTTTGTTCTGAGATCCGTACAAAACACTTAAACGCAATGTGGGCACCACGTAGAATTTTTTAATGTTAAACCTGGTCGTATGCAAATTTACCGCTAGGCTTTAAAATGTTAAAAGAGTTGCGCTGGAGATGCGCGGAGAAACACATTTAGGTCTCCATGTAAAGCAATAATAAGCAACCCGCGACATGCCGGACTTAATGTCTGCGGCTCGCGACAGTTTTCGAAAACGTGTAAGTTACGCTTCCCCGCCAGACAGGACAACCTTCCTTAGCGATAAGATCACCTTCGAAAGCATAGTTACATTTCGTAAACACAATCTAAGTTGCTGGGTGGGGACAGAGTAGATAATACGACGACTTGTTCCGGGCTCGACAGTTTGGGGATCGAATCCTGGTGGGGTAAGATTTTCCGCACCCGTCCAGACTGGACCTGCGGCCCACACAGCCTCTTGTAAAATGGGTATCGGTTCTCTTTCCCGGGAGTAAAGCGGCCGGGGCGTGGCGTAAATGGTAGGACAAATGTAAACAGATCTTAAATAAATACGGACGGAGGCTGCGGACGGATTGCTAAGGTACAGCCCAGCGGTGGGCCCTACTGGACACTGTCACGCTCCGTAACAGCAGTAAATACCTTGAACAATTGACCCAATATTACATTTTTAAGACCCTGCTATGTGAACTTGATTGTTACATATTTAGCCAGAAATTGTGCGTACGTAAATGTCTATGCATTCAAAGTTTTGTGATAACTGTATATACCGACATTAAGAAAAACTAATTTTGCTCACATTGTAATTATCTGTTACGCGCGCGCGCGCGTGTGTGTGTGTGTGTGTGTATGTGTGTGTGTCACAGTGAATAACGAATACTACTCTAAACAGCATTTACCGGGTTTTCTTCGTACTGGAGATGGGGGTTGTTTTCCGCAAGGTAGAAAGTGAATATTTATATGTAATTTAGACGGCTTTGAACGTGTAGGCGTAGATGGGAGGATAATATTAAAATATATATTCAATAAGCGGGATGGGGGCAGGGAGTGGATTGATCTGGCAAAGGAGAGGGACAGGTGACAGGCTCTTGCAAATGCGGTGATGAACCTCCGAGTTCCACAACAAGCGGAGAAATTTCTTGACTATTTGAGAACCTGTCAGCTTCCCAAAACTTATTCTCCTGCATGCGGTTATTTTAGTTACTTTAGATAAATTTCATTCTTCAGACTGTTACATAAGACGACAACGTACTTCTGTGTTGCAAATTCACCCTTTAAAGACGAAGCGTATCCGTTTTATATAAGGACTCAGTGCGTACCGCGCTGTAAACACTCTCCACTTCGGTTATAAAAACCAATGTCTTAATGTTTTATAAGGCAAAAGTTGCTGTTTGTTCTGAGATCCGTACAAAACACATAAACGCAATGTGGGCACCACGTAGAATTTTTTAATTTTAAACCTGGTCCCATGTAAAGTTACCGCTAGGCTTTAAAAGGTTAAACTGTTTAGCTGAGAGTAACAGAGGGTCTTACTGTTTCCCACTGAAGCAAGTTCAACTGCATAGATCTCGTAGCGTCACAAGAGAATGGCATGTAATGAGGAACAGCGAGCAGATAAGGATGTGTAACTTAGCGGTCGTGGCATCTTTAAAGTCGAAATATAATCCACCTGCAGTCGCTTACACCAAAACAGACAAGACATTCGAACGGAATTTCATCGCACCAACTCCAGCGTTTCGGTGCTTTTGTGAAGCCGATCTTCCACTCTCTCTTTTCCTCCGAGAATGGAAATCAATAGCGTATGAAATACCGGAGATATAACGGCTCTGTTTCAAGGTTATCGCCAGAAGAGGGTCACAGGAGCGCGGAATAAATGTGCTTGTATTAGGAGCTTAGAATTCACGGTTCCCTGAGCGATGGCTCCAACTGACAACGCTAGCCTTGTGCCTACAATATGAGGTCCGCAGGCTACTACAAAGATTCAGGCTTCGAGGCAAGACATCTTCTTCTTTGGCAGTCAGCTATAGGTGGGAAATAAACCCTATAACATTTCACATGGAAGACGTATCGGTAAACCTCAAACCTTACACACGGTATGTTCCTGGTTCAAACCTGTATCACGATACGGGATGTAACAGGTAGGACTTATCACGATTGCCAACCGTTTGTTCGAATGAATTCCGGGACAGTACTTGGCTAGAATATGGCACTCCCCTTCAGAACACACACACGCTCAACTTTGTTTATTTCATGACCCCTCATTTGTTGCTTTTGAAAAATAAAATAACAGGATGACCATTGTATAATAGGTTTGAAAACTGCAATGTGTGGAAAGAAGCAGGAATTTGCCTGACTGGAGGGAGTTGGGGGGTGGGTGATAGAAACTCTAAGAGAAACGTCAGTCGCGACAGGCAGCTTGCGGTCCGCGATTTGAAACCGGATATTTGCACATAATACAAGGCCGACAACTACCCAACCGATGTTCTGTCTTCACTGGCTCACATTATTCGACGCTGGACACAAACACTTCAATCGAAAACAGCGTATTCAAATAAACTAATAAGGACCATAAACATGTGACGAGAGACCAGGTATCAGAAATTGCCTTCATTGTTCAGTTGATCATGGACAGGCATATTTGAAACGCTGAACATCCGACGAAGAGTAAACAAAGTGGGTAAACACAACATGATATTGCGTGCTTCACACTTCAACTGAACTCCTCCGATAACAAGAAAAAAAAACGAAAGCCCTCAAATAAACAGGATACGAAGGCAGTTGTGAGCAACTACAACCCAGTTACAGCCATGCAACATACGTAAAAGTAGTGTTACGTGCGGGACAGCCTACTCTTTCAAAGCAGATATGCAACAGAACCGAACTAATGGACAAAACTTGTACTTATGCATGTAACTGCCAAACGACTGTGATATATGTTCCAGCGAGACATGACACATTCATTTCCCGTGGAAAATGAATCAAGAGGCCAGTGTTTGCACACGCTGACGCCCTCGGGTTTCATCTCGTCATGACTGTTTTCTTGCGAAGTGCTTCAACTGATCCCGGAACTGAAGGAGGACAATGCCCTCTGGATGCCAATATTCTGTCGACGAGAATATCCCAGTGCGTTTCTGACCTAACATTCAGCACTAAACTCCTGGTTAGCCATTTCCACTTCTGTAGATCGCTGAAGAAGCTATGCGAAATGAAAGACTCTGATGTTAAGATGGGATGAAAGGCAGGAACTGCGGAGGTTAGTGGCGCTGTAACCGTTTGTACATTTATTTTGCAGATGCATGGTTTAAGTCCCAGCCAGGTTACTGGCTAGAGTTGAATTTGTCGCAGTTTTCCTCAGACCGTCTAAGGAAACGATGGGATATAGTAGGCCCAGGGTAACTTGACTGCCTCCATTTCGCAATCTGTTACACAGAGTGGCGCAGACGTCTTTCTGTTGTCTAACATGCGACTACCATGTGACTTGGACGCCTCTCTCTGCAACATACCTCCATTTCGCTCTGTTTTCCAGCAACTTATGTCCATCTAGATTTCACGCCTCCAGAGCGCAGTGGTTGAGGCTTTCGCTCTGCTGGGATGTTATATGGTGCAAGTTGGTATTTATTTACCGACGATTCGGGACAACCTATCGACCCCATCTTAATTGTCGGTCAGTCGGTAACGAAATACCAACTTACAGCGCGTTAACATCCCAGAAGAACGAAAATATCGACTTAGATTCAAATGTTTCCTTGCGAATTTTATTTCCAGATACAAATCTTCAACAAAATAAAGGGAAGCTCTTCATTCAGAACTAAGACACAAGCAGATAAAGCAGCGCACTCAATCGTTATAGACTATCTCCCTGAATGTGGTGTGATAGGGATTTTTAGGTCAAGTTCATAAATGTAATGAGGAACTGGGTAGCGTGTTCAGTGAGATAATGAAACGCAGTAAGATAGCCACGAGATCCCATTTGGACATTCCTGAACAATAGGATAAGCTGTCAGTATGACCCCGCAGTTCGTTCCGTGATATTAGGGTGCAACACGGGATGCATGTGCAGTGGCGTGCAGACAGTTTTGAAAAAGTTGTACTGCTCTGTACTGTGAAATACAGTACTCTAACGCGAAACATGGTGTAACAGCAGGTTCTTGCAAAAAATCTGAAGCATAGAAGTCATATAACTAACGTACAAACATTCAGTTCCTATCTCACACAAAACAAGAAGTACTAGCATTACAAAAACCAGAGCCTTAACGCTGAACAAAATAATAATCGCTCTTTGTTTCAAACTTCATATGAAACGTAAACAAATCGCGGAAAAAAACAGCTTTTTAATATTCAGACAAGTGATGTACATAGGTACCATAGTGACTTAAAGGGTTAAAGAGCATTTGGTGTTCAACTACTCGAGCAAATTCATGGATTCAGACCCCGCGAGCGACATTTCCATGAGTAAATTTAATATTATCAGATGTAAGAGTGACAATATGTTTAAAACTATCTACTTGAATTGATGAATGTTTAAAACCAATTATTTGGACCTTGTCTATCATCCTCTTTCATTAAACAAAAACTTAAAACGTTTCGGAATGAACTTCTCCTTCCGTTTTCAGGTGGAGAGGTTATGAAGGAATTACACGTGTCTTGCCTCCCCTCCCTCAGACTGATCTACTCTCATACTCTGGTCAAATACACTGATTTTTGCCTGGGCGTATTCAGCATTCTGCCCGTAAACTGCGTCGTGCTTTTCTAGTGAGGTTGAGTCACAAGAAAAAAAAAACGCCAAAAAGGTAAAGAGTGGCACGCGAATTACTAATCATTTTATTACGTACGTATTTATCAAACAATAAATCAGTTTCTGAGACAGGGTACATGGAACTGGTCAGGCGGTCTTATTGATCGCATGAAATAACTTATGGACGTCGCTCTGCAATAGAGCAACTACGTTGTTTGCAGCAAGCTGGTGCACACTTTGGTTATTCATTGACGTTATATTAGACTCAGAGGCTACAAGTCTCTAGCATTAATATAATATTAGGGACATAAGTAATTTAATCCGCGAAGCAGAGTCCTTCCTAAGAAGCTAATAGTTTACCAGCCAGCCATGAAGTTCCAAAAACGTTATAGAGTCCGATGTTTCATGACGCGTTCACAACAGCTCGCCACTTGGCTTGGACACGAGCAACAAGAATTCAGTCCACACTCACCCATTCCAACAACAGGGCAATAGTTAAACGAGCAGTTTGTCATTACTTGCAAGTCAAATTTTCCGAATACTCATTTCAATAAGGCAAAATCTTTAGTTGCTCTAACTGCGCCAAAATCAGTTACTTCCTTAGCTAACGTACACAGAGTTAGGCATATATTTTTTCTTTTCATGGTGCAACAGCACCTCGTGGGCCACCGCCTCCTCACTGTCGAGGATTCACGATCACACTCAGAAACCACAGTCGGTAGGACTCCCCTGGACGAGTGATCAACCCCACTCAGGGACCTCTATCTCACAACATACAATCCACATCCATGCCCCCGGCACGATTCGAACCCGCAAACCCAACAAGCGAGTGGTCGCAGACCTTTGCATTAGACCGCACGGCCACTGGGATCGACATTAGGAATATATACACAGCACAAAACCTTTAACACAGCGTAATGAGGCCACTTCTATAACTGCTCTGACTCCAGCAGATGTCGCTTACGTCCCTAGCCAGCATACACACAGTCGTAGACAGCACAAAACCTGCAACTGCCACCCTGTCAAGTTTTAGTATTCTTAGCTTTTTTTGGGCGGGGGGGGGGGGGTCCTATTATCCTAGGTGTGATGAAGATGAAGAACGGCGAATAAATCAGGATTTCGATAGGGGCGGTCGTGGAATTCGACCTGAATGACAGAAAAACTGCAACAAGACTGTTAGGCTTTAAGCTGCTTTTATACGCTGGGTGCATTCTGCAGGCAATCAGTGTGATTTTGTCTGCGACAACAGCTACTAAAATCTTTCAAAAATTTTCTCAGTCTTTAAAACATATTACTATAAAATGTATTTAAACAGGCGTAACGCTCCCCTCCTACTGCCCCTGAACCGTCTGCATAACCACTAAACAAACTACTCATGGCGCGAGCGCGGCGGGTGGGGGGGGGGGGGGCCGGGGGGAGGCCTCAATCACGCCATTTCAGAACAATTAAAAATTCTCAGATTGTTAGAGTACCAACTACAAGCTACAGAGCTCTACTAATTCACATTCTACATAAAAAGCCACGTCACACGTCAACAATAAAATTTCCCATTTCCTAAGCACCCAAATTCTTTAGTGTACGTGCATGTTCGACTGGTCATGTAGGACTTGCTCATGCAAAAGTAGTAAGCACGCGGCCGCAGGGACGCTATCAGGTTGTGTGAAGGAACCGGCAGGTGCGGGGCATGGTGAGCGGCTTACCTTTAGCGTGTACGGTCTACAGACCGGTGGGTTTATTGCAAGGCTCGTTTATCTTCATCTCGCACTCCAAACACATATTCATGCATCGCTTAAAATCGGACGCGACGGTTATCAAACTACGGCGCACAACTGAAACTGTTAAGATAAAGAGTTAAGACAGTTGGACTCCTGCATATAAACATCACGCCATTAACCTTTCTAAGCGCAGCGGTTTGTATATATACCGCCAGGTTTAACATTAAAAGCTTGTATTTTGCCCACGCAGTTTATTTGTGTGTGCCATGCAATTTTTACAATCAACAGCGACTATTGCCCTATACAAAATTTACCAATTGGTCTTTATAATGGAAACATGTTGTGTTCTTTGAGAGTTATGAAATGAATCTCTGTACCTAGCACGGCGCACACGTTACTTGACACTGAACGTTTAACACGTTACCTCCCGTACCAAGTTAGTTCTGTGCCACCATATATAATAAATAGTCATGTCGCGCTTCAATGAGTTAGTCCTTGTAAGCATAAAATTAACTTAAGTGGTATTCTAAAAATTTTTCTAGCTCAAAGGAAACACACTGCGTCCCTGTTACAAAAACCATAAGGTAATAACATTTAGGGATATCTTTAAAAATATGACTTTCAGTATTGTCGTCTTCTGGAATGTTAACGTCGTTTTGTTCCGCACTAACTGTAGACACCAGCCGCCTCCATGTTCAAGGTTCTAATAATTTACAGAACTACATGCCTTCACATCCCATGACGCTATAAACTGACACTCATCACTGTAAGAACCCCAAATATTACACAGCTCCTGTTAGTTCTGTCAGCCGTACTACATACGCAGGACAGGAGACATCCACATGGCCAACACGCAGGCCGTCCGAATGCTAAGGTGGGTAATGCACACACAAAACACTCCATAAAGTCTCTATTTTCCGTTCCTTTCTTTCCACGAAACTATACAGAGGTCTCATGGAATGTGGAGTCGACGACGCTTGAGACTTCCCCCTTAACTCCTCTCCTGCTCCTACGTCTAGCGCAATCGTGCCAGATAGTTGGTCTCCAGCCACGGTTATCACTTGGTTATCACTTGGTTGTCACTACCTACGCACGTGTGAACAGAATGGCTAGATGATTCGCGGAGATACAGGAAAACTGGCCACGTGCCCCTCATATTAGGGGCTGCCACAATACAGATTAACTGGCCATGTGTCGTCATATGACGGACTGCCAAAATATTCACGCGTTACTCCACGGGCTGTTTCATCGGTCTTCTCTTTACTCGTACCGGTAACCAAGCGTTAATTCCATCTCTCTGAATGCTGTCATCTGGTTCGTGTTATGTTGTATTATACCGTATGACCAATGCTCAAATGTTTCTTCATCCTCATCTCATACCTCACAGACAAAGGGCCCTCGTCCCCCATGGTAATCATGGTAACGGGGTGTGCCTCACTTACTAACACAAAGGTATTTCGTATACAGGGAGATACAGTGAAAGGGAAGTGCAAGAGTTTGAAACACTGTGAAGGGGATCGATCCATAACAGGGAGAAACCTCGAGTTTCGGCCCCTCTACAAACCACGGATATACTTTCAGTGGTCTGAGCATAGGCAGTCCTGCTGAATAACTGCTGCTAGATCTGACCCTGTGACCTCTCGGTTACATGTCGTGGATCGTGAGGATTACAGAATGGAAGACATGCAAGGAGGCAATGATTCAGGTTCCCAGTTTTGGACCTATAATGGCACGAAGGTGCGAACGAACATGCAACAAAATCGAACTTCGAGCGCCACCTACGATGTTAGGCAAACTTAGCCATTTGGAAAGCAGTGGCAACTATGTGCATGCACCACGAGCTTCAACATTAGCAGATGCAACACTTTGCAAACAAAGTGTATTTATTTGTTCGGTGTAATTCTCAGAATAAAGAACAAACATTTCTTTAAACGTCATTAGCCGGTTCGTCTTTATATCAGAGACGCAGTTCACAGAAACTTAATTTCTGGATCGATCGCAAAGGAAAATTTCAAAAATTTTCCCCTGACCTCGACTACACTGTAGGCCTGATCGTCTGCCCGCACGTAATAACTCCATAAACCAAGCATGTGGTCACATTCTTTACTATTACTCAGGATACACCCGGTTCGAATTCTGACGGAGACACAGACTACTCCGACAGAAGCTTCCTCTCTTTTTTCGCCACTTCCGGGCAGTGTCAGAAATTGGAACACCAACAGCTCCATCCACATTCTTTCCAATTCATCGTTCTCTAATTATCATGCAATTCGCCTTCACATACACAAAGCATGCAAGACTGCAGCTGCATTTTACATCTCCGCGTGCTCCTAACCTCAGGGCTAGATACATGGAAATGCAGTTTCAAGATCATTCGCCGGTAATATTTCACAGCAAGATAGGTGGCAACTTCATTATAAAGACAGAAATTCCTGCCTCTGCCAAGGACTGAAGCCCGGTCGCTAATCCCATGGCGAGGAATTTGTTGTTGTGATGTATGGGGAAATTTGTTGTTGTGATGTATGGGGGAATTTGTTGTTGTGATGTATGGGGAAATTTGTTGTTGTGATGTATGGGGAAATTTCAGACATAAATTGGTATAACAGTGCCATGAAAAGAAATGCGACAAATATGCGTAGACAAATTCTTCAAATGTGTTGGAAACGGGTCAAGTTGAAACTACAGAAGCTTTTGTACATCAGATAATGAGTAACGTGTTTGCTACATGTGATTCTCACCTGCGAGTAGAAGGGAAATATTCCCAGGACCTTCGCTGAGTGTGATGTGTAAATATCTAATATTAACTGCAATAATTTCAAATAAAACGCGTTGACATCTACTCACACTAAATTGCAATAGTGATGAGCATCACGCGAAGTAATAATAATATCCATTATTAAACTTGTGTCACTGGGGAACACATCAAATTCCTGTATTCTAGTTTAAGACCGTCTCTGATAGCAATATCCCTGTACGTGAGATTAAGCTGCACTACTGCCCACACAGAAATGTGATAACCACGGCAACCAATAATAACTTACGCACACTTAAACTACGAAACGTATCTGAACATATAAAACCCTTAGTCTGTGTGTGAAATCATACCTGCATCCAAGTGAAAGAAAAAATACTATACTAAGGAAGCAGCTCATACCGACAAATGTTATAATGACGCATGGAATAATAAATGAAGATTTCACCAGAAATTATACACTGGCATTTTAACAACAAAACGCGAAACAAATTACGTTTGTTGCCATCTAAATCTCCAAAAATGAACGAAAATAGATAAAAAAGAAATACAGAACACGTCATCTAACAATACATGCATACTTTTTATATCCAACCCTTTAAAGACGAAGCTTATATATTTTTATAAGGACTCAGTGCGTACCGCGCTGTAAACACTCTCCAATTCGGTTATAAAAACCAGTCTCTTAATGTTTTATAAGGCAAAAGTTGCTGTTTGTTCTGAGATCCGTACAAAACACATAAACGCAATGTGGGTACCGCGTAGAATTTTTTAATGTTAAACCTGGTCGTATGTAAAGTTACCGCTAGGCTTTAAAAGGTTAATATAAAAAGTACGTACATATTTTACTCTTTATAATTACAAAGTTGCATAACAAATGCGCCTTTTCAATCTCAACTATATAAACACGGCCCTTTCAATGCCATCTGTCGAACTGTAAACCTTTTCCCTGATCATAATCTGTATTGATCAAAAATTTTTGGAGATTTCTTAAAAGATATTTAAAACTAATATACGCAGTACGATGCCAGTCTTTCATATGCAGCACTCACAAGCATATTCGGTCCAGTAAATATACAATAACAGGGTATTAAAGCCCTCCAATAACATGATACATCAAACAGCTTAAAACTCCACGCACTAGTTCAAAGTTTATCAGAAGGGAGGAGAGATATATACCAGCAAGGTAAATTCATTTGAGGGGATCCTGATCCTAGATGTATTTATGCTACACGAGCAGAAGCAGCCCACGTTATGGTTACGGCACACCACTTAGAGCACCAGGGCCATCTTCACCATTTTACGTGGCAAGTGGCAACTGTTTGTCACACCGGAGAGTACTATTGCTGATAAGGACGCTTCAGTAAACTACTCCTGTGTTGGCATGCATAATATGCTCCAATATTAAATAGAATCGATAATAGAGTCGATAAACGTGAAAGGGAGTAGAGGAACAGACGCTGCTGACGTCAGGTAGACGTCATGAATGCCATGACCACTTGAATTCTACGTATGTGTACAGACCCTAAAAAATACAGGTAAAGGGAACTTTACAAAATTATAGTGCCGGAATCTGATAAGCACTATGTGATAATACGCACAGGTGGAGGTCACAATTGTATCTAAAAATAGTGACTTTGAAAAGAGTGTGTTTACCCGTCAAAAATGACGGATGGGCAAATAAAAAATAATAAAAATTTCTTTTATTCAGAGTCAAATAAAAAATATTCAATGAATATAGACACAGAATTTGACTTTTATTTATGAGAATATAAAACGCCAATTGCCAATCGCATCCAAAACCTTCGAATTATCATTACACAATACTTCGGTGAAACTTACTCGCTCAGTAAAAGACCGGTACTTAAGTGCATCAACAGCTTTCAATTTGTTATTATCAGTATTTGTTATTTCAAAGAAACGTAAAGACTCAAATAACACAGAGTTAATCCTGCAACAGGCGAATGAAATGTTTTCTGTGGCTGTAATGGCTGGAAGGATCATGTCACTGAAAAATGCCAACGACACCATAGGGAATCGAACCCGCAACCTACCGGCTTGTAGCGTAGTGCGCCAAAAAGAAAACACGTAAAAGTTTAAAATGTAATAATCGTAAAAAAATAGAAAGAACATAAAACCAATCCCGTACACGAATCCAATAAGGGCACTGTGGTAATAAATAGTGTAATTTGCATGAGTACCGTAAAGAGATACGTAAACATTATACAAGAACACTTAACTACTCAGGAAAAACGTCACCAGAATTATATATCCTAATTTACACACAGATTTATTAATTAAAACCTAACTAAATACACTTACGGGTTATTATATTTGTCCAATTACTTTAAATTTACCACATCTCTGACATGTTTCAGCTCATAGTGAACCGTATTCAGTGAGGTAAATGCAGGGAACTATACATGTATATATATGTAAGTACACAATTGGCAATACGTATGCGTCTCCTTGCAGGCAGAGTAGAGCAGATTCAGACGCCCTATTCGTTACAGTTCTTGTTAAACTGTTATTGGTATCAGTATATATATGAATATAATATACGGACAGTGCAAAATATTAAGATTACACACAAAGCAATAATTCTGACGTGTTCGGCCCCTTCTCTTCATATACCTCACAAACAATTTAACAACTGAGAGAAGTACATTAAAACGTAAAACGAATTATTTGTGTCGTTACGGTCCTGGCCACAGAGTCTGTCTGTCTGTCATGCTGATTATTCTTCTGGTCTTTTTCTTTTTGTTGTTATTTTTCTTCTCATGCTGCATTGCACTTTTAGAACAACTAGTTTGTTTCATATTATGTGTATCATTTTTCTCTACAATTTTACTTCGAAATATTTTTTCGTTCCTAAAATATTTTTCCGTTCCGATATATGTTTAGCTATTTACAAACAAGATGGGCAAATAAAAGAAAATACTTCAGTTTTCGCGCAAAGTGGCCTGCTTTTTGTTATATTTCAAGCCAAAGTACAAAATTGTGATCAATGTTATTTTAAAATTCCATTATCAAATTTAATAAAAATCCGTTCAGCCGTTCTCGAAGCGTTATATGCAGAGATATGGAAAAGAGAGAATGACAGACATGGTAGATTGGACATGCGTATTTTTGCAGTTTTTAATGGATACCGCGCCAAAGTGCTTACCACTTGCGACACTGGCAGGTGCGTACACGTACGCTGTTATAGAAGTTAATGTAATTTCCTAATTACATCACGGCAGCCAAGTACATAGTGGGTCAACCCATTGCAATATTTCCTTGTAAAACCATCAAACTCCAAATCCTCAGTGCTCGGTTATTCCCTAGAGTATATTAGGCAATCCCCGGAAATATAATGACACATGGTCTGACCTTTACGAGAGTTCGTTGGGAAGGGACAGGTAACTTCCGGCCGAGGGGGACTGGGTAGCTAACGGCCAACTGCGCTGCCACCCCCACATGCATACTGCAACGTTCCGGGGAGCTACGAGTACCTTCGAAACCACAGAGACAAACGCGTCTAGTCCACAGGTCACTAACCTTTCACTCTCCCTTTATTTTACGACGCTGTCCGTAAATCACAATATAAGGTGTCGGGGGGTTGGTTGACATAAATGAAGAATTGGAAACGAACCGCAAGAAAGCCGTCTTAGTAGAGGTAAAATTCCAGAACTTCTCTGTATGAAACGAAAATTGTCACGAACGTGTAAATGATTACCAATTTTAGTGCATATCGTATAAACGCAGAGAGGAAGAAAAGGAGTTTCAAGGACAATTAAAAATGTACGTTCAAGTAATAATTTATATTCCACAAATTTATTAACATAATCATCATATTTTTGTTAGCAAAGAACTTATTACTTCAGTAGAGATCCTGTGCACATAAATTTGTTGGGTATAGGGTTCCAAATCAAATTTCTACAGTCAATAGATTTGTAATGGTTAATTTCAGTACAGATTCTGTGCACATAAATTTGTTGGGTGTAGGGTTCCAAATCAAATTTCTACACAGTCAATATATTTGTAATGGTTAACTGAAAACCACATCTCAAATGTATTCTGTATATGAGATGTATTTCCGCGCGAAATTTCACACATCGAAATTAAACAGTTCGCTATAATTTTGTCCATACAATACTGTATGAGCCTGTTTATGATTTCTTACGATGTCCAGAGTAAACAGCTATTACTGCCTTAAACAGAATTAACAGAATCGTCTAAGTAATAAACACGTAGTGTGCTTTCATGAAGTGCAACCGAATATTTAAATACTACTTAGATAAATTTTACGCTTAAAATGAATGAATCAATTGCTCAAGGAAGACTGTGGCAGGGGATGGATACGTTTTTTATCACAAATATATTTACTTCTTAAACGCGTATTGTGTCATTTAATATTTAAAGAAAGACACACATATCTATAGGCACATTCATATATATTTCAAATATATGTATTTAATTAATTTCATGTAAAATATGAAATATAAAATTAAAAATAGATATGCATATGTATATTTGGATGACTACATACGTATGTAGGTATATATATGAGTGTTGGTATATAGAGGGTGATTCAAAAGGAAAGTCAATATTGTGGGAGGTGACAGTATCGGTCATCGTGAGAAAAAATTTAACATGAACATGTGTATAATTCTGAACGGTTACTGAGACAGAACTAGTTTAGACTTCTCGACCCCTAAAGATGAGACCGAGAAGTTATCCCGAAACGTCGGTACAGAACTACCATTAAACACTGCGTAATATCTCATAAGAGTGCAGAACTCAAACAGAACTTACTTACTGTTAATTTTATTTTTAATTGTAATTTAATATTTTAATGACAAACTTGTTACACAGAAATGACAAATTTGTTACAGTTCGCAATAAATGTTAGAAGATCACATGGCCAAACTCAATGAACTCCGCAACTCATGTGCGAAGTTTGCATGTTGTTTGTCTGACCTGATCTTCATGTATCTTTCTGCGGGCAGCAGCATCCAAAATGCGCGCGAGCAATTTGCCTCTTTCTTTTGTAAACTTCGCTTTTCGTCCAACTAAACAAACAAAAACTTAACGGAGTTAGGTCTGGAGATTCAAACAGCTCTATCTTGGTAACCACTTGGAATTAGACACATGTACATACGAACGTTTTTCTCACAATAACCGATAAAATCAACTCTCCAAATACTAACCCTCTGTATGTATATGTACGTGTGCCTGTACACAATGCACCCTAGCATGTATGTTATTAGACTATCTACGTAGGTACGTACAATAAGCATACCTGACTCCCCGTTCTATACAGCACTCGTACCCGTACGACACAGTTCAGAACTATGGTTCGTCCTTCAATTTTTGTAACCGTAACAAACTTTTTTCCTGTTTCTATCCAACCACCAGAACATACGATTAATTTTTCATTAAATTCTACAGTCCTTATCGAATATGGATAAATTCCACATCCCACAATAACGTTTCTGCCCCTCTGACAAAACCAGATAATGCGTTTACGATAACTATTACTAGATGTAAAACCAGAATCATTTTATAAGCCATCGTTGAGAAAAGTTCATGCTATTACTGTAAATCATGAAAACTAACGAAACTTCACACAGCCCAGAAACAGAAAAAACAACTAACTAACTAACTA
The DNA here is from genome assembly GCA_013340265.1 of Coptotermes formosanus. Taxonomy (NCBI): domain Eukaryota; kingdom Metazoa; phylum Arthropoda; class Insecta; order Blattodea; family Rhinotermitidae; genus Coptotermes; species Coptotermes formosanus. Next base: position 1,803,790 of record BLKM01000627.1, read on the forward strand.
ACTAACTAACTAACTAACTAACTAACTCCGTACATAGGAGTACTTCCTGAGAAGCTAACACAGCCCGAGTTACTGAAGAAACTCCTCTCATTTTATGGAACGTTCATTACCGTGTTCACCATATCCCGCCAACTCTCTGTGTAATAAGACAAATAAATCCAGTCCATGCCGCCCCATCCGACTTTTGAAGACCGATTTTAATATCATCTTACCATCTACGTCTTCCACGTGGTCTCTTTTACTCAGGTCTCCTGACAAAAACCCTGTAGCACCACACCTGTCTCCAATATATGCCACATGTTCCGAAGTATTCATAGCGCTTGTGGTGGTGGTGGTGGTGGTGGTGGTGGTGGTGGTGGTGGTGGTGGTGATGGTGGTGGTGGTGGTGGTGGTGGTGGTGGTGGTGTAACGATGATGATGATGATGATGATGACGGCGATGATTCCTTCCTCTCAGGACTAATATTCGATGTCATAAGTCCCAAAGCTAATTGCAGGTGATACTTAAGGCCACAAAAATACCCTTTTTATTATGATGAGGATATGACGATGACGATGCTAATAACAATAACAGAAATATTAGAACTGATTTATCATCCATAATTAGAACACTGCGACAGTTTGAAAGTCAGTATATTTAAAAAACTATGCACAGAATTGCAGCAGAGAAACTGTCCCAGATGATCAGTCGCAATTGCATAGGTCCATTTATCACTCGACGTCTCATTTTCCTAATAGGTGACCCATTAATCACTACCAACATCTGTCTCTCTCTCTCTCTCTCTCTCTCTCTCTCACACACACACACACACACACACACACACACACACAGCCCAAGTTTACTCTGTCAAATGTACTCCCCCAACTTTCAACCTCACAACACAACAATTACTTAATGCAATTAACAGCAAGTTTCATGACTTTATATGTAAGTCAAATTTAGAGCTATAATATTTCTAGCCATGTAACGTAAACAGTCTATGGAAAATCCGCGTTCATAACTACTGGCAATTTTAATTTTTATTCAAATTTTGATGCGGATACCGGCACCAGACTTTGACATATAGCATGCATCAGCATAGCCCGCATTTCGTCAGCCTCTCATCCTTACAAAAAATTTACCGATCTAATTAGACGTTCTCATATTCTCCTCAGATTTCAATAAGACTTCAACCACGTTTTGAGCGCATTGCGTTTACCCTCTAAGATCATAATTCTGACAATAATAAAAGCTTTGGTAAACGTAGAAATATAAATACCCTGTACTCGCCACGAAGCGGGCCCGTAGTGGTGTAACTCCACGCATTCTTAACCTCGGTTCTAGACGGATGTGAGTGCTCCGCCTTACGGCCAATAGAACAGAATACGACGCCGGGCCGGAAGTAGAGCCCATGTCGGAAATTGAACTGTGGATCGTGCAACCAGTAGCTTTGTCACTATTCCGTTGATCATATTCCGGCTCAAACTTTGTGACCATATTTTCTTTTGTTACTCAGTGCCCTAACTTATCCACTATTTCAGCATTCTGGGATACAAACGTTTTCTTTACAGGAATAATCTACCAAAATGGGGCAGAATACGAACTTCAAAAGAAAGCGGATTCATTGTCTGCCGTAACGGCCAGAGGGGGACACTAAAAGCATACATATTACATTTCAGGTAAAACATAACAAGGTTTGTATTTCGGTCCATAATCCTAGAATTTTATGACGTCATCATGTGGCATCGCGCGATCGATGCTCTGATTACGTAGAGCGACAGGAATCGCTGTACCTCAACTCCCGTAATAAATTCTAAGAAAAAGCAGACACAAACAAAGTAAGCCTTCATATAAATTTTACTGACGTTAACTCTTCAGCGCGAGACTTGAGGTTCTGACGGCAGCGATGCTGCTGAAGATGCAAACCCTCTGGGACGTTATGCTGTGTCGTTTGGATTGTGTATAATATCGGACGTTTTGAAAAAGGCTCAAGATTAAGGTGCTAAGAAACTTTGAAACGTCTGCAATTACAATCCAGACACAGTATAAGATCGCAGAAGACTTTAATCTTTGTAAAATTCTCATATCAGTTTAACCGTTTAAAGACGAAAGGTATCTGTTTCATATAAGGATTCAGTGCGTACCGCGCTGTAAACACTCTCCAATTCGGTTATAAAAACCGGTCTCTTAATGTTTTATAAGGCAAAAGTTGCTGTTTGTTCTGAGACCCCTACAAAACACATAAACGCAATGTGGGCACCACGTAGAGATTTTTAATGTTAAACCTGGTCGTATGTAAAGTTACCGCTAGGCTTTAAAAGGTTAATGTAATAGCTAGGAATTGAACAGAATGGTGGTAGGAGGAAAACAGGTATGATTTTCGCACTTTTTTACAATGGTGCAGCCTGGGCCTCCTCATTGAGCAGGCTTCACGATCACACTCAGACACACACCACACTCGGTAGGACTCCTCTGGACGAGGGATCGGCCCGACGCAGAGACCTCTACCTGACAACACACAACACTCACAAGAGACAGACACGCCCGGCGGGATTCGAAACTACAATCCCAGTAAGGGAACGGCCGCAGACCCACGCCTTAGACCGCGCGGCCACTGGGATCGGCAGATTTTCGTAATAATAAATAAAATTAAATAAAGCCGTATTACTATGTTTTAATACGGGCATGTCATATACATCAACTGTACATTACAAATATTTCCGCAAAGTTTGGTAAAATTGCTGAATAATCAAATTCAACAGCCTAAGAACGAACCAACAAACATTAAACACACCAGCTGTTACAGCATCATGAAACAGCAGAATAATCACTGTAAAAGGGTATGGGTTTGAATCCTTAGCGATGCTTAGGTTTAAATTCTAACAGTTGCTGTGGACGGTTTTAATTTACAGCATATTTGAACGCGTTCACGACTTACGTTGCACCGAGGTTGCCAGCAAGAGAAGAATTAAAGATACGTACAGTGCACCGAGGTGTTATTTAAACGTTGATCCGAGTGTTCACACGGTGTAATTTAATGCGTTTTTTAAGCTTCCACCTAAACCAAAAATTCAGTCGTCGCGATGATGAAGGCAATGCCTTCTTCCGAAATGTCGAAGCGTACACTACATGAAGCAAAATGAAGACGACGGTTATTTGAATGTGAAAGTGCACCTGCAATTGGCCCTGCGTGGTTACTATACCCAATAACCAAGTTTATCTATCAGTGTCTACAGCAGAAAGCATCACTACCACATTCGCTTCTGTTTGCCGCAAAATCCTGTTCCTAAGAACGTTCAGTATGGGGGGTGACGTGGGCCCACGGAATGCACGTTAGGCAGAGAGAGCTAGAGAGCACCTGTGCCGGTCGAAGTTCCTGACAGTACGACGATTCAGGGGAATCGATTATGAGGGTGTTGCTCAAACCGCAGCCACCCATCGGAGAGTCTTAGCGTGTCTTCATAATGTGAGTGGAACAAGATAAATACGTAGCAAGTTCAACGATGTATAGAAAACGTTGAGCAGATCCGTACTGACCTTACACAGGTATCCAAGGGATCATGATTTCCTGCAGAATAGAAACATGTAAACGGCATGTACTATTAGGCTATAGGCTGGAACTAACGAGGAGTATTAGTTCAAATCCCGGCATAGTAAGAAACTTTTCTCCAAAACGTCCAGACCACTTCTGATGCTCACCCAGTCACCTGTTAAATACTACGTAGATACCGAGTGTTCTTTCTCCGGAGGTAAAGCAGCCAGGGCGAGAAGCTGACGGCTCGCCTTCATCCAGAGCCGAGGTTATTAATGAGTGGTTCTGTATGTTTACTCCATGGCGTACACAGGACAAAGTTTACAGTTACACTTCATACAAAAAAAAAAGAGGTTGATATTTCTCTTTCTTTCTCCTTTAGGTTTATTTTGTTGTTTTCATCCTTTTCTTTTTTCCCTTTCCTCTTATTCTGCTTTCTCGCTTTTCCATTTATCTTGTCATTCATTTAACGATGCAGTCAGCAACAGACTGAGTAACTTCCAGTGGTGACTGTAGGGTGACACACACAGCTGTCATTAGTACAGGCCTATATAACTCACGAAAAGACACAATATTTATTGTCTAATGTGCGACAGGTTTCGGCTTACAGCAAGCCACCAACAGGCACAAATTAAAATATACGAGAAACCCCTTAAATAAAATGGCTTAACTTTCCATATTACAAATTAACCCTTTAAAGACGAAGCGCATCTGTTTTATATAAGGACTCAGTGCGTACCGCGCTGTAAACACTCTCCACTTCGGTTATAAAAACAAATCTCTTAATGTTTTATAAGGCAAAAGTTGCTGTTTGTTCTGAGATCCGTACAAAACACATAAACGCAATGTTGGCACCACGTAGAATGTTTTAATGTTAAACCTGGTCGTATGTAAAGTTACCGCTAGGCTTTAAAAGGTTAAGCAGGTTGTTATTTTAGAATTTAAAGCCGAAGCTGTGTGAAAATTATTACAAACTATTTTATAATCACATAACAAAATAGATGTAGACAAAAATAAAATTACTAGCGTTTCTGTTACGGCTTTGGTCTACGTTCCTCCTTCTATATGTAAGGTTACTTTGATTAAGAAATATGTTGCATATAACACACATGGACAGGATTGGTCTAGCTTAGATTAGGCTCAGGGTGGCGGGCGCTTGTAAATGCGGTAATGAGCCTTCGGGTTCCATAAAATGCGGGGAATTTCTTGACTAGCTGAGGACCTGTTAGCTTCTCAAGAACGACTCTGCTCCATGGAGTTTAGGTAGTTGTATTTAAGAGTTTTGTCACGTACTTTAACCTGTGCCTCATGATGATGGCTTACAGAGGAACCGAAACAGACCGCACATTGTACAATAAATACTGTCGAATACAGTTGTCAGTAGTGGTCGTTTTGTTCACCCCTTCGAAAGGTCAAATGATAAGAGAACAAAAAACTGCCAAGGATGCGGAAGAAAGCGGATGTGACCTAGCTTTAGGTACCATTCCGGTATTTTCCATAAGCGAGTGGGGAAACCCATAAAACCACTCAGTCAATATATACCGTCCCCTGAATGAGAAATGAAACTGGAACTTTTCTAATACAAGGCAGTGGTCATGCTCACTAGAACACAGCATTCCGTCATCTTTTGTATGCTTTTCTCTTGAAAATTGTGGTGTAAGCTGGTTGTAGAAATAAAGACTAATATATATGCTACTGAAAATGTACACAGAAAAGAAAATGGTTTAAAATAACGGAGACAAACTCGTCATTATTTTAAGTGTATTACTTAACAACGCCCTCAATTAGGAAAACCGTACAGAGTTGTGTTAAATAGAGGAGCTTGCAACACTGGTGGAATCGTACTGAATGGGGACAACAAAAGTACTCGGAGAAAACCCTGGCTTAGCACAACTTTGTCAAAACCTATTTTGCGTGGACTGCCACAGGTCAAAGCAGTGCCACCGCGGTGAAAGGCCGGCGAACTTCTATCCACATAACATAAAAATTCCGAAACTAACTCACAGAAAATATACTCTGTCTCCACTATAAAGAAAAGCCGCTTGATGCTGTACGGGAAAATAAGCTACGTTTACCCTGAAAATCATCAGAAACACACACACACACACACACACATATACAGAACACACACACACACACACACACACACATATATATATATATATATATATATACAGAACACACACATAATATTCTGTGTTTAAAAGTAGAGCTTTCAATGTTAAGGAGCTGGTGTTTATAGTTACCACTACGCTTGGCTGCGTCACACCTCAGGTTTACCACCTACATCGCACCATCGAGCCCCAGTAACATAAGCAGAACAATTCCTCGGTTGCATAAATAATGAAAAGGTACTAACGATGCGTGGACACAAGTATTAGAATTTGTTAGCATAATCCAAATCGACAAATTTTATTCCAAACAAAATAAGTTCTACGTATTGCAAGATTCCAAAATTTTATCAGTGGTAGAATACAGTTCAGCTCCAGAGCACGCTATGTGAGGTATGTGACTGTCAGGGTGGAACTGCGACAGGGATTGCCTGGAGCACTTCTCTCTCTCTCTCCAGGTGATGATTATTCAAACAGTTGCCCCACACTCATTCATCTGCCATACAGGAGATAGCTACAGTTCGACAAACGGTGTCAACCAGCCATAACAGAATAAACAAGATAGTCAACGTACGTATCCCGTAACACTGAGGCACGTCCGTGTAACCATTGTTGCCGTGGAAAAGGGATAAGTATTACATATTGTGAGTGTGTGTCTGTAGCCTTAGTTATCCAGCATGCAATACGTATACGCCGTATTATGTTGTCATCTGTAGACTGTCTGGGCTACCATATTTTTCTCACAAACGCCACGATTTTCGAAAAAAAGAATTCATTTAACATAAATCGTGTGCTTTGATTTTCTCTACAAATTTTGTTTGAAATACTTCTCATACTAAGAATAACACAGCAAGAAATTATCACAAATTTACATAGGTCTTCACGTAAAGTACTCGTTATTCTTTTCAGCTTTTAACGAAATTTGAATTTTCCCCGACATAGTTACGAAAAAAAATTCAAATATAAAATTTCATGAAAATCCGTCCAGTGGCAGCCGAATTGTTTCATGGGGACGGACAGACAAACATGACGAAACTAACAGTTACGTTTACCACTTGTGCGAACGTGGCTAACAAAGGAATACCTCTGCTCCAAATTTTACTAAGATCTGAGAAGAATGAAAAGGGTCAACTAATAAACATGTGTGACACGCTGCTGGATTTTGTATGTAATTTGTAGGTCACTCGTCGCTTTTCGGATAACGAAACTGCAAACAAAGTTATCGTTATTGATCAATTAACCTATCTGTCGGGAAAAATATTACATATTTCGACGTGTACCTCTGACATTAAACACACAAGCATAATAGGATTCAATTTAATTATCTTCACGGAAGAAGAAGATAAAACTGTGCAACAGTGCCTTCATTTATCACATTAGCGTGCCTGCATCACAGAGTTAACCAGTAAAGCGACGCTAATTATATTAGAAATGTAGGGCATGTTAATGAATATATATGAATATTTTAAAAAGTCACATGTTTTATTTCGACAAAAAGAGTGATAGGATACAGTACTGCAAATATGTCGTTTAGAGATGCTTTCTTTTGTGGTGCAAACACACAAAAACTTGCAGACACTAATAGACGCTTTCCTTAATTCCTTCAGGCCTATATGAATAATGCAAACATGAAACTATGTGGCGGTAAGACAGACATTATATCCATTCAGTATAGGGTCCAGCATTACGAGGTGATGGAGGTCAGAGTGAACTAGCTTTTAGAGTACTGATCATTTGGAAAAGCAGACGCTGTAGCGGTGTTGCCAACTATTGGCTATCATTACTGAAATATTTCACGACTGCCCTCACTCCCTCCCTTCAAGAAAATACCGGGGTCGTACCTTTAACAGGCCACCATAACTTTCTTCTGTATCATTTTCAATTCATCTCTCACAATCAACCTACCATCGACGTATAAATAGGAACATGATTTTACATGACAACCCTCGTTATACGAGTACACATTCCTTCCCCTCTCTTGACGTATTTCACCGACGAGCAATAAATGTGTTTATGAGATGTGTGGCGTGTCTCCAAGCCGAAGGAAACCGTTTCAAACACATTTTTAAGGTACGGTGTTAACCTCATGTTAATTGCAATACATTAAACTAAAACGAGTGGACCCAGATTCAGGGTAAAGTAGAATAGCGGCCAGCGCAGCGCTGCCTGCCGTCATTACACAGGGCGTCAGTTAAGAGCGAATGCAATTCATTGGATGAAACAATGTCTCCCTATTTTGGTATATGGCGGCGTCGTAAAATAGGACAACATTTGAAAAGTAAAGTTCACGTGAAATGTATATGTCGAAATACTACGTACCTGTATACAAAATTAGACGAAGTATTTTTGTCGTTTCACCACACTCTGATGATATGGAATAGCAGCTACGAAAGCATTCGAATATTCGCCGCTGTGTTCAGATTCAAAAATGTTCGACGCAAATAAGACATCTCGGATTTAAAGTGTTAGTTTTGCGTAAAAAGGTCAAAGACATTAATCAGCTACATTCTTAACCACGTGAGTTCGGCACTTTCATAACCGCAAGCACGAACACCCTTAACCCTTTAACCTAGTGTTGTACAACCTACGAGTAGAAAACGTCTAAAGTTTCCGCATTTGACTTAGAGTGAGTTCCGTATAATTCGCAAATAAATTGAAATTATTATCCCAGACTCCATTATTCATTTAGTCCTTATGATGGAGACCGTGAAGGATCACTGAACTTCATTCTTCATAGCGTTTGTAATTGTTAAAAAAAAGAAAAGAACAAAGCATGCTAATGTAACAGTAATCCTATACACGTGCCAGCTGGGGTTGTGCGGTATAGTTTAATGTGATGTTGAGTTACAGCAGACACTACGGGGTAAAAACCTCCATAAAACTGAAATTAGTTAACAGGGTTTGTTAGAGACTGTTAATGTAAAATTTAAACGTAATTGGTTAATTGGTTTGGAAGATAAAAGGGAAGTTCGGGCGAAAGAAACAAATCTAATATTTGAGTTAGGTTCGATTTCACTATTTTTTAAAAATGCATAATAACCATCAATCTAAAAATATTGCTCTACATTGCATTACGCGGTACAAGGTTCGTAATAATCAAGAAACATTTTCATTTACTCTGACTCGCCTGAGGCTACGTAAAGTTCGTTTCCTTGTTACCGTATAACGAGGTCTACATAAGATGTGTTTTGCGTGGTTTTGTTGCAGCCTTATTGCCCAGGGCACTTATACGAAGTGTGGGATAAAGCAGATATACCCTGACAGAAAACAGAATCTGTTCTAACTAAAAGAAGGAAAGGGTTAAGAGACTTTTTTTTTTTCGAAAAATCTGCAGTCCTGTACGCTACGTAATGTTTTGCCTGCTTGACGAAAATATAATAAGGGACACTATAAACCAGCAACCCGTTGCAGACTGCCCACAATTTCCATATGTGCTCGCTGTGCTTCCTTATTCTGAATTCATTTGTCATCGTACGTGCATTTAGTAAAAAAATGGTTTCATAATAATGTGACATTGACTTTTATCATCGTTGTGGTTTCTGTTGTCAATAAGGTTCAGTTTCGATTACTGGAAAAGCAAATGCAACAAGTGCCTATTATGCTACCACTCACATCATGACCGTCCGTCCGTCTGTGCGCGTGGAAAAGTACAATCCCCACCAAAACGATTTTCGTAAAATTTCATATTTGGGATTTTTACTAAAATTTCTGGAAGCACTTAGATTTTGGTTAAAATCGGACAAAAATAACGGATATTTTGCATGAAGACTACATATATTTATGAGAGAACCTCGCTGTTATTGGTCTTTATACTTAGACATATCGTATTCTCTACAAGGTACGAGCTGAAAAAACGTAACAATCAAACACAAAAGTTTGTAGGCTGCGCCGTGGTTCACGTGGCTAGGTTCTGGCCTCCCACCGCGGTGGCCCGTGTATGATCAAGGGCCACGCCATGTAAGATTTGTGGTAGACAACGTAGCACTGGGGCAGTTTTTGCACCTCGCACTTAGATTTTACCCTGTCAATACCATTCCACCAATGTTGCATACTCATCTTCATCTTAACACTACTTTTCTCAGAAGGGCAATCGGGCGGAGACTTGGAAAACTTCAAACAAAGCAGTTCTATTCGTAATATCGAAAAACTTTTGTCAGGAAAGAATGCTGACGTCGTTTTGAGTGTCAGTAAAGCTTGCCCTTTACGAGATATCGATTATGATCGATTGTAAATCTGTTGCTAGGACATTGACAAAAGTTTAGTGCGTATTGTGCAAAGCGTGGGAAGGTACGTTTAAAACAATCGTAAGAATATGTCTTTACAACAGTCACGAATTTAAAATGTAGGGGTAATAACAAAGCGAACGGATGTGAATTTCCTTACCCTGCTGCGTACGGTTACCACGGATACGGCATTTTGATAGTTGCAGTGTGTCTCTCCCAGCTGACAATTACAGTGGTCTGCCGAACTGCCATTGTCGAATAAAAAACGTCAAAATACGAATACCATGAGACTTTCAATGCCATAATTTCCATATCAATTATCATAAAAGCCTTAGAATTTGGTAACCACGGTAGTTAATGCTGGCCACAGTAACAAGCCTCGGTGCACTGTACGGACATTGAACTCTTTACATGCTGCCGACCTCGGTGGACCATACGGTCGTGAAACCATTTAAGTGTACCAAAAATTTAATACCCCTCCGTCTTGGGCGGTAGCTGGAACTTAAACTCCAGCGTCATTGAATGGTTAATTAGAATCATGGTAAGAATATTAACCATACTGATGACAGTAACCACAATAAACACAGTAACAAATTTCTGAGGTTTAAAAACGTAAAAACAGCAGCAAAGTGCCCATGTGCAGTCTGTGTGCACTGAAACACCGACAGCATATTTCCTGCCATGTGATACGCATTACGGAAAAGAAGGATAAGTCCGTCCGTCCTTCCAAACAGCCGCCCAGTCTAAGCCACCTGATCACGGGGATTAAGGTTCAGAATCTGGTGCCGCGCAGGAAGGTTTGTCCGCGGTTTGTGCGTTATCCTGCGAAAACACTTGTATCAAAATTGGTGATATCCAACTGTTGGATTTACACTTAGGAGGATGATCGGCTTACCTGACGCCACATAAATAACACATCGTGTGCCATACAGTGTAAAATGTAAGAATTATTGCGAATGGTGAATTGGGTAAATGGCAGAATTTGTCGTGGCCTATTATAAGTACTGCTGCAGAACTTCCCAGTAACAAAAAGAATATAACACAAATATGCCCTTTACAATATTCAATTTAATATTAGTTTTATCTTCCAGAGGCCAATGAAATCTGGTCCATCCACTTTCAATCAAAGATTTACACATTTCACAAATTTTTCCCTCTCTTAAAAAAAAAGGAAAGCTATTATAGTCTCCTTCAGAGAATTTCTCACGTTTCCTTCTTCCAGACGCCCATTTCCCCCAACCCAACTTGCAACAGTTAATTTACATACTGTTTCCCAAAGTAGTTACCCGTACCAGCAAGTCAGTATACGTAAGGTACAAAGTACGAAAGTAAAACACATACTGAAATTAACATTTCTTCTGAACCATCAAAAGGCAATAACTAGACATGGAAATATTTTTACAGAATAAGCACCCTGCACTACTTGAAATATTCAGTGCCTCTCCCAGTTTTGGAACCTGTCTTCACGGGGTGAATAGCGCGATACGTACAAAGTATGAGAAACGAAGCCTCTTAGACTTGAGATTTGACAGATTCCATGAAGAAAGTATACAGTGGCTTCGGAAGAACGCTGTAGTAAGGGGAAGGCATGGGTGTAGACTGACAAATTCAGTGCAGTCACGGAACCTGGTAAGGAGAATCCGAGGCTTCGTGCCGGCCCGTGACATAACTGTGTGTCGCGGAATCAATGTCTAGACACAAACTAACCAATGTCGGTGAATCCTGCAACGACATCAGTACCCTGCGACTGATTGTTCGAACGTCTAGTGACACAGCGATCTAGATATCACGTAACAGAAAACTGTTCTTTTGTCCAATCATAAAGACAACTATGGAAAAATGTACTCGTATGGAGTACTCACTTTTCCAAATGTCTGCATCGCATGTCCTTCATGTCTATCAATTTCAGAAACAAACACGTTTTTGTGCTTTATTTAAAGACGTTGCCACATTATAGAGCGAAGGATGCCAGGATGACTGACGAATTGGAAATGACATGCCTGGAAGCTGATGTGCCGTCATGGAAGTACTAACCCGGAATGTTCATAAAGACGCTGAGGAAAACCACGACAATCCTCAGTCAGAGTAAGCAATGGCGAATCGGAAATTAAAAAGAGGGCTATTTGAGAGCAAGCGTACAACTTCGCAGCTGCCCTGTCGTCGTCAGTCGTAACTCCACTATGTCAAAACTGATAACAAAAGCTACCATCCTCTATGCTTCTAAATTTAATTTACCTTCAGCACACACATATGCTGCACCTGAAGAAGACAAAGTAGAAAGCGGGTAAAAATATCATGTAATGTGCAACTTCAGAAATCGTACCCTTACACAAAATAAAATAAAGGTAAGTTTTATTCCAGAACGGGCTACGAAGGCTCGGAGGGGGGGGGGGGGCGTTGAAGTATGGCTGTATTCTTTCTTTAACCTCGGCTTTAGATTGGGATAGGTGGTCAAGGCCACGCCTCGGCCACCACACCGCGGGAAAGAGAACCATTACCGATTGAGCAGGAGGCTGGGTGGGCCTCACAGCCGGTTTGGATGGGTGCGGAAAATCTCGCCTTCATCGGCATTCGATTTTCGGACCGTCCAGCCCGCAGTGAATCGAAAATATAATCAACGTTCTAAAATAAATGAGAGAAAAATAAAAGTATTTTCGCTTCTAATGTTCCTGATTCATTACTCAATTATCGTATGACAAAAATAATTTCTAATACCTGTCTACGTCGCTGTTGCTGTTGCATGCAAGACAAGCGGAACATGCGGACCCAAAGTACATGGCGAGACCAGAGAAACCTAAAACGTTTTGGTCTAAAAGACAAAGCTAGTCAGCCCAAGCGGTTATAGTTTTCACTTGTATGAGGAGGAACTGATATTGTATTTCCGCCGGATGGGGAGGTCCCGATTTTGAATTTCCGTCGGATGGGGAGGTCCCGATATTGAATTTCCGTCGGATAGGGAGGTCCCGATATTGAATTTCCGCCGGATGGGGAGGTCCCGATATTGAATTTCCGTCGGATGGGGAGGTCCCGATATTGAATTTCCGCCGGATGGGGAGGTCCCGATATTGAATTTCCGCCCGATGAGGTGGTACCGGTATTGAATTGCGGCCGGATGAAGAGGTACCGATATTGAATTTCAGCCGGATGAGGAGGTACCTGTATTGAATTTCCGCCGGATGAGGAGATACCGGTATTGAATTTCCGCCGGATAAGGAAGTACCGGTATTGAATTTCCGCTGTAACACCGAGCTGCCAGAAGTTTCCTTGGCTTTCCTCAGACCGCCCAGGCAAATCTCGGGATGGACCTTCATACGAGGTCACGATTCCTGCATCCCACATACTTCACAATTCATTAAGCTTTAATCATCCCAGCATTCGACGCAGCACAACCTGAGCGACCGAAAATTCCGTAAAATAAGAATCAAATAAATAATTATATGTAACAGGGCGCGGTTTGTTGTAGTCTGTCTGTACACGTGAGCCAAGATAATTACCAATGTCCTTGCTGGATATCGGATCCCAGTCCTCCAGCCCATAGCCTAGTCACGGTACTAAGGGCCTCTCATGACACGGCACATATAAACCTGTACTTCGATGCATACTAATGGAAGTGTTTTTACATAAATTGACTTCACGAAGCACAGTCCCTCCGGAGAATCTAATATTACCTAAGAAATTCCCCGCATTTTGGGGGGCACCCAGCAGGTGCATACGCAATGGTGGGCTGCCGGGCTGCAGCCCCCCAAAACCCCTCAAAACCGAAATTTAAAAAACACAGATTTTGTAGATATTACGATACCAAAAGTTTTACGTGATTTCCCCCTCAGCCGTAATCAGCCACTGAAGTCGGCTGATTGCTTGTACATTAGAATTTTGAAAAATAAATTAATAAAACTAAAAAAAACAAGTAGATAGGACATTGTCATAGAGTCACAGAACATACAGTTCTATTCGTGTGTATACATACGTAGTTGCAAAAAACAGTGTTATGTTGTACTTATATGATTTTCATAAAATAACTTTTAAAACCAAATATAAATTATATACAGCCTCAGGGCCAGCCCCCTCCAAAGGAAAAATTCTGGATGCGCACCTGGGACCCAGAGATATATTACAAGATCCCCACCACTGGTCTGTATCCTGTTCCAGATGAGTCCAGTCCACTCATTCTTATCCTATTCCTTTAACCCTTTAAAGACGAAGCGTATCTGTTTTATATAAGGACTCAGTGCGTACCGCGCTGTAAACACTCTCCACTTCGGTTATAAAAACCAGTCTCTTAATGTCTTATAAGGCAAAAGTTGCTGTTTGTTCTGAGATCCGTACAAAACACATAAACGCAATGTTGGCACCACGTAGAATTTTTTAATGTTAAACCTGGTCGTATGTAAAGTTAACGCTAGGCTTTAAAAGGTTAAAGTTTATGAACAAAGCAAATATATATATACACCCCGTATTTATCACTCACAGCGTGTTGCTTAATTAACTAGTTGCGTCTCAAAAGGACTGCTGTAAAGCTTCCTTTGAATTAAGGTACAAAACACACGTTAAGTTCGGTCGTATCAGAGTCAAGATGCCCGTACAAATCCATCAGGCTAAGGCTTATGTTGTACGTATTCTGTAAACTGAGTAATCCCACGAGATAGAAAAGACAGACACACGTGTCCAAGTTCATTTTATTCACGACATCTGTAAGGAGACGTACCAACTGGCGCCACAGGGAGGTTACACAAGGTCAACGTACCCGGAAGCATTCCCTCTTATCCAAACGACACGTTTACAACCACTGTGAATGGAGTATACGCAAGGGTCCTCATACGAGCAGGATTAATACAGATGCCTAGACTACAACTGCTTCTAAGCAGCTGAAGCAATCTAGTGACACGTCCTACCTGATACTCTACAGGACAAAGTAAACCCCTACGTAATTAACAACCACGCTGTGTAGGCGTATGTGGGAGTGGGTCTATAGGCCAAGATACTTATATAATTAAACTCGGTAATACATGCAGATGATTGGTTGGCTTCAAGCCCTGGCCGCTTTACTCCCTGGAAACAATCCCCTTTACCAACGAGTGGGAGGGTAGGTGGGCCACACAGCCGAAGTGGCAGGTACGGAGAAGACAAAAATCTCTGTGTTCTGCAGGGAATCGAACCCCGTTTCCCTGATCGCCTATTCCACAGCTCATTCACTGTATGTAATACGCATTCATTGGAATGTTCTGACATGGCTCAAGCTGTCCGTAAATACCACAGCCAGAAGGTGTAAGAACGAGCAGCAGTTGCGACGTGTAGTCGAGTGCTGGAATGCCTGCTTCGTAATTAGAAAATCCCGGGTCCAAACCCAGAAAACACTTGATATTATGGATGTCAGTCCCGTCGGGTGAACATTGGGACAGTAACTCAAATGAGACTACATCCGATATCGGGACAGTAACTCGAATGAGACTACAGCCGATATCGGGACAGTAACTCGAATGAGACTACAGCCGATATCGGGACAGTAACTCGAATGAGACTACAGCCGATATCGGGACAGTAACTCGAATGAGACTACAGCCGATATCGGGACAGTAACTCGAATGAGACTACAGCCGATATCGGGACAGTAACTCGAATGAGACTACAGCCGATATCGGGACAGTAACTCGAATGAGACTACAGCCGATATCGGGACAGTAACTCGAATGAGACTACAGCCGATATCGGGACAGTAACTCGAATGAGACTACAGCCGATATCGGGACAGTAACTCGAATGAGACTACAGCCGATATCGGGACAGTAACTCGAATGAGACTACAGCCGATATCGGGACAGTAACTCGAATGAGACTACAGCCGATATCGGGACAGTAACTCGAATGAGACTACAGCCGATATCGGGACAGTAACTCGAATGAGACTACAGCCGATATCGGGACAGTAACTCGAATGAGACTACAGCCGATATCGGGACAGTAACTCGAATGAGACTACAGCCGATATCGGGACAGTAACTCGAATGAGACTACAGCCGATATCGGGACAGTAACTCGAATGAGACTACAGCCGATATCGGGACAGTAACTCAAATGAGACTACATCCACTACGAGAACAGTAACTCAAATGAGACTACATCCGCTGTGGCGACAGTAACTCAAATGAGACTACATCCACTACGGGGACAGTAACTCAAATGAGACTAAATCCGGTATCGGGACAGTAACTCAAATGAGCCTACATCCGCTATGGGGACAGTAACTCAAATGAGACTACATCCACTACGAGAACAGTAACTCAAATGAGACTACATCCGATATCGGGACAGTAACTCAAATGAGACTACATCCACTAAGAGGACAGTAACTCAAGTGAGCCTACATCCGCTATGGGGACAGTAACTCAAATGAGATTACATCCGCTTCATTCTACATGCTTTTAAATCCACTATTCACTAACTGCTCACTAATTCGCAAGTCAAGTAAAGCGTCATATAAAGTGGGCACTATACCGGGACGGGAGAACACCACGCTCCGGCAGCTTTGACCTCGAGGGAAGAAATCCCGTTGTACATTGAACAGGCATCTAGTATTGCACAACATTACGTGTGAATGTTACAAATGTCCATATTGTGTCTTGAAAGTTTCAGTTGACTGCCACAATAAACAACGGAAACCTCCCTAACAGTCATTTCGCCTAAACACTTTCAAAAATGATATGATTTGTGTACCCTGTGAGATACGAACTCAACTTTTATATATTACGCAGACCCTCTTCGCTGGTTAATGTTCTTCTATCAGTGCCGGAACCTATGCGTTATATAAACCCTGTGCTCCTACGGGTCTTGCAACCTTTTGTAAGCCCCAGACATACTGAAATGTTCTGACACGCCCACAATTCGTTCAATACGATCGTTCCCTATTGACTTCCTCAAGGCACATAACGGACGGGATTGATGACGACCTTGACCATTTAGCTTCAAGAAGACGCACTCTTAACGAAGCACTGACGTGTTTTATTAGAGGTTTATAAAACTGATGTAGCGAGTTAGTAGAATTTTCCCAATTTACCGCCTAGATTTTCAGCGTTTTATATAATAAAGGATTTTATTGGGTGTGAAATTTGAGGCTGTCAGTGCAATCGCTACAAAGCAACCTTTAAAGAAAGCGCTTTCAAAATTAGCACTTATACGGAGTTTTCTATTACAGGGTTGCAGGCTGGATAAAGACGGAACAGCCCACCGCAGTATCGGTTATATGTAATACTGTCTGCATAAAAAGTGCTACACACTCTCTGAATAGGTGCCCAAGCATTCATACTTTTTCTTGAACCACCCTGTATATTGACCGATAAAAACAAGCTAACATTTCGAAAAGGACGTTCGATATATCGACATACGCATTTTCGTTCCTGTTCCCGTACTTCCGTAATGAAAAGCTACTCCGGAAGGAACAAGCTGAAGGGAGCCTGGTCGTTAAACGCACGACGCCAAGCGTATGGACGTTATGTGAAGTCACATATAAAAAAGAGTCTGCAAGAAAAACTATTGTTCTTAAAGCACTAATCGGTTGAACATTACTTAAAAATGAATGGATATTGCCGTATAAACTTTATAGCTTAGGCATATGCTTTATATAAGAAAGGTCTCAATTCGAGTTGAGAAAATAGTTACATTAATTTTATACAGTAGTTATTAATGACAGCACCCATAACATCTAACATAGAGTTGGATCAGTTACCTGGAAATGGAATCATGCCCAGTGGCTGTAAGGCGGCAATATTTCATTTTCGAACTAACCGATTTTTTCTAACTGAAGGTCAAATACTTTATTTTGTAGGCTGATTATGTACAGTAACTATTTTATGTAATAACTCCTAAACTTGATATTAGCACTGAGCGGATTGTTACGATATATGAATTCCCAGTTCCATCTAGTGTCAAGATAAAGAAACTGGTGGAGCTATACAGACACTCCCCAATACGCCTTCACCAAATGGCTCTTAATCAAACACAGAAACAAATTTACTGAAAATTGCAGATCCCAATTTCCTGATGATCTATCAGGTGGGCGGTCAGCCAGTAGCAGCGTTATTATCAGCACTGGTGCCTTCTGATACGTGATGCTGTGCAGTCCAGTAATAACCTACTAACGTGTCGGAGGGGCTTGCAGCCTCTGTCTTCAGGGCTGAATAATAAGCCATTCGAAGAACTATCATAAAAATGCGGGAAAAATTTCCTCTTAGCCTATGACAAATTTCTACCGCTGTACACTGCGTCCCGTCTGAGAAGAGCAATTGCCGCCGTCAGAGTCTCAACTCGTGCCCATTTCTGTCATGTTACTAGTCTCTGATGGTGGCAGTAAATTACACTATCTTACTTCACGTCCTTTTATAAAGATGCAATATTTGTCTTGTCAATCGGTGCAGCATTTCCCAAATGACGGTACCCAGAAACCCGGGGTCTTGCGAAGTGCAGATTACGGCTCCTTAATAAACTTTCATTAAAATAAAAACGATAGTATAAATATTATTATTATTATTATTATTATTATTACCTTTGCAGTACATAATTTTCACTTCCATTTCAGAACGTTCCATTCTTTCGAATATTTATGAATTATCACAATACTAAAAGAAATAACACATTTTTAGCACGATAGACAATGTATGAATAAAGTAACAATGGGGCGCGTTCCCGCAATCATTGTTGCCGTAGAAAAGCAACAGGTATTAAATATTATGAGAGTGTGTCTGTATTCTTGCCTTGATTATCCGGCATAAAAAGCGCATGCGCCGTATTGTATTGTCACCTGTGTGTGGCCTGTTCAGTTCTACCATATTTTTCTACATTATCCACAAACGGCACGATTTTTGGAAAAAAAATTATTGAAAATAAAATGTGTGTTTGGTTTCCTCCACAACTTTTGTCTGAAACATTTCTAAGAACTCAGCGAGATAAATGTACAGAAGTCTTAACCTAATATAGTCGTTAGTCTCGTCAGATTTCAATGAAAATGTAATCTTCTGGACAGACCTTCAGAAACTCCTCAAATAATCGAATTTCATGAAAATCCGTCCATTCGGAGCCGACATGTTCCATACGGAGAGACACAGACAGACCGACAGACAGACGCAAGGACGGACAGACCGACATGACGAAGCTAATAGCCGCTTTCCGCAATTTTAGGAACGCGGCTACAAATGAGCTTCTTGTGGTTACGGAAGAGCACAGTAGTTTTATGTTTCACTTTTCGTAAAGTAAAAATGTTATTTTTATTCACAAATATGTTCAATTAAAAATATGTTGATAACTAGTCATTATTTAATATTTACTTATTGTTAGATTACATATTTGTGGTCTACGTTTTCTTATAAATTTATTAGCGTTTCCGCAAAAATTTTTCGATTGCTTACTCGTAAAATTTCCGCAGGCCAGTTAGATTTGGAGACACTGGTTTACACACAATATGACCGACACCCTCCTACTGAAGACGAGGCAGGTTACTTTCTTTTCCTATACAAATGTAAGCACGAATGGAAAGGTTACATGCAACTTACACACGTACATAGTAAGAGATGTTTTATGGCTATGTGTCTATGTCATCCACACACAAAATATGTGGTTACTTTATCTGTCTGCCAGAAGACACTAATCGTCAGGACGATTAGACATATGTTCCTCTGCAACAGACATCCGTTTTAATTTTTAAATGGACTTTACACTAGTAATAAAACAAAAGAAAAAATTTCACCTCTCAAGAAGCCTATGTTGAATGTGGGGGTTCGCATATCACAAGGATTTAATTAATGTTACAGCACAGTTGCTTCTAAAGTACGCCTGGAGTAATCCAATTTATATAGAAAAATATGAAAATCTGTATAACATGATAGTCTTCCTGTCATCACTGTCATTGGCGACTGGGTTGCTGCTTGTTATACTGGTTACAGTCCATTAATGTTTGGGTGATTTAGATTTAACGGCGCATATAAACTCACTGCTCTGATTTCACTGTTCGTAGAACAAATATAATGTAGATAAAGATGAAAAGACTAATCACACAAACCGAACTTCCTCGAATCTGGAATGATCCGACTTCATATTTTGTCATTTTCTCTATATCAGTGCGGTAACAGGAAATACCAGCACGTACTTCACTCCAAATCAGCAATGAGCAGTCCCCATTGTTGTGACGGCGCAAAAAAACTCAAATATCTCGTAAAACTCAAATACTAGGGCTGCGGTCGAAATAACAGAAAAAAATACGTTTAACTGAAATCAGTGTTATGTTAGGTTTTGAAGTAAGGAAAACATAGGCTATGTAACATTAAGGTACGTTCGCGTAACAATTTTTGCTGTGGAAAAGTAGAATGTATTAAATATTATGCGTGTGTGTCTCTACTCTTGCCTTTGTTAGCCGACATCCAAAGCGCATCTTTTCTGAGGCACTTTAGCGTAACAACTGTTCCTGTATAAAAGCAATAAGTATCACATACTCTGAGTGTGTGTTTGTAGCCTTAGTTATCCAACATGCAAAGCGCATGTGCTGTATTATATCATCTGTGGCCCGTCTGGCTCTACCATATTTTTCCACATTATGTCATAAACGGCATGATTCTCGGGGGAAAAAGTTGCTGAACATAAAATGTGTGTTTTGATTTTCTCTACAAATTTTCTCTGAAACATTTCTAATTCTAAGGAGAATTCAGCAAGGTATTATCAGAAATTTATGTAGGTTTTCATATAAAGTACCCGTTATTCTTGTCAGATTTTAATGAAACTCGAATTCAAAGATGCTGTTAGTAGATCAGAGTACTTAATGAATAATGAATTCGAAAGGATGTAAAAGGGAGCACGATTTGTCACATAAGAAGGTTCATGCCGTAATATTCGTTCCTTTTTTGATAACATCGAAATAAGATTTAAATCTTTTCGCAGCTAAGGTTTTGGTAATCCTATTCTGGGACGTGACGTTGTGAGTATGCTAAACAGTACCACTGTTCTCGAAGAACACTCTCACATTAACAGAGGTGAAAATACCGTATCTAATATTTTCAAACTGGGAAGTCCAAAGGTTGGAAAATCTAAAAGACACTCCTCTGAGCCAAATTTTGTTTTGTGTTTTAATTAATTATCTAAGCGAATGCCCAGAATATTTCCTTCTTCACCTTACTTGCTCATACGAACTGTATTCGCAAACATAAAATTCAAGAAATAATTTGTTGATGTAGTTTCTCGGTTTCCATCACCTCCATACAATAGAGAAGTTCAAAGATAAGATTGTAGAATACATACTTAACATTTTTTTTTTGTTATTTCTTCATGAAGCACAACAATGAGTGTTTTGAACAGAGTTGACATGTAACACCAATAACACGGAATTTGTTGGGTGGAAAATGAGAACTAGTTTTTTACGTACTTTTTTGTGACGTGTAGATTGGGTGGGGTGAGGGGTGGAGAGGGAAGTACAGAGACAATGCTACATTTCACAACTCAAATGAAAGAGAAAACAGGCAAATGTATGGGGGCTTTGACTGTAATCCTTTCGCCGTTTTTATTCATTTGTATAAGAAACCAGCTCCATGAAGCAACGTCCCTACTGAGGAGCTCAGCTAATGAAAAATTCTGTTTTATGGAACACGAAGTTTTATTGTCGGGCTCACAAAAACTTGCCACTCGTCTCATTCTTAGACACATTAATCCAATCAACTATCCCGTCCAAGTAAGATCCAATTTATATCCCTCCATCTAATCCTAAGTCTTCCAGGCCGTCCTTCCTTCAGCGTTTCCTACCACAAATATATGTGAATTGTTCTTATCACCTACGCGTGCCACGTATTTTTATCTTTCCCATCATATTCTCTTCAGTATCTGATTATTCTAATAACATCTGGCGTGAAATAATATCATGTAGCTTCTCGCCTTGAAATTTGTTCTAGAGTTCTATCTCCCCCTTAATTATAATCATTTTGTCAGCACCCCGCTCTTTCACACTGTCAGTCTATAGCCTTCCCTAAACGTGAGGGATAAAGTTTCATACGCATAAGAGACAACAGATGAAATTACATTGTTGCATATATTTTAAACTTTATGTATTTAGATAGCAGAATGGAGAAAAAATATTATGACAGGAATAGTAGAAACATTTCTCGAATTTTAATAGGAACAAAATTTCCAGAAATCTTTGCTATGTTAGTAAATGAAGTATAAAATTCATATCATATATGCAAGTCTTAAAATTGTATAGAAGGAATAGAGTATAACGAAAAAGAGGAAGGTAAATTTTTTACGAGTAAAGGCATAAGGCCAGAGTGACAGGACAGAGCGTGTTGCAATAAGCAGGGGAACATAATCACATAAGAGGTTCTGGGCATGAAACTAACAGGAAAACGCCCACCAGGAAAGCAAACAACATGGTGGGAACAGTAGAAGGAAGGAAGAACACGGGGAAAAAATTAGAAGAAGGAAGAGGAGGAGATGGAAGACAGAGGCACATTGAAAGAATTGGTTGTTAAAAGACGCTGAAAGTGTAAGCGACTCAAGAAAAAGAAGAACGAAATAAAACTGCTCCACGTTTCTCAAAATAGTGTTTACAGTTAAAATAAAACAGAACCTCGTGACATATCAATTGAAACTTCAGAAACACTTAAGCAAATATTTGATTATTCGCCGTGAGGCAGTCCTCGTTCTCCTCGTAGAATTCAAACCTTTCAATTTCTTTCCTGCTTTATTTAAAATGCAAGCAAATAGCTTCGAAGCGTAACTTAACCCAGAGTTCTGCAAGTAAAACTTGTAACTTCTTGCTATTCAATCAAATCCATTCACGTGAACGGATTTAATTTCAGCAGGATTTAGACATATATTTATACTAACCGCAGACATTTAGTAGCTTTACGTGGTATTGTAGCTATCGGATGAGCGTATTTTTGAAGTCCTGGTTGTACCTCCTGAAACTGATTCTGTGATGAAGTGCTTAAAGGACTCGTAATACGGCAAGCAGAAATTCTGTTGTGTCACGTCATCATAACCAAGTTGAGCTTCACTTAATTGCACTTAAGTGTGGACTGAATCAAGGTACGAAGATTGTTAGTTCTGTGAAACATCCCGTGGATGTTAGCTTCTTTATAAAACAGTATATTCGATGCTCCTATAGGCACGGGATTCTCCCTATAATAATCACACATACACCCTTCCGTTTACACGTTTACAGAGCGGAAAAATAATTACGTGGCCAAACACAATACTTGTCCAACCACTGCACTATATTCAAAATTCTATACATTACAACACTTACAATATTTTTACTTGAGGCACTGCGCTACAAACCGGAAGGGCGCGGGTTTGATTCCCGATGCTGTCATTGGAATTTTTCATTGACATAATCCTTTCGGCCGCACTATGGCCCCGGGATCGACTCAGCCTCTAACAGAAATGAGTACCAGGAATATTTCTTGGGGGGTAAAGGCGGCCGGTGCGTAGGGCTGACAACCTTACCACCTTCAAGTGCCGATTGTCTAGAAATCTGGGAGCCTCAACCTCCTGGAACCCTAAGGGCCTGTCCAGGCCTGTAATGGGACTGCTTTACCTTTACAATATTTTTACATCTCATTCCTACATGTTTCGATCCTGTAGGATCATCATTAAGGACTCAAAGGAAGTTAAAAATCAAAAGTTACACACAGCTTTTACGGTGTATGTTGTAGCACAAGAAACGGTTGGTAGAGGTGGCGTTTGACTTGTGTGGATCTCTGTGTGCATTGTATACATTAGGAGTTAGATCAGATCCGCAGAAGGTAGAAGCTGATTCTACCTTCTGCGGATCTGATCCACCTCCTCATGCATAGTAGACACAGAGATCCAGACAAGTCAAACGCCACCTCTACCAACGATTTCTTGATCTGCAACACGTACCGCAAAAGCTGTGTGTAACTTTTAATTAATTTTTAACTTCGACTGAGTCTCCGATGATGATCCCACACGATCGAAACATGTAGGAGTGAGATGTAAAAACACTGTAAGTGTTGTAATGTAAAGACACTGAATATAGTGTAAAGGTTGGACAAGCATTGTTTCGAATAATAATCACGCATGGGATGAGCAATATAAAACTATGCGGCCATTTCTTTCATTGATATGGACTATTTCCAAAACTTCTGCGTGCATTTGGATTAAATTCAATGTGTAAGAAGCATAAATTAGAATCCATCAGGTCAACTTAGTTTTGGCCGTTATTGATTAAATGGTATCTGTCTTTACAATTTAAGTGGGAAATTACAATTTATTTCCAAAGCGGCTTATCATATTCAGCATTTGCTTTATGAAATTCTGATTTATGAAGCCAGGAGATCGTACAGATATTTAAAGACTTTTAGAAAAATCTGATAATGTTTGGACACATACTTCCTAGACGCCAGTAATCACTATTCACTGACTGGAGCACAGATGTCATTAACGTTTTAAAGCCTAGCGGGTACTTTATGTAGCACCTGGTTTAACATTTAAAATTTCTACACTGTGCTGACATCGCGTTTATGTGTTTTCTATGTATATCAGAACAAACAGCAACGTTTACCTTATACATAATTAAGTGACTGGTTTTTATAACGGAGGTGGAGAGTGTTTACAGCGCGGTACGAGCTGAGTCCTTAAGTAAAACAGATTACCTTTCGTCTTCAAAGGGTTAATTAGGAAGATTATAATGCCAAATTTCCCCGTCATGTAGACACGACATCTCATACTTAATAAAACTGTACATTTCATAAAAGCATCTTATCACCGACTACAATATTTATCATTTTTCTGCAGTAGTTCACAAATTTTACACACAACTAGGAGCCACTACCACATTTTAGGTGCCAGAGGGGTGACCTACTGGAAGTTCCATTCTGAGGGCCAAAAATTCTGGAGTGACCTGTGAACCGTACTGGTATTTGGTGTTTACTGCTCGATACATGTGTAGTGATCCATATTTTTGTACCTAATGGGGAAAAAAAGCAACAATTATGTTGAAAATATTATGCGCCACTGTACAAAATTGTAGCCGTCCGTTTGATCAGGCGCTCGCGATTTGTGTCCCCTCGCCCCTGTTCTACCCTACAGCCTACTGAAACTATGAATCTCAAGTCACTGGTATGATTCCTTGTATGGGTATTGGTCCCATGTAAGACACGTTCCTAACCAAGACAAGAAAAGCAGAAAAAGCGCGGATATACATCCATGCGCGTAAATGAAATTGCAAACGCGATCCCATCTTCCCACTGCTCAAAGATAGTACATGCCTTGTACCACACAACTACGGTAATTTGCACAAACTCATTTAACAATTACATCCTTTTTTTTTTTTTGCTCAAACGGCAAAATATGCAAAGCACTTGTGTGTGACAGCAACACTGTACATCCTATACAAGGTACTTGAGTAAGGCAGCAAACACTGTACATCCTATACAACTCGTGAGCTGTAAGGTCCACACGATGGCGGCTAACTACGTATCTTTTGAGATGTAACACCGTGTTGTCTGGCATACAGCAATGTTCCGGGAACAACCTGTTGCCTACATCTTCACAGCAGATTTTTCTCCTAGCCAAATAGGGGCAACAATTACTCCGCAATGCCGGTAACCAGCTGCAATATCACACAACAAGACTCTCCTGAATACAGTGACCTCCTTTTTAACATTCGGCTGTACATAGATACATGACCTGTACAGATGGACAGCAGTAGAATGAACGAAATAAAAATGTGATTACTACGCCTGCTCGAATCGTGTTTTTAACACGTTTTCCGTTACGTCGTTAGCTAAGAAGTCAGGGCTGAGAAGCAAACAAGAAAATCAATTAGCTTGTATCGACGGCCCGTACGCTTACCTTCATACGTGATCCCACGAACAAGACCGTAATCTGTCCTGAAGAGAGGATGTACCACTGTCACATTGATCAGTCCGGCCCACTGGCTTGCAGCTAAGTTGATGTCAGCTTTCATGTCACTGCCACACCACGAAACCGTCTCGTTGTTTGCTTCCTCTTCCTCGTAAGACGAGAAGTCAACAGATGTGGGAAAAGATATTGAGTCATCAGAATCTGAGCTTAATATGATCGTAGGGTTCTCTTCTAACATAGCACGATCGTGATCGTCATCCATAGTGCCAAGGATATCTCCCTGATGCCAACTTTTTGAGTCATAGTATGCTTCATCCAGTTTGTCCAAATCTTGCTTTGTTGTCCTCGGCAAAGGTACTGTGTGTCCGTTATCAGACCCACGTGCGTAATGTCCAGAACTTTTACTTCCGATATTGCCATTAAACCTTGTAACTGGGGCTGAATAGCCATCATCACCCAAAGTTGCTTTGGTATATTCTGGCGTTACATCTTCACGGTAATGGCTGGAACTTAACATGCCCACAGTACTTGTTTGGTACCTGTTGTAACTCTTTGTTATACCTGGTCTTTCAGAAATATCACTAAGTAGCGCCTGATCACGCTTATTCACGCTGATTTCTGGCCGATGGCTGGCCACTGTCCTTGTTGAATCAGGTGAAACTGTAAGTCTCTGGAAGTTCACAGAATGATTTAACATCAAAGGTGGTCCAGGAGATCTTCCTGGAGCAGGATCTCCAGCACTTCTACCTCCAGCTCCAGGCACTCCGTTTTGTAAAGTCATCGCACTCAGCTGTGCCACTTGCTGTATCAAAAGCAAGCCTATGATGAGAGCAGCACTAGGTAAGGACCGCCATGTCTTGACAGCACGACACTTTGTTCTAGCTGGAGTCTCAGTGTTATGGCACTGACATCTAACACAATATATCGATGTCTGAATTTCGATGTTCTTTGATATCTTGGATTCGTTTATAATAAAAGAGCAGTTTTTACTAGCTTTATTGCTGATGATCTGAGCAGCGTGCATTTCTACAGTCATATTGTTACGCGACAAGTTAACAATCATTACAACAGTATTTCACTGCCTTATATTATTTGAAAATAAAGTATGCCACAAAACCTACGCTTTTCTCATCCTGAAAAATTTTGGCAGCTACAGTTTTGCTTGTTGTACGTAATCGAGCATTTTGTAGTATTCAAAGAGAATTTATCACAGTTAGTAATAATCACTTAACGCATGTATTAACACTGTTCGTTTATGTTGTGTTCTGTTTTCATCAATTTAATGTTCGTGCGATGACAGTATTTAGTTTTGGAATCTATTTACTTTTCTTTAAACCTACTGAGTATCAAAGAAATTAAATTCCAGTTTACTACATGAAATTTCTATTCGCAATATTTTGAGGAGTCCAGTAGTAACATACAACATGGTGCAAACAACATCCGAAAAGGATGAGTGCGATTAAGGAAAATGTAAAATTGTATATACGAGAAATTAAATTAAAATTTTCAAATACATTTAGATGTTAAAGGTTTATACACACATTAATATATGTACTTTTACTCTAAGTAGTACGGAATTAATATAACGCCTATTACAATTGTAAGAAATAGAATTTTATTATGCCAGAATACTAAATCAACTTTATGTTTAAAAGGTCCTCAAGTCACGCCACGATTCCAAGTCAATGTTACGCGTCTTCTTGTAAATCGAACGAAGGGATACAGTTTAGAAACGTAGTCACAATGAAATGACTTCCACATTCTACTGCCTCCATTGAAAATAGTCCACGTTTAATATCACGATTCGCGTAGTTCATTGCCCAAACAGAACCATTTTTAAAATAAAGTTAGATAAATTAACACCTAACATTTAAAAGCTCAAAACGAAGAAAAGTGTGTTCACAGTTGTTCTACACAGTATGTTGTAATTGCACTTCTAAGTAAGATATCACTTCTTAAAAACTGTAGCATGAAGATGTACATGGAACGCGTGGCATTGGACTGGCCTCCCGACGTCCTGTTACCCCGTCGGCGTACTGCACCCGACTGCGCTGCTTGCACCGAATAGCGCCGGCTCAAGAAATGGTTTGCCTCTCTGGCGCTGCTGTCCCCTATCAAATCAATTCTCCACATTCTGACGGCGACATCTCCTTCAATATTAGGGCAACTTAATAAACCATAATGATAGGCATAAATGTGCTTTCCATTACGATATTCTTGATTCGAATCGCAGACAGATGCCAACAGCTATTGAGGCGGACATATGAAGTATTATTCCTACGAAAATTAACTTGTTCTAAATAATGCACAGAAATTCAGTTCCTACACTGTAGAGAAGACAGTCCAGTTCCACTGCAAAGACTAAGCACTTCAAATTGTTTAGGGATACAATAGGCATATATTGTGAGAATCATACGGAATATATAAATACGTTGCGTGGGTGAAGGCAGAGTTACTGGCATAAAAAGGATTTAATTTTAAAGGCTACCGTTGATGGTTTTTTGTAGCAACAACAGTATAGACTTTATTCATATTGCACTCGGTTCAAGACTCCACCGGGTTTTGACTGAGGGAGGCTCTCCTGAAGACCTTCTTAGTTTTTCCAGAGTAAATCGATGTAGAATCTTCAGCAACGGGTCAGAAAACGTCTTTCAGATGCTTACATTCTTGCAGTTCTTGATCATATTCCAGTATGGTCCAAAGTCCATAAACTCAAATTAACAGACCTTGTAACATCTAGTTAGCTAAGTAAGAAACTTATATAACACCAACAAATGCACTATTCTATACTTTATTCGTAATATCTTCTACAAAGCTCCTACATAGTTGGGCGTTACTACATTGCCATCTCCAGGGAGCTGACATCAAAGTGTCTATAAAACTTAAAGCAATACAATGCGTGACAATAAGCCTGCATACGTACATGTTACCTGTAATATCCTGCATTATTGATACATCTTATCTGTGCCTATTGCAACGTATTTTATTCCTGAAAGTTTTATTGAAACGCTGGTGTCAGCTCTCTGAAGAAAGCGAGATAATAACGCCGAAACGTGTAGAAGCTATGTGAAGATAGTATGAACAAAATATAGAACAGTGTTAAAATTACATACAATCACACCAACATGTGCAGTTTCAATAAAATCTTAGTAAAAGATGTTACTTTTTAACCCGACATGTTTCGGTGCTCTGTGGCGCCATGATCAGGGGTAACACTGAAAACATGAGAACACTGAACGTTAAAACACCAGAGGGTCAGATGCGGCCCTGGTCGAAGCAATGTCACTTAAACTTCCGGATACTTTGATGAAAAATACAGCTTCGAACAGGGCCGCATCTGACCCTCTGGTGTTTTAACGTTCAGTGTTTTCATGTTTTGAGTGTTACCCCTGATCATGGTGCCACAGAGCACCGAAACATGTCCGGTTAAAAAGAAGCATCTTTTACTAAGATTTTATTGAAACCTGTGCACATGTTGGTGTGATTGTATATAATTTTAGTGACTACGTGCTCGGTACGGACAACATAAAATAGACTAGCGCATTTATTGGCGTCACGCAAGTTGCTCACTTTGTCACAATTCACGGAATAAGCAATGTAACACGTAGTTAGCTTATTTTATAAGCTGTATACTGTGCATATCTCAAACTGCCAAAACAAACGAACAAAGCATAATTGTTGGTTTGTTGTGACAACGTAGTTAGCTTGTTAGTTGATTACTCCCTTACACACCTACAGACTTGTGATATTATATGCAGGACGTTTAAGGTCTGTAGGACGCCAGACGTTTACATTACGACCCTCCGTATTATGACAGTTTGCTAAGTACCTGTCGGCCTATACGGTGTCGCAACCCACAAAGCCACAACATGAATTGCGAAATTACAATGGCAATTCGCAGAACAGACCCCTTCTTATGATACTTGCGTTTCTCGACTATACATTTTCGCGTATTGTGAAAAGAACACGACGTTTCTGGTATGTGCCCGAGGACAAAAACAGATTCGGTTTTCAAAACGCTGCCTTCTGTTCAAAGCCCAGTATTACTAAAACATGCAATCCTCAGGTTCATTAGAATTGAAGGAGACATGTTCTGGTAGTCTTCACCGGATTATTTTCCTTTCTTTTATAAATACGCTATATATGTGTCTCAAAATAAGGACATTCCTTGATGATTCATTTACTGTGCTCTGAGAAGTGCTGCAGTCAATTTTGATAACGTTTATTGACGTTTCAGACGAACCTATATCTTCCACCATAATTCACCCTGATGATGGAAGCAGCATGTTCTCTGAAATGTCTACATACTTACTACATCAAACTACACGCTGTCACCTCAGACATAAAATACTCTGCATAGTCACTACTGTAAGAATCTCACATCTCACGACCTTTCCTTGATTTTTCGCAAAAACTGGATAAAAATGTTTAGTCTAAATCACATCTGTTACTAACTCCCTTCTTAAGCACTGCCACTTCTCTATTTACGACATTTGGTGTCTCATATTGACGTCAGATAAAGTTTTCAGGGTGTCCGAGAATAGGGTGCAGAGGAAAGAAACGGAAGAAAGATTTCCCCATCCTTGTAATTATCCGCGTAAAAGAATGATGGCGTAAACTGCATAACGACGAGTTCCACTATAACATTAGGCTCACCAAAATAATGAGGAAAGAAACACATATAGTATTTCGGTGGAAAAACTTGAGGAAAGAGAACATATGGAAGACCTGGTCTCAAAAGGGATAATATATATTAAAATGGATCAACTTAAATTTAATGGATTACTAATAAAACAGGTCTCAAATAAAATGAATCAGAGAGTAAGGACTAAAATAAACTGACTCACAACGGGTATAAATGGCTGACCGCTGTGAAAACAGTCATAAATTTTCGGTTTCCAGAAAATGCGGGGAATTATTTTTTGGCTGTCTGAGGAAACATTATTCTCTCAAGAAGGATTCTAATCCACAGAGTTTCACATTCGATGCTAGGTTCTGATCCTGCCCTGAACCGTTAGACGTTTACCAACAACCCGAGACCATCACAGTGTGTTCCTTCTCCAGACCATCCCACATCACTATTAATCACTCTACATAGGCTTGATCACATTCAATCACATTTACTTTCATGATCGTTCTTGCGCCTAGCACATAACTCGGTACATTTTTTAACTAATGAAGTTCCACACGCGAGGCAATACCTCTAATTAACCCTTCAATAATTCTCTAATTAACCCTTCAATAATTCTCTAATTAACCCTTCAATAATTCTCTAATTAACCCTTCAATAATTCTCTAATTAACCCTTCAATAATTATCTAATTAACCCTTCAATAATTCTCTAATTAATCCTTCAATAATTAAAACAAACCTACGTTATATACGAAGATTCTCTGCGTAACTCACAGAAAACACAGTTTGCTTTGGTTTAGAAAGACCAATCGGTGAATGCGTAAGAGGAAACTATTTCTGTTTATTGCAAGAATCATGTCAAACACATAAATAACATGGGTGCGCAAAATGTAGTATCTTCTTTTTGTTAAAAATGGCTGCAAATTTGACTACTGTAAAGCTGCTCGGCAACCATTTTTTATGGTGGGTCAAATCCGCGTCTTCGGACTTCTTTTTATGTGCACTGCAGCTGGGGGGGGGGGGCCCAATTTTTATTAACTTTTATGTAGCGAATTCAAATTAAGGAACAGCTGTCACCCAAATCATGCAGCGGTCAGAAGGTGTCGAAAACTGCGCTACAATTTCAGGAACAAACTAAGAGGAACCCTGTGTAGCAGGCATCTGCGTGACAAGCTGATAGTGGTTTACAGAATCCAGATAACCTTTGTACAGAACCCGAATATTTATTGCTGCATTATCAAGAAACCACCAGTATAATAATGCGTTCATCACATGCAGTTGTTTAAGACTCGTTTTAACAATATTCCCATGAGTCCGTTCTGCTTGTATGTCTCCAAAGTAACCTCAACCCTTCAAGTTATATGACTAGAACTGCACATGACTTTATAATATTTCCAAGCACTATAAGTATCTAATCCATCTCACTTCCACTCATCTAATTACCATACTTACACGTTGTGAAAACAGCGTCATAAAATTATGAGGTTCGTGTTGAAAACCTCTCGTTATTTACTGTCTCTCAAATCCACATATACCCCCTGGCACTCTGCTCTCATTGCAAACAGACCTCTTAATCCCCATCAATCTGCCTGCTGTCATCCGAATGCCTTCTTCAAGGACGGGAACGTGTCAGTGAGGCCCACACGCCTCTCAGGCGATATTCCATGCTTACTGCCGGGAAGTTTCAATGGTAATTACTTTTACTACGTATTTAACCCTTTAAAGACGAAGCGTATCTGTTTTATATAAGGACTCAGTGCGTACCGCGCTGTAAACACTCTCCGCTTCGGTTATAAAAACCAGTCTCTTAATGTTTTATAAGGCAAAAGTTGCTGTTTGTTCTGAGATCCGTACAAAACACATAAACGCAATGTGGGCACCACGTAGAATTCTTTAATGTTAAACCTGGTGGTACGTAAAGTTACCGCTAGGTTTTAAGAGGTTCAAGTCGCCGACCCCAGTGGCCGCGCGGTCTAAGGCGTAGGTGTGCGGCCGAACGCTTGCTAGGATCGTGGGTTCGAATCCCACCAGGGGCATGGATGTCTGTCTCTTGTGAGTGGTGGCGTTGTCAGGTAGAGGTCTCTGCGACGGACTGATCCCTCGTCCAGAGGAGTCCTACCGATTGTGTTGTGTCTAAATGAGTGTGATCACGGATCCTCAAAAATGAGCAGGCCTAAGCCCACAATAGGGCTGTTGAGCCACAAACACACAAACAAACAAACAAACAAACAAACAGACAGGCAAACAGAGAGACGTATTTAAAGTCTGTGGAGGGGATGAAGAGTATTCTGTTCTACCGAGGCCCACAGCTTTGGGCTATATATTTGCTTTAGAGTTTCGATATGCGGCATCCAGAACCATTTCCCTGTGTCTTTGAAGAGCTGTACTGCATACACACTAGGATTAATTCAAACAATATCACAAGGGAGAATACGTAGTTGGAAAATTCCTTTTCTTTATTTGGGTCATCCCCTTTTTCGCAGTACAGGAAATCAAAGCGGTTTTGAGTCAACACAACTGTTAAATACAAATAGAATATCGAACGAGGGAGGACTAAAAAGTTTTGTTTCTTCTGTCATATGTTTTTATTACAGTCCCGAAAACCGGATAAAACCGGATCCACGCAGTCACGTGATATCGCTCGTCCATCGTAGGTAACTCTGAACCCACAGCTGTCCATAACTCCGGTTCAGTGCCAGCCGAAATAGATGGTTGTGAGGACGCGCGGTTCGAACAACGTGCTGTTATTGTGCAGAAAGAAATCCTCCCATCGAAATTCATCGCCGTATGCAGGCAGTGTACGGGGATAAACATGTTGATGTAAGTACAGTTAGGGGCCGTGCCATGGCTCAGGCGGTTAGCCGCCGGCCTTCACCTCGGAGGCCCGCGTTCGATCCCAGGTCAGCCCATGTGGGATTTGTGGTGGACAAAGTGGCACTAGGACAGGTTTTTCACCGAGTTCTTCGGTTTTCCCCTGTCAATTTCATTCCACCGGTGCTCCATTACCAGGAAAAGAACAAAAAATAATCATCATCATCTTCATCATAGGGTTGCACAATAAGCCTCATGGCTGCAGTGCGTCCGTAGCGTCTGCTGCGGGGCCCTTCACCACTTAAAAAAAAAGTACAGTTAAGATACGGCTGGATATGGCAGTTTAAGCAAGAAGAAGCGGAGGAAGCAGTGGTTTAGGGAGAAAGAAGAATTTTACTGCACTGAAGAGTGCGGTATTTTACTTTTAGTACAACGGGGAGTAAGATTCTGTTCAATACACTGTTTACTGGACTACAAGTTCGCTCTGCAATTTTGAGGTTTTCTTTAATTTGTCTTTTATTGGTTAGTGTCACAGGCTTTCTTAGCAAGTGCAATTTCATTTTGGTCCTACTGTTGAGTGCAGTACGAAAATTCAAGTAAGGTGGCATTAGTGGCGAGCTTTTGCATATAAACAGGCAAAAACATATTTACTTAATCTAATTAAACAATTAAAAATATCTTGAGAGAGAACCACCAAATTACTGTATTATATATACAAATATTTTATACATAACTTGTAGCCGAACTTTTCTTACTATAGGGCAATGCCATAATTCAATATATTCTCTATATGTTAATGTTCATATATTCCGCCTGATGATGTCTTAAGTACAAAGCCTAAAGATGTGGTCACATGTTTGCATTTTTATTAAAAAGCTGTGTCGACCAGAATATTATTTTATTTAAAATTCCTTTAATACGCCATTAAATGGTAGAACGTCCCGGAACAATAATCTGGTAAGAGATTACAAGAGATCTTAGAATTTATTCTGAGGGAATAATAAAAACTAAAGAAAACCTCAATCCGTCACTTTGTACCCTGAACACGGAAGCAGAAAATTCCTCCGAAAGTCGGTAAATTTATAACCCAGAATAGAGTCGGTAGTGACACCCGTCAGAATACTAAATCTCGCTCCTTCTGCACACGACAATTAAACCACATAACATGGGTGCCAACCACTCAACCGTGGGTTCGAGTCCTAGCACCAACGTCACGTTCTTTTTCTTCCTCTAGTTACCTTCATAATCACCTTAAGGAACAGAAAATCTCCTACCCAATCGGCACTGGGAGGTCCCTGTCCGAGATCAAGGAGATCGGATAGCGACTCTGACCAATCATTCATCACTCACAGACACAGAATACACGAGACAAAAAATACACGAAACTTGACTCCTTCCCCACCCTCTGTAAAGGTTCAAGGCCTATTAAAGATTCTACCAAGCGCCCTACCTTTGGGTTTTAACTTCCTTTTAAATATTCAATTTGCTAATTAGAGTCCGTGTAGCTCAGTCACTATAGAACCTCAGTTATGGCCCGGATGAACCTGCAATCGGTTTTCAGTCCTCCGTAGTAAAGATACTGTCCTCAACACGTACAGGCCAGCCGTGGGACTCATCTATCTTCCCATCCAAAGGGAACAGGGTCCCTTTCCCCACGGTCAAGCTCGCCAGGCGCGACGTTAACCACTCTGCCCAGTCTAGGGCCGAAAAACTGCACACAAATACGAGTAGCTTCCACTTGCCAATAGGTCTTCATGGCATAACGATTAACTATGCAAAGGGACAAGTGTACTTCTTACCCTTAAGTTTGTTCCTTTTGGTCCACGTGTTATAATTATACGTAGGCCCACCATAACCTCAAAACATTGAAATTATATTTTGTTCCAATAATTCTGATTGTAACGATGAAATATTTTCTAAATGCTTCAACATACGATCTCCTCCCCTTACCCACTGAAGGACAAATTTTATTTGAATTACACAATAATTGAATCCCTACTTCACAGTAAACACGAGCAGCTGTTTAAGACAATAATAGCGGCTTAGAGTGAGCTCACATGACATACGCCCGCACGCTCCATGGTAAAACGCACAATCCTTCAACGTTAAACAGTGTGGTACATACGGTCACTATGACACTGAACGTTAGACATCGGAGATTACCCTCTATAAAAGCGTAACAGTGCCTGAGCTTGGCCTCTTACAAGGAAGAACGCAGGCAGAAGTAACGGTCGAGTGATAACGAGTCCCTTGATGCTGCAACCACAAATAACCCCATTATACCACTTTATGGTGATGATGACGATGATCATGATAATGATCATGATGCATTAATGAAACAATAAGTGGCTGAGGTGAATCATATTCCTCTGAGGAAAGCCTAACCCAGCACCAGTTTGTCGACGGCAATTCCCATATACATTCCCTGGGAGTGAATTCCGGTGTCCGCGATGAATATCCGGTGGCTAACCTGTTCAACTGTGGCGTGACCTATTGTTAATACATGGCTCGAGGGTGTTTTGAAAACAAAGTGGCACAGAAAATATTTAGACGCGTGAAAGGTGAAGTAAGAATGCAGTAGAGGAACTGCTTGCCGGGAGAGTCATGATTTGTAACTCTCAAAAAACAATTTTTTTTTATCTGCCTATATTTTATCAGACAAAACGATGGTCAGTAGAGAAAGGACGTGGAAGAAGGCGGCCGTGTCCTAATTTGAAGTAATGTCCTTGTATTTGTGTGGAGGGATGAGACTATTCCGTCAAACGCAGAGAGAATAAGCGGTGGTCAGGCCAGAATTCGAACCCGACACCTCCCCACTGTGGCAAATGTCACACCCTGATGTAGTGTTATTAATGCATTTGTACGTACAAGTGTCAGACGGGCAGGACCCTAGCACGCTTAGAAAGCAAAGAAATTCATACAATTTCTTTTTCGTAACTGTCAAGGGAAATAATGTTCATAAACCAGGCGACATAAATTCGGAGATGCTATTAAGCGAAAGTTAAACAATCATATTGTCTCGAAAAGACAAAGCCCAATTGTGGGATTCTGTAAACACAGTGCAGAATATTAGCTTTCCACAAAGCACGGTGTCGCCTGTCTTGTCCTTCCGTACACGTGGCTGCTGAGTCACTGCCTTGAAAGGCGTCGAACTGTCCCTTGCTTGCAGGCCGATTCTTTTTACACATACAAAGGAGAGATAACAGATGCTACCGCAAAACATTACTGTGCAGAAAAATTGGAGTAAATGGGTTTATTTTTAGAGTAAACCCAATTTGTTTCCTTTGAGCATCTTTGATATAGACAGACAACCAATTTCTTGGAAAATAAAAGAGAAATTCTTGCGAACCAATATGTAAAAAGTACACAAATAGGTTAGAACAATGTGTCTCAATTCAATTTATCCACGGAACTCTTTCGCACTCGCAATATGTTCAAGGATACGTAACATATTTGTCTATATGAAGCTAAGAATTAGACCCAAAATTACTAAGAATAATAATAATAGATGAATATTAGACCAGGATGTGACACCAACAACGCCGTGCCACATGGCTCAGGCGGTTAGTCGCCGGCCTCCCACTGCGGAGGACAACGTTCAATCCCAGGCCAGATCATGTGGAAATTGTGGTGGAAAAGTGGCAAAGATACACATTTTACTCTCCCAGTACTTCAGTTTTCCCCTTTCAGAGTCACTCCATCGGTGTTCTATTCTCACTCATTCATCTTCAACTGTATATAAACTCCGCCATTGAGAGTGTTAAAAACACGCTTTAAAAGAACCACACTTTTTAAATGTGCAGATTTAGAACTAACAAGAAAGGCAATGTACGTATAATGTAACATTGAGGAGCGTTCCTACAGCCATTGTTGCCGTGGAAAAGCAATAAACAACACACATTCTGAGTGTGTGTGTGTGTCTCTAGGCTTAGTTGTCCAGCATGCAAAGCGCATGCGCCGTAATATATTGTCATCAGTGGCCTACCTGGCTGTACCATATTTTTCCATATTACCTCATAAACGGCAGGAATTTCAAAAAAAAAATATATCGAGTATAAAATGTTTTATTATCTCTACAATTTGTCTCAAACATTTCACACTTTAGGAAGAATTCGGCGACACATTATCATAGACGTGCATAGGTCTTCATGTACAGTACCCACTATTATTGTCAGATTTTTATGAAATTTGAATTTTTGTCGACAGATTTTCGAAAAATCTCCAAATATCAAATTTCATTGAAATCTGTCCAGTGGGAGCCGTGTTGTTGCATGCGGACGGACAGACACACAGTTAGACATGACGAAGCTGACAGTTGCTTTTCGCAATTTTGCGCCCGCGCCTAAAAATCATGTTTCAGGAATACGAAAGATTCTAGGGAGCACCATTAGGTAAACACAGCAACAGACGATTAAATGTTGCCTTTAACAAACTGAATCACTGACGCATATGTTTGTTTGGTGTCGCTGTTAGTCCCATTTTTCGACACAAGCAGTACCGTCAGTTATATTGCGTTACGTTATGAGTTACATCTAGGTTCCCGTCTGCTTGTTTTACATACCTGCAGGTATTTCCCCAGCATATGAGCTCGGCTGTACATGTTCTTGTACGACGAAACATTACTTGCTTCCACTCAGCACAACACGGTCCATTTCGCCTGGAAATGCCACAGCAGTCGACAGGTGGAAGTTTCAGCGCGTCATTCCATTTCCTCACATGTCCGTGTCCTATCAAGTTAAGGTATGCCGAACATCCCCAGGCTGTGGAATAATGGAGAATGCATAATCGTAAATGGATAAATTTGTACATCATGAAGGAATAGCAGAGAGGTAGCCAACCTCACTATGCTGTGTGGTGTGGAGGAATAGACTACAGGAGTAGAACGTTACACTGAACAAGTTATAAGCCTACAGGGCGTTCATTTTAATACAAGGTACACTGCATAATATCAAACACCTGATACCTGTACATAATGCAATACACAGTATATTATACATAACGTAATAAAATGAGAAGAGTATTTACTGCCAAATACAATTTGCTGGCAAAGTAATGCTCGACAAAATTTTTACTCAAAATTAAGATCCACTCTTGTCGATCATACCGTCACGTTGCACTCATAACACCTGAGCACTATCCTCTCGCTTGCAAAGAAACCCCATTCCCCCCACCAATGAAGTTCTCCAGTACTGGATTATGTATGAGTGACAAATTCACTCTCGAGAAGTGACGAGAAGATATGAGAAGTGAAATGAAATGGAGGTACGTAGAGGAGAGAAGGGATATGTAGAGAGAATAAAAGTGAAAATGGAAGGTAGTGACAGACGATGCCAGAAGACAGTAATGGTCGTATTCACCGCCGTGAGAGAAGCTCATCTCTCCAGTGGTGCCAGTGGTGACAATGTGGGATGCCCAACTAGGACGTAAATCCGTAATGACTAAGAAAACGACAGAAAAATTCGCAGTTGTTAAGAGCAGCTTCAAGTGGCCTATTTACGGCCAGTGGAATGAAAATGGCGTTATTAACTTAAAATGTGCGTTCTCTGAGCCACATCAACTAT
The DNA here is from genome assembly GCA_013340265.1 of Coptotermes formosanus. Classification (NCBI taxonomy): domain Eukaryota; kingdom Metazoa; phylum Arthropoda; class Insecta; order Blattodea; family Rhinotermitidae; genus Coptotermes; species Coptotermes formosanus. The sequence goes on from BLKM01000627.1 coordinate 1,842,494, forward strand.
CAGCAGGCATTTTCATACCCTATAGCCGGAAAGACAAGAGAATTTCCCTCGGAAAAGGGTTAAGAAGATCAGTTGCACTGATCGCCCGAAAAATGAAGTATGACACGGAGTGATGGAGGAGACCGGTATGCCACGTATAATGAAAGAAAAGTAGGCTAACAGGATTGGTCATATTCTTTGTAGAAATTGCCTTCTGAAAGAAGTTACTGAAGAAGAGACAGAAGGAAAGGTAGAAGGGAAGGGAAGACGAGGAAAAAGACGTAAGGAGCTACGGGATTACCTGAAGGAAACAAGATGACACTGGAAATTGAACGGGAAGGCACTCTGTGGAAAAATCGCTTTGAAAAGAAGCTGTGGGCCTGTCGCAAGACAGTAGAAAGCAAGCAATAAGGAAAGAGAGAAAAGCAAATAAGGAAAGGAAGGAATACGACATCTCTATTTTCTGACCGAGTACTGAAGGCAGATTGTAGGTTCTCCCGCCTTAGTATGGAAGTCCGCTCCCCCACTATTCACCTACATCCGCCTTCAGCAGCGAACTGACCAGGAACGAAATTCCCCACACATTTCTGATGCAATACTTCCACGTTAAATTATGAGGAAACTGAAGTCCACTCACAGGGTTTCATGTAGCTCGGCATGTCGGCAATAAGCAGAGCTCCTGCACTGAAGCACGTAACTTACACAACATCAATTACATCATGCAGACGAAAGACAGTAAAACAGTTATGCAACATGATACGCTTATATCGCCATTTGCTGCAGCGTAAGAGGGCTTCGGAATATTGCAACACGCCCTATATTTCTGGCAACAACCGTCTAAGTACCACTGCTTCCAAGTTCGGATTTTGCATTAAAACAATTACATTAACAGACTGGTCTGCATAATGTAGCCTGCGAGTGTGTACTGCGGTGTATAAACTGAAGTTTTTTATCTAATTTAGATAACTGTCAGTCTTCAAAGGAGCAAGGTAACGCAGCTATGAAGAACTACAATAAAGTGAAGGTAACGTTGCCCCTGCCCACGCCATGAAGGCATATAGAAGGAGCAGAAATAAAGCTCCACCCATTCTTAGCCTCAGCACTAGATGGTGGTGAGTGGTCAACTTCAAGCACCGGCCACTTTAACCCCGGGAAATAACCCTTATACCTATTGAACAGGATACTGGGTGGGCCCCAGAGACCGTCTGGGCAGTTTTGGTGAAGAAAAAAATATATTTCCTCTGCCGGGAATCGAACCCTAGCTCTAGACCAGGGGTCTTAAATCCGCGGCCCGCGGGCCGCATGCGGCCCTCCGCATGTTTTTGTGCAGCGCTCAAACAAATTTTGAATTTTTGAGTGTAAATGTTGAATTCGAATAAATAAATGTTAACTAAAGTTCATTCTGAAATATTTTAAATTTCTCACTAAAGACGAAAGTTGTTATGCTTTTAAAATAGTTTAGACATGTCAGTTAATAGTACTAAGGATAGAACTTACATTTTTTTATTCTGGATGTGTATCTTTTTGCTAATTGAACCTAAATCCCTCTAAGTTGGCATAGCTTCTGCATTATTTTCCTAGAAATATTCTTGTGGGAATAAGTAAATAATAATAATAATAAATCATAAGCCATAAATAAATAAATAAAATAACAAAACTATCCTAAGTATATTTATGTAGGGAAATATTAGTGCGAATGTCCTGCAATAATATGCAAACTTTACTCTGTAAAACGCGAATGCGGCCCGCGAACCTTTCTGCCATTAAAATGTGGCCCTTGAGCAAGTAAACCTTGAAGACCCCTGGTGTAGACGATCAAGAACTACAAATGGCATGACGAATTCCACCTTCTTTCAAACGCAGTAGTGGCAAATAAAAATACATAATAATCATCAACGCAATTTATTAGGTAATTTGTAGTTATAGCTACGAATGGTATGGACCGCATTTTGTTTAACACGAGTCACTAGGAAAGTCGGATGTGTTTTCATGGCTGCGAAGTGGGAAGTTCCCTTGTTCTTGACGGAAATGGAAAACAGGCCTTTTAACCACTAGGCTATTCACTATACTTACTGAGCTAACTCGGCTTCTGACGACGCAGAATACATTTAAAAATGTAACAGCTTGCTCTTACATGTACTTTAGCTAGCCACCATTCATGAGCAGTAATATTTTTTGTCGTATTTTAACATGTAATATTTTGACAATTGTTTAACATATGAAACACGGCTGTTTCCATTGTCATTAAGCACCAACAATCACAAAGTTTCGAAAGCATTCGGCTTTCATCTTAGGGTCAAAACAGAAATCCGAAGGATAATTGACCAAACTAAAACCAATAATTCATCATGAATCACATGACAGAAACAGCAAACATGTGCCTCAAACATGAAGTACAGTAACAGACCTACAAGCATTGGAACCATAACAATGACCAACGAACATTGTAAAATTGGTACTGTGAGTCATATCCTCAGAACAAATAAAAACTATACAGGAAACAATAAAAATACAATACGCAAAAGTATAAGAACAACCAGTACCCCCCATTGGTGAGCCTATGAACGTTCCCAAAACATAAGACATAAAAGTATGCCAAAAATACGAAACCTAATTCATGTTGTTAAGTTCCTTTTCCATCAACGGTAACCAAATAGGTGAAATTTCCAAACTGGTCTGACTAAAGGGGTTATCAGAACATAGCATGTTTGCTGCTTCTTTATATTTCATGTAAATAGCGTTGGGATCAAACTGCCAAATACAAGCCTGAGTCCAATACAAGCATCAGTCCAATACAAGCATCAGTCCAATCAAACTTATGACCCTCTTAAAATGTGTGTGACTCCAATTTACATTTGAGATACATGTCTGGTGTTGCTCACATGTGATTCATGATCACTTGATGGTTTTAATTTAGTCAATTATTGTTTGGATTAGTGTTTTCGCATGAAGACGAAAGCAGAATGTGTGTTGGTCCTTACAAATAAGGGAAAAAGTCCTGGTACCTATTAGTGACGTTTCATATTTGTTGTATATTTGACACACTATAGTATGTTGTGCAGTGGTAAGGATACCAATCAATAGTGAAAGAAGGAAAGAAAATTTCCTGGTCTATTGTGTCGCAGGGTACGAGGAAAAATGACGTAGGACCTCAATCAGGCTAGCCATGTCTACGTGTTAAGATTTGGAGAGCGAGCCATCCAAATGCCAAGCACGAGTGCAAGCCACTATGTGGCAGCGGTTGGTTTTTCCGGAATATCAAATTTCTCTTACATAGTAATGTAGCACTACGGCATGTAATTGCACGAAGTGCTAGGTGCCATACATAACCTTATTAATCTCTGACCTTTCCGTGTTTCCTATCAGTATAATTTGTAAGTAGGTTAATGGCATCTGCAGTTTACGCGGTCTTGGATCACACGAGAATATCGTAACCGATAAGGCGACCAAGTTTCAATTTATGTGGAGGACTGCGTCAAGTACACACTCATTGTTCACAATCACTCAAATTACATGCAGTTTCTTTGGACAATTCTTGCATAGCGGGCTGACAGAGTTTCACGACGCTGAGTGTCAAGACGTCCCTCTTTCAGCATATCTCAGAATATTCAAGAGATGTTTAAACGTAATAGTTGTACAAAGTAAGCCATGAACATAAATATTGTACAAGGTTTGCAGCGTATAAAGGAACGTGTAAGCTCTCCTGACACACATGCAAGGTCAGCATGTGTGTCACAAAGTGGCTGCTAGTGGATTGGAAGGCTGTGGTTTGGTTACATGCAGTGGCAACCTTGTATCACAAAACTCACACCGTCTCTGGCATCCTCAGATATCCGCTCACATAATCACAACGGACTCTTCATCCGAAAGTAAAATAATCAGCACGTAGGGTGGAGCTACTCCGTCACTCCACATAGAATGCGTCGCTTTAAATACACACCTCCTATTGTGTGACTTCACAGCATGGCGTTTCGCCAGAAGCACAGCACAGCACCGCAGTGCATACATACATACCGTGTTTATGCACAATGGCGCATAGGCAACACCACTAGAGCCAAAATATATGCACAGAGATATCAAGTGAGTTTTGTAACACTCTATATATAGTCACCAAAATCGGTTTAAGGCATGAGGCCCCACAGTTCGGGAAGCGCCGAAGAAACTGACTGTGTCTCTTTATACCTTGTGTGAAACACATTTTATATGCAACTTCCTACACTGCTGTGCCTGCATTTCAGGACTAGACTACGTAGGGCAGCCATTTCATTTTTTCCACTGGGCATACAAATATCTTAAATGGGCCCTGATAAACAGTAGTGGACAGCGTGCCTTTCCCATCCGTCTGTCCATTCATCCATCCATCCACCTGTCCGTCTAAAGCTGCAACCAGTGTTCCAACCAACCAACCAACCAACCATTCGTCCATCCATCCACCTTTCCATATACCTACCAATTCCCGCTTCGACCCAGCCTTCAATTTTCAAACTCACCGACTAATCCACCCACCACCCTTCCATAAACTTACCCTTTCTGTCATTTATCCCCCCATACACCTTCCTATCCACCTACCCAAACACCTATATTTCCATTAGTCCATCCACAAACACACCCAACAATCCTAACATGCATCCATCCAACTTTCATACATCCCCCTATCCTGCAATCTGTACACTGTACGTTCATCCTCTACATATGAGTACATCCACCCAGTTACAGTCAAATATTGCAACTATAATCGCTTTATAAACTCAATGCTCAGAAATCAATCACCAGATTTCCAAACTATGTACGCCTATGCAACGTCAACTTCACTCGTTGCAGCAGGTTTCTGGAGCTTGCGTTCCTTTCCCAGTGACGCAGTGTAGCCCATCGTACAGTCACGGCTCAGCTTTAATCTTCAGCATTGCCTTCAGTATAGTCTACACGTATGTAAAGCATTCAGAACTGCTTCCTGTAGCACAGACTAAAGCCACAAGAATCTTCCTGTTGTGCGTCTCATAGTCTAGACAATAACAGGGTCTCCCGCAGATTCTGACGGAATGTCAACTTCTGAGGCAGTGACCTAATCCTTACACATAAAGCAGTAGGAAGCAGGTAGCGGTTGACTGGAATAAGCAACGGGGCACTGCCTGTTGCTTTGTATGGGTTTGGAAATTAGTCCTTCACATAAAGCGAAGAACGCAGACTGAAGGAGTGTGCGAACAGGATGCTGAGGAAAATATTTAGAGCTAAGAAGATGAAGTGACAGGAGGAAGAAGGAAACTGCATAATGAGAAGGTTCATAATTTGTATTCATCATGAGATGTAATCAAGGAGAAAGACAAGCTGGTGTCACGAGTCACATCCAAAGGAATTTATTTGGAATTCAACAAACAAATTTGATGTTATTTGACGTAATTCTATTTTGAAATCGAGGAGAATGAGGTGGGTGGGATATCATCAGGCGTGGGAGAGAACAACAGGTATAGAAATCGTAAAAGCTGAAGCAAAAAGACAACTCAGTGGAATCTAGACACAGATGGGAGGACAATATTAAACAGAATTTTAAAGAAATAGAGAGTTTGTAGTCTAGTTTCATTTTGCTGATAATATTGACAAGCGGTGAGTTGTGGTGAAAACGGAACTCCACGGAGTTTCTTCACTAGATGGAAACTATTATTTTTTCATCATTCCGTGACGTCAGTTAAAAGACCCCATAATTCTTGTCTCATAGTACTCCCAGCGGTACGTGCAGTACATATAGGTCGGGGTAGCATAATCAATATACGGAATACGCAACGGACTGGACGACCGAGGAACAGTGGTTAAATTATCGACATGGACAGCAGAACACTCTCTTGTCAAAACCTTCAAGACAGGCGCTGGTACTCACCGAACCTCCCACGTAATGGTGACCGAGGGTTCTTTCCATGAGGGTAAAGCGGTCGGGGCATGAAGTTGATAAAAAAAACCATCTAGTGACTTCTTTACGAGCACAGGTAATTTTCCTTTACCCTTGCTTACAGTCACTGCGCTACAAACCGGCAGGTGGCGGGTTCGATTCCCGATGGTGTCAGTGGATTTTCTCATTGGCATAATCCTGCTGGTCGCACTATGGTCCTGGGGTCGACTCAGCCTCTAACAGAAATGAGTACCAGGAATATTTCCTGGGGGGTAAAGGCGGCCGGTGCGTATGGCTGACAACCTTACCACCTTCATGTGCCGATTGTCTAGAAATCTGGGAGCCTCAACCTCCTGGAACCCTCTGGGCCTGTCCAGGCCTGTAATGGGACTGCTTGCTTACAGTATCTTAACAGGTACGGGCTCTACGGTCCGGGGTTCGAATACCGGTAGGGATAAGAAATTGTTCTCTTCTCCTAATCGTCTAGACCGGATATGGGGCTCACCCAGCCGCCTATTCAATGGGTTCCGGGGTTCTAGCCCGGAGATAAAACAGCCGGAGCTTTACGTTTACCACTCACCTCCACCTAGTGATGAGGTTAGGAATGAGTGGAGCTACACTTCTACTCCCACTGGATGCCTCCATGTTGTGGGCAGGGGCACGCAGTTCAGTAGAGCACAATGGTAAGCAATTCTGCAGCAAGGAGGCGACAGATTCCTTCTGAACAGGAATTGTAGAATAATGTGTGTATGTTCGTATTATATGGATGTATGTGTTATGATGAAACACTGACCATTGATTATAATTAAGAAAAGCGCCGGATGTTGACACAGTGAACTGCAGAAAGACGTACTTACGCTTCAATCCACACTGCAATCTCAGTTTTCGAGGTCACATTCACAGTTTGCTTATTCAGTAAATCCGTGATTTCGAAATGCCCGTCCAGGAAATATATCCTATGGCCATGATATAAAAATTTATGATATCAACAACGTGCCATATAGAGTATACATCCTTACGATCCATTCACTCGACGAATGCGTTTCTACGCCAACATACGTCATCTCCAACATCGTATGTATATTACACTGGTTATATATGTTTGGCATTCTTGATATTTCCCGAGGGCTGTAATGTAAGTTTGGGGATCAGTGCGAAGAGGATTTGTGAAAACTGAAGCTAGAAATGGGATCTGTCAAAATTTTACGCAGATTTTGAGAAGATATTTCCCTATCATAATACGAATATCAAAAAACGTCCCGCTCGGATACGTTTCACACAATGGAACACATTACTTTTCGTAGCATTATCATCAGATCATAAAAATCGCAATATCTGCCAAACAACTGCCTGACGAGGTGTGTGGGTGTAAACTGGACTCATCTGATTCACAAAAGGCCTAAATTAAATGTGTAATTGTAATAGTTATAATTAGTTAGGTGGCATGTGGAAAATAACTGAATTGTTTATTCCGAAGAGGGCACGAATCACAGAGTTAGATTTTTCAGTAGAAAGAGAAATTATAAAATTGTCAATAACACAACATTTTTAAAAATAAACTTAAGAATACAACTAGCTGTATTTAGCAGAAGTAACATGCTCAACTTACACCATCTTCACGACTCCCTTGTTGTGGATACGGCTTTTATAAATCATGAACAGTAAGAAGGTAAATGTCTCCAAATTTCTGACTCCTAATCTGTTCAAAATAAACGACTCAAACCTACATAAGATTCAACATGTTATTACACAGACCACTTAAGTCTAAAGGTTAAATTTAGCCCCTTGTTCTACTTACTGCAATCACAAAACTACATAAATACACCTCCAAAATAACCACACATTTTCAATTAACACACAAAGCTTATGCTTCTCCTCACAAAGATGTATTACTACAACAAACTACAATAAAATATTCACGCACACAAGAAGAAACCTTCGACATCAGAATTCAAAGCATCATGCCACAGGTCAAAGGCAACATATAGGGTCTAATGGTAACTAATTTGCGAAGATTATAATAAAACCACAATATGACAATTCCAAATTAATTACCACGCTTACGATTCATCACACACACACACACACACACACACACACACACACACACACTGCAGATTACCCCGGTAATTGAAGGCATGTTAAAGTACAATACAACAGGCAAGCTTACAACAATAATATTTTTATTATGTGTGAGGAAATAGTTTATTTACGAATAGACAAGTATTTTAATCGAATATGATAACCCTTATTATGGTATAACCCTTTGTAAACCATAAACAGGGTGATAATTTCAGTATTGGAATTTAAGCCTATAGATTTTGTTACAGTACTCTTATAATATTAATGAATAATTACACTTTATGTCTGTTGTTGTTGTTTTGTTTCTCACTAGTTTGGTCTTCTCAAACATCTCTTCGTTTCCTCTGATTTGACTGAAGGTTACTAAAAAATTGGCCTGGAAATTGTACGACGTAGAAATGCCTGCAGGATGCGCCCTAAGATATGTTAGAGAACAAGAGTATAGACTCACCGATATGACATTGGCATTGGTACGTTATACAGCAAGGCAGGCTTCATTTTCACCACACGAGTCTTTGCCTTTTTAAACAATATCAGCTACAAGTACTGACTGCTTTAACATCTAAGCATTCTGAATCTTACTCACACAGTAAGTTCACGTGTTGGTATGATTCTCACAAAAGACAGCGATCACATCCCCATAGCGCAATAACGATTTCTTCTTTTTCATGAAACAGTGTGTTTTACGTAAGGTATGAAACGAAAATCTAAACTCAATTTCGAAAAAACGTTATATATCATTCTCAGAAGGACAAGCGGGAGAAGCCTGTGGACCTCCAAATGAAGCAATGCACTGAACATAAGAATACTTTCTTTTTGTGATGCATCAAAGCGTTAGACCCCCAGTATCTTTGTACTTTAACCTTTTAAAGCCTAGCGGTAACTTTACATACCACCATGTTTAGCTTTAAAAAATTCTACGTGGTGCCCACATTGCGTTTATGTGTTTTGTACGGATCTCAGAACAAACAGCAACTTTTGCCTTATAACACATTAAGAGATTGGTTTTTATAACCGAAGTTGAGAGTGTTTACAGCGCGGTACGCACTGAGTCCTTATATGAAACAGATACGCTTCGTCTTTAAAGGGTTAATCAACGATTCTGTCAGCAAGAAACACTAATGGCGTGACAATTAATTGGAAATGATTATGAGGGAAATGGCCGTGGCCTAATTTGACGTACTAGTCCAGAATCTGTTCGGTGGGAATGAATAGAAAACGCAAACCTTCAATCAGGTTGGTCAGTATTCCAGCCAGGTTTGAACCTGGAACCAGCCGAATCGTTACTGCTTCAGCTAAGCTGCTCAATCAAATCTGTTGACAAACAGCTTTACAATCAATCAGGCGTTTTCCGCGTGATAAATCTACCACTGGCCAAACCACAGTGTGCAAGTAAAGAATAAAGAGTACAGCCAGATCTCTGAGCACAGAGATGCCCGTTAAGTACTCTGACACGAGTGACAGGTGGAAAACGAGGAAGATTGATCCTTTCCGCAATAGACGAACTACACTTCCGCTTAAGGGCGGTCAGTGCGGAAAGGAAAAACTGGAAAGAGTCACTGCATGGGTTGTGTAATGGGTAGGAAATATCTGTGGAACTTAACCTCTTCACGCTATCAGGAGTCAGGGTAGCTGAGGCGGTATAATGACTGGGCTACGGGACGGAACATCGACCATTCAGGGTTATTAATTCTTTTGCATTGTCCGTAAACTACGTTACAATACACCTCATACACTAACAGGGGCATATATACTGCTCTCGAATTAACTGCATCTTTACTCTTTCCAATGTCGCAGCAGCCCCCAGTGGGGCAGGGCCTCCACATTATCGAGGCTTCACGATCACACTCAGACACATCACACTCGGTAGGACTCCTCTGCCCGACGCAGAGACCTCTACTTGACAACTCACAACACTCACAAGAGACAGACATCCATGCTCCCGGGGGGATTCGAACCCACAACCCCAGCAAGCGAGAGGCCGCAAAGCCACGCCTTTGACAGCGCGGCCACTGGAATCGGCATGTAACTGTATACTTACACATATATATTCCGTTATATATATCTACCTGATGATGGCTTAGCAGAAGCCGAGATATGTCGATATATTAATGTGTATACTAATAACTGTATTTGGTTGGATTCTAATAAATTATTTAGGGCTATATTCTAGACAGAAGTAGCTGATATTTCCTTCTGCAAAGGAGGACCAGTTTTGGGACCTACCAAGCCTAACGGGTAGAGGCGGTTCTTGCCCGGTGTGTAAAGCGGCCGGGACATGGGGCTGACCTCTTTTATCTCTATCTAGTACACCCAGAACACAGTGCTTAACAGGCTGAAAGAAAATTTTACTATAATCTCACTTTCGTAACGAAATAATAAACACCAACTAATGCACCAAAATATATATAATCTTTATTCGTGAAAGTCTCCTACATGTTTCGAACCTACTGGGCCATCTTCAGGGAGAATAGTTACTGTCAGTACAGTACACGATACCTCTCAAACGGAGGGTGAAACCTAGGGCACATTCACACTTAACTGTGTAAACGCAACCATAGTGTTTCAAAATTATTCTCCCTGAAGATGGCCCAGCAGGGTCGAAACATGTAGGAGACTTTCACGAATAAAGATTATATATATTTTGGTGCATTACTTGGTGTTTATTATTTCGTATTATACAGTGCACGGACATGGAACACATTAAATTCGCTGTTGTAATTTTTGTGTCGTGGTATGATGTATCTGCTGTTTTATAAAACTGCTGATTTATTCGTGATGTCCTCAATTTACTCACGAAATTGTGGAATTAGTGTGAGTAGAAATCTAGATGTTCCTTCATTCTTTCATGAGATTCCAGTTACAGGATTTAAGTCATGTGTCATTAGTTTAAACTAGCACCTTGCGATGTTCATAAACTGGGATAGCTTAATCGGTACAGTGATTAGGTCGAAACGTCCAAGAAAATATTGGACGTTTCGACTTTTGATGAGACCACTATGTCTCCTCCAGACGTCGCCAACCAATTACACAGTGACGCGGCGTCACACCCCAGACGAACGGAGACCTGAACTACACCCCTGCGAAAGTCAAAGAACTCTCAATATATAATTTACTTCAGCACCAAATATCACATGCCCAGCCCCACCAGCTTACTAGACTTTGAGGTTCTTCATTCCGTTGTGTATGTAGCGACAATGTGTTTCCCTCGAACACAACCGAACATTATTCAATAATCAGTTACATGCAGCATGACATTGGCTTTGTTACAAGCCGAAACATGTAGCTTGTTATTTGAAAACTATATATAGTGGTGTTCGACGAAAATATTTTGGAGCTTTTCAGCTTATTAGTTATCAAAATCAGCCAGAGCTGGGAAAATTTTTGCACCGCTTACGTGTCTTATATTCTACGAAAATAATACGGTTAAAAAAGTTACCTACATTTGTTTCCCAGGTCTGGTAATATTTTCATTTCAGAACCTAACTGCAGCTAACACTAGTATCGCTCCTGCCTCAAAAATTCACGCGTCAGTTATGACGTTGTTACAATTACAACAAATTACAAAGCACAGCGTAGGGTGCCATTCAATGACATACGGTAAAATAGGTCAGACTGTTCAAAAGTTGAAACTGGTGGAAAAACACACACACACACACACACACACACACACAACATGGCGATCTACCAAGTCTTATTTCTTGCTGTTTTAAAAAACAGGCTAGAATGCGCCCGTGCTATTGAGAGAAGTGAAACACTTATTGCCTACAGGATCTGATATTCTTCCTCAGCACACGGGCTAATGGGCGAGATGATGAAAAGCGCGTAATTGGGTGCGTTAACTGTACACAGTATGCTTATACAACCCTTCTTTATCATTTTAATCAAAATGTGTTTTATTCTCTTTGCTTCAGACCCACTACTACAACAGAAATTTGATATATTACGTGTGCACTACGGCGTCGTACACGTTATTTGGAACTACTCCCAGTAGGTCACATTCAGAGTTTAAATATGTTAATTAGTGTGAGACAATAGAAGGGCTACAAATATACCCGCCATATGGAAGAGAACGTGTATTCAACGCACCAACAAGGAGGGGAGATATGTTCAAGACACAGACCTAACCGCACGGAACCACAACGGGTCCGCCAGTGGTCTCTTTCGTGAGCCAGATGAATCCAATCCACATACTCATTACTAATTTAAGATCCATCTTAATATTATTCTCTCGCCCACACGTAAGCCCTTGAAATGATTTATCTATTTCGGGTTTACTATAAAATCTACCACAAAGTCTTCACAAAAATAGACCAAAAAATAATAATGCTAAGACCTTATACGTGTGACTGACACCTATGAAATAGCAAAACAGGCTTGATCACTTCTGCTCGGAAGTCATTGCTATGCATTTCGATTCTTTCGTTTCTCAGTTTCGCCATTTCTCCAAAACAAAATTTTCCTTATATGTAGCCTATATCGACAGAAAACATCTCACTTCATCTCAAAGGAGTTTTACAGTTCTACTTTAGCTCTGTCCAAACAAGTTGCGGGATACTTCCTTTAAATGATGCAACAAAGCATCGTCCCACATTCGTCCCCATTCGTCGTTCTCCTTCACACTGCATTCGGCTACTAATTACAACACACTGTAGTTTTCGCAGTTCCTTTCGGAAGATTTTCCAATATTATCATGGGTTTCGTTATTCCTGTACAAATTTATATCTAATGATTCATTTGATAATTTAAAAAACACTTTTCAACTGAACTGGCCACCCAGATTTCAATGGTGCAATAAACGTGGGAGATGAATCGGAAACAATTGCAAGGAAACGGCCAATACTGACTCGAGAAAGACATGAGAAATTTCACTTCGATTAAAAGGACCGCACAGGGCAGAGACCTGAAGAAGAAAGTCAATCCACTTAGCAGATATATGCCCAGGAAATATAATATTAAAATGGGTCTTAATAGGATACATGCGGAACGGAATAATTTCGCGAGTACATACAAAGAACAAAGAGACACTCTGGGGGCTGTGAATATTAGGATGGGAGGTTTCTAGGATGTTGCAATGACTTTTAATTTGGAAGGTAGGTGCCCAGTGACCCTTATTTCTTGAAGAATGAAGTAGCATGTTACTCCGAAACCCTGGGGCCTAGCTACCAAGCTACAAGGCGTCACATTCCAGAAGAATATAATATATTTAGAGCGGTGTGGTCAGTAAATACATAACTGTAAGAGATGTGGAAGGGAGCGATTGCAACCTAATTTGAGATACAGCCCTGTCATTCTGCGGGGCGGGATAGCGACTCGCTACAGACTGGATGCTACGGGATTCGAACCCCGCTGAAGGCAAGAGATTTTATATTCCCCTACCTGCCCAGGCGAGCCCAGGGGCCCGCCCAAACTCCCCTACAATTGGTAAAGGGGCTCTTTCCCTGGGAGTAAAGCTGCCGAAGCGTGGCGTTGAACACCTACCCCTAACCAGCACTGAGGTTAAGAATGGTTAGAGCTATACCTCTACTCGCCCCTCTGTTCCTCCATTGGCATGTTACAGGGTGATCTCTATCTTACCCTCGCATTTAGCTGCAGGAACTGAGATGAAACACTAGGCACTCAGAAACGGTGGCCGGTCTTTGGAATGGGACTTGCAGCAGGGACCTCTCAAAGAAGTAGCGTTAAGTACAGTACTACCACCCGTAACCAAAGCCCAATGTTTACGTTATCAACTTTCTTTTAACGGGCAAATTGGGGACTTATATTATGGAACCTGTTCTACCTGTATCAGTACTGACGTTTAATATTCCAGTCATGCCAACTTAAACCGCTATAAAATGGAACAAGGTACGCTATAAGTGACTCTTATGATTAACTCCATTCTTGAACTTTCTGAAGTGCGAATAATATCTAAAGCATGCACAGTGAATACATAACGAGAGATAAGAGAGGTGATGCATGAATACTAATTCACAAAAGAAAAGATAAAGTTTAGCCAAACCCTCTTCAGCTGTGCGAATTCTAACAAACACAGTTTCAATGCTCCTATCTGCTGTTGGTACTGTTAGACGCGAGACTGGAGCACTTCCGCATGCACAGCGATAAACTGTGGTTTGGACGAATGGGGAGTGCAGGGTTGGAATTCCGGCAGCAGAAGAGAATTCTCCTTCCGTGGGTCCATTCCTGCTCTCGCGATCTCCTAGCCTCGTAACAAAAGGACGCCGATTTCTTTTTCCACAGGGGAAAGGCCACCAAGACGTGATGCTAATAACTCGCCTTCTTACAAAACCAAAATTCAAGAAATTCGTAATTTGAATATCTCGTAACATTGATTATAAAGTAGCCGTCAAAGATACACTGTGTTGCCCCCCCCCCCCCTGTTATTCATTATAAAGAAATGAGTGTTCTTCAGAGTGCGACGTTTTTGCAACCAGCACTGTGACATATTGCAGTTAAGAGGCAGATCAAGTGGCGTATCTGGGACAGTCGAACCATTTTTGAAACTGAATCTGTACTGATCGACAATCACATAAAGATGTTACTCTTGGATGGATGCGTAGGATTTAAGTACGGGATATCAACAGCGACGTCAAAAATTTAACAACTCGTAACAATCTAATATTCGCAACGTGTGGGCCTACACATTTTCGAAAATATTCAAAAGAACGCTAAGTATGGTAAATTATCCTTTTCCGTTGAAAGCAGAAGCTCCACACAGACACACACACACAGTAATTAGCCCAACACTGCGATCAATACTACACCAAATACGTAACTTCGATTAGAAACCATTCCCTATTTTGGATATATAATTCGGCTCTAAACATAGAGTGAGCAACCCCTATCATTTTAGTAATGCCTGACTTTGCGTGACCGTTACCAGCGTGGTAACAGCCCGTACGCTTTCGCAGTGCGCGTGGTATGATTCTACAGCTATTCTAGACTACAGTGTCAAATCTGCTAAATTTGCGTTATTACCAGAAACTGGTGTCACTTTCTAATACTCCAAAAAGCATTGCATCTTTCGAAGTTATTTCTTTGGAGGCAGGTAAAAAGCAAAGCTGCCTTTTTGCCAAATGTATGAAATTACGTCCAAACTGTAATATATATATATATATATATATATAATTGTATATGCCCTGTAGAAATACAAAAATTAAAGTACGTGAAACTATGACGCACTCAATACTTTCTCTCTGGGCGTGTCCATCGTCTAACGTTTCTAACGTAACACAACACGTAGGAAGCCGGATTTATTTCACTCTCAGACAAAAGAAATGGAGACACTCACCCTGTTGGATCCATTACAGAGAATCACTGGACTCAGATCCAGTTTCTGAAACTGCCTATTTCGGAACCACGATAGCAGTGTGGAAAGCTAATTATGAATCAGATAATTTACCGTGTTCTAGCATATGGCACTGTATATTCCAGCGCAATTCGTGGGAATGTGCAACATTTACTTTCAGGGTGTAAGATTTATCATCTAATCTCACATTTTCTTCACTGAAGGTGGTGGCGGCATGTTCCACCGAAATGTCCGTAAGTTTCTACCAAGCAACACCACGGTGTCCTATTCCAGAAGACACTATTCTTTATAATCACACTGCTGAGAGCCTGAAATCTCATAAAATGTAATTTGTTCGTCACTGATTAAAACGGTTTAATTTGTAAGATTTAAGCACATAGAGTACAGTATTGTGCAATACGACGCCTTACAGCTGGGCGGCACCCCACTGCCCATTAGCAGGGCCCAAGACCAAGGTACGTGTCTGCAAAATCATAAATGTATCATAACGCACGATACGTAACACTCAGGTCCATTTGTTTGTATACAAAGTTTTTAGGAGAGTTCGATATTTCGATCACCCTGTATTGTGGCATTTTAACTGCACTGCGGCACAAGAGGGGTTCTGAAGCAGACTTGAGGGCAGCCCACACAGGCAAACGTCCAGATTTCTCTTTTCTTTTCCGCACTCATCAGATCAGTTGCAGCACCAAACGAATGCCAAACTCCAGACAGCCAGAATTCGAAGAACAGTAAATATTCAATTCTTTAAGTTACTAAAAAATTCCACTCGCTAGGACGCAATCCAAACATAAAATGTAAGAATGTTTAATACCTACATCTATATTAGGTATACTGATACATAAAAGAGGTAAAAAGGTCAAGTATGCCCCGTCCATGTCATGACGACATATTGGGAGGGGGGGTGTAAACTATTAGCTCCACTCATTCTTCATCTCGGTCGAAGATGGAGGTGAGTAGATATATTTATACGTACCGTCCAATTTCAATGATCGAAAGTATAACATTGTTAATACGTTTGTAATGAACACCTCTACATTTTTGGATGTGACTCGTGTAATTTGGTAGAGAGGATTCTTCTGCTTCAAACGTCGGGGTATATCTGACTAAAGCATCGGGACTATTTTACGTGTTTGTACCTATCCGCCAGCTCACACAGCAGCCGGGACAGCATAGTCGGTACGGGCCGCACGGTCCGGGATTCCAAAGCCGGTGAAAGCGACATTTGCTATACCCGTCCAGAAGGGTCCCCGAGACCCACCCAGCGTCCTGTGCAACAGTTACCGGTTTCAATGGCGTTGAACACTCAACTCTTCTAGCACACAGGCTGTGAATATGTAGAACTATACCTCTACTACCCTCTCTGTACCTTTATCGAATTTTACCAAGGAGACCTTTACCTTTACCTTTGCCAGACTAGAGGGTGTCACGTCCCCGAAGACTAATACGTTCACTGTCAACATAGTGGGAACTCCAAAAGTCACAAAGCTCTGTCGAATACCGACTTCTGTGCTCACTTCTCACTCAAACACTGGGGTCCCGCCCCATGCAACAGCACTGCCGTGCCTTTACAAACCTTAGATTCAGAACATTGCCGTTTATGCCACACACAACACCTGTCTTTGTTAAAATTTGTAAAAGGCCCTTGTTATTTAGGAAGGTAACCGTTTGTCAATCCCAGAATCTTGGAAGACACTTAAATACACAGCGTGGACAAACTGCATGAACCTTTAATATTAAAACAGGTGGTGCGTATATAGAAATATCTCTACTTTAAAAATGTTTAACCAGTACTCTCTGCACCTTTGTAGTGAAATTCTGCATTCATTCTTCTTGCAAGGACTTATCACATTCTAAAAGGAAAGGTCTCCTGTCAGCCGATCGTCTATCGCATCATCGCAGCCATTTGTCTTCATTAATCACACCTGGCTGGATAAGGCAACGAGTACAGCGAAGCAGCCCGACAGAGGGCAACAAAGGATCGACCTTGACCTTTCGACAAAGCAAGAAAATAGCCGGATGTATGAAAATATCTGGACACGAACAGGAAACCATCGAAGGTCCACATTTACTTCCTTCATTTACGTGACACTTTCAGAACGAAATTACGCAATGTGTGGTACGCACTGGCAATGCAGACACTTAAATATTTAAAACACAGTGGTTATTATATATCCTATGGTAAGTATACGTACCAGTTGATTTAAAATTAAAAATATTTGTGTTTCGCCCACACTCGTATTTACGTGTTTCTTGCGACCCTCACAAGTAACATTACAACCCTTTCAGCATTACCTAATTTTTACTGTGACAAAGGAAACGAATTTTGAAATAAAACTTAGGCAGAATTCAGACTTCAACGCGTTAATTTACTTTCATTAAGTAACAAAGGATTCATAAATTATAAAATTAAGGTAAGACAAAGACAAATCCGTCGTTTTGCAAGCCAGGAAGGCATAGGAGAGAGTGAAAGTATAGCTCCACTTATTCTTAACCTCGGCACTGGATGGAAATAATGGCAGACTTTTACACGCCCCGGAAATAGCTCCCGCAACCCACGGAACAGGAGACTGAGTGTGGCGCAGAGTCAGTCTGGATGGTTTGGAAAAGACAGAAGGGTGTTCCCTTTCCTCAAATCAAACTGCGAATCCTCGTTTGTCCAGACCTTAGCCTATTCACTATGCCGACGACATTATAAAATTACATACGTGAATACTTTAAATTACTTCATTTCCTGGTTCTGAAGTGCTGGACACAAATTTAATACAGCAATATGGTTCATCTTTTGGTGGGGAAACCTAAGGGACGAGACCACTTGAAAACGTTAGCGAAGACAGGAGGACAATATTAAAACGTATCTTCAAGACGCAGAATAGAAGGGCATGGACATAAGTGACCTGGCTCAGGACAGAAACAATTAGCGGGCTCTTGTGAACACGGTAATGAACCTCTGGGTGCCATAAAATGAGGGGAATTTCTTGACTGGCTGAGGAATTGATAGCTTCTCAAGAAGGATTCTCCTTCATGGTATTAGTTACTTCTTTCATCTTCTACCACGTCTTGTCCGCGGGTTGAACAGACTAACTTTACACCCAACTTGGATAAAACTAGTGTGGCGCTGTTGTTGTGTGGATACAATTACACGAAACTGTTCCTGTCCCACTCGTGTAATGAACAATCAGTTTCAGGAAGCCTGAATTTTCGGCTGCGGTATTAAGTTTCCAACTGGAGAACTGCCCCGATATGTTGATTAACTACAATAACAGGAGAATAAATGCGCATGTTAGCCAACCACAAATATGATCAAAGCCGCGGCGAATTTTTCCGCTAAACCTGTTTTTCCGACTGCGTAACCGGCGCTAAAAAACCGGAAGTGCTTAGACTAAAAAAATAGTATCCCCATGACACACCGGAAAATATTTATCAGAATCGGTTCCACTCGCAGTCATTTTTAAAATTACCATCTAGTTGTTGTGTTTAATGCTAATAGAAGGCTAAATTCTTCGGCTTTCTCGCCAAAAATATAAAGAGTCAAATATACAGATTTATAACTTAGTATTTTTTGTATGGGTGCAAAACTTGGTCTCTCACATCAAGGGAAGAAAACAGGCTGAGGGTGTGCAGGAATATGGTGCTAAGGAACGTATTAGAGGAATGGCAGTGACTGCATAATGAGGAACTTCGAGATTTGTACTCCTCACCAAGAAATATCCGGGTGATCAAATTACGAGTACAAAGGATGAGACGGTTGGGCGGGACATGTGGCACGTAGGATGAGTGGAGAAGTGCATACAGGATTTTGGTAGGGAAACCTGACAGAAAGATACCAATTGGAAGATGTAGGCGTAAATGAGGGGATGATATTAAAATAGATCTTAAAGAAATCATTTGGCAAGGAGTTGACTGGGTTGATCTGGCCCAGAATAGGGACAAATGGCGGACTCTTGTGAACACAGTAATCGAATTTCGGATTGCATAAAATTCATGGAATTTCTTGACTGGCTGAAAGATAAGCTTTTCAAAAAAAGACTCTCCTCCATGTAGTCAGTCAGTCAGTCAGTCAGTCAGTCAGTCAGTCAGTCAGTCAGTCAGTTAGTTAGTTAGTTAGTTAGTTAGTTAGTTAGTTAGACGAAAAAATCATATAGTTGACTCCATGGAGCAGAGTACTTCTCGAAGGACCAACATTTCCTGATACAACCGTGAGATTCTCCCATTTTACTGAACTCGACAGTTCATTATGATATTCGCAACAGCCCGCCACTGGTTCTTGTCCTGAGCCAGATGAATCCAACCCACACACTCCCATCCTATTTCGTTAGATCGACTTTAGTATTATCCTCCAAATTAAGCCTAGGGCTTCCAAGCGGTACTTCTCCTTCAAGATTTCTCACCAAAACTCCGTATATATTGGATGTGTTCCGCCAATCTCATTCGCGTGGATTTGGTCACCCCAGCCTACCATAAAGCTCCTTACTATGAAATTTTCCCCAACCTCTTTACTTCCTTCCCCTCAGGTCCAAACATTCTTCTCAGCACCTTCTTCTTCGACATCAAGGAGAAAAATTGGTTTGATATAACAGACCCAAAGAGAATAGTTCTATAATAATAATAATAATAATAATAATAATAATAATAATAATAATAATAATAATAATCGACCCTAATTNATAATAATAATAATAATAATAATAATAATAATAATAATAATAATAATCGACCCTAATTATATTACATAATCATATTAATACATTATTAAATGCTGACGCAACCATAGAAAGCTCCCGAAATATCGGTTATATGAAGCAGATACATACCGCAGAGAGTGAAAAATGTCTAACATAATATATACGTAACTTCCAGCGTGCAAGGCTCTTTTAATGACCGTAACTAAAAAACAAGTCCACAAAAATTTGTACCAGCCATGCATTCAATTGCAAGCGTACTTCAGCATAAACATCGGAATTCTGTGTGTAGAATTTTAAACGAAACGTGAATCGCATATCTGCACATAAAACTGTGTGTGCTTTGTTAAGCCCAGGCAATGTCAAACCGTGTAGGTTACCGGGTCATGCATAGTTCAACAGGTACAGTCCCGCCATATATCACTCCACACACCGCGCTAAGTACGTGACACGCATTAATGGCAATTTTCAACATCACAATTCAAATTCCGGTACTTCAGACATGACGGAAATTTTTACATTAAGCACGTTGGTAAGTATTCTCACGGGCTAAATACAGAAGCTTATGTTTTAGTGCTTTATTTCAGTACTCCATAAACCGTCCTGTAATAAGTTTTATACTGTTCATCTCCGTGCATTAAAATCAATTTCAGAAATGAGAACCAACTAAATGCAAAATTTTGTACTACTTTGTTATGTTTTATTCACTGTTTTCTCTCCAACATGATTCGGCGAGCTGCCATCTTCAGGGAGGATACATCACTTTATTATATAAAACAGTCTACCACCTAACAACGAGACACACATTTGGCCAACACAGCTAATTCCATTCAAAAAACCACTTAATTCCAAACCAGGACAGAACACCAACAAATCATGAAAGAACAGAGAAATAACCTACTAATTTTAGAGGACTTTAACTTTTTAAGAAAATTTTAATAATAGCGCGGGTAGCACACTTTAATTTTGTGTTTTATATAATAATGTGATGTATCCTTCCTGAAGACGGCAGCTCGCCGAAACATGTTGAAGAGAAAACAGTGAATAAAACATAATAAAGTAGTACAGAATTGTGCATTTACTTGGTTATCATTTCTGAAAGTCTTATTATAATTTATTTGTTTACTTCTCTTATATACTTTCCGGAGAGGACCAGTACGTCACTAGAGGACACGGGCAAACCCATCATGAAGGAAACCAAATACGTGGATGCGGTGCCGCCTTGATACAGCAAAGCACGTACGTTCCAGTCACAAAATCTTTCATGGTCGCTAATTTCCTACAAGTCTGAAGAAGAGCTGACTTCACAGACAGAAGCTGCGACAGCGCAGTCGGTACACAGACTAGGCTACTGCCTAGACGATGGAGCAATTGTGCTTCGATTACCGGTACACGTAACAGATCTTTCTCGTCTCCTAGACGTCTATATCGGCAATGGTTGCCACCCAGTGTACTAACAGGTACTGGAGGTGAATCAGCCAGAGCGTGTAACTGACCACTCACACTTCCATCTACTGCCGAGGTGAAGAATTAATGGAGATATGCATCTTTTCCCCTCACATGCCTTCATGGGATACACAGACACGAAACTACCTTTACTTCCCTAAACGCTCATATATATTGATTGTTAACCTGGCTGCTTTTAATTACAGACTTCTAGGTTCTGACAACAAACTCTAAGCCTGCTGACAGAGGCAACAAGCTCCTTCAAACCGTCGGTAAGAAATTACCACTCAACACGGCACTAATCTCAGAAATCATGAACTTTCTTCTCTAAGAATTACCAAGACAATTTGAAATATAGGGAGACAATGGAAAAATATAAAAAGGCGCTGCGAAAATATAAAGATACAGGCGGTAAATATAAGACAGACAGTGGGAAAATATAGACAGCAGGGAAAATTAGAGATAGACAGAAAATACAGACAGATGGGGGGACATATAGAAAGACAGAGGAAAGGTATTTTTACTGACCGTATCGTGTAACAGAGCCCGTGAGAGCAAAGGGCTTCGTTTTAAAGAAAACGGGAACGTCTACTCCAGTTTACATAGAAAGCAGGCTTTAATATTTTAGAGATCTGAGGTCTTCATGGCGGAGGTTCCTATCTACCAAAGTACACGGCATCATATCCCAGATAACCCTTGTCTTCTTAGAAGTATAATGAATTAATGACACTGTAAAGTGACTTCAAAAAACAACAATCCATTTCTTTGTTCTGTCACAGTGGCTCTGTTGAACGTATGTGTCCTTTGCCATGTGACCATAACACTGCATATTGCTTGCCCATAGACTGTTTGTTCTCAGTGTGGGCTAACACAAATACAGACATTTCACAATACCACATTAGGGAGCACAGACAGCTCAGTTGGTGTAGTGTAACTAGATTACTGGCTGGATGACCACGGAATTGGGGTTTCATTCCCGGAAGAGGGAATTACTTTTCACTGATCCATGGCGGCCACAGCCACTTTGTGGCTGATACAGCCTGATATTCACCGGAGACAAAGCAGAAGGCGGGGCGGGGGGGGAGTGAATTTGACCGCTCACTTCTATCTAGTGCCGAGGTTAAGAATGCGTGCAGCTACACTTCTGGATCCCATACGTCTTCAAGGTGCGGGGCTTCATTAAGCACACAAACAACTTTGCAGTCTTAGCCGGTACCGCATTACTTCACCACTATCTCAAAGTAACCAACACTAGGTCAATATAAAACTGCTGTTACGTTGTAACCAGAAAGGTTTTCTTTCAAAGTGTTACGTATTTAAACCTTTTGTCCTTTCAATGCTGTCCTCTAATTGGTTTATTTACTGCTATAATGCGGGACCGGGATAGCATAGTCAGCATACCGACTCACTAGGGGTTGGACGGTCTGGGGTTCGAAATGCGGTGGGGACAGGAAATTTTCTCTTCTACATACGCTGCAGACCGGCACTGGAGTCCACCCAGCCTCCTTTACGATGGGTAACGGGGCTCTTTCCCGAGGGTAAAGACGCCGAATCGTGGCGTTCACCACCTACCCCCTTCTACAGCCGGGGTTAAGAATAAGTGGAGCTGTAGCATTACTCCCCAACTGTGCCTCCTACGGGATGTTATGAAGCGACAATTACATGTACTCTTATCGTATATTATTATTATTATTATTATTATTATTATTATTATGTTGTTGCTGTTGTTGTTGCTGTTGTCGTCGTCGTTGTCGTCGTCGTCGTCGTCGTCGTCGTCGTCGTCGTCTCTTGTCACAGGCCATTTCTCCCCGGTACTTCTCTTGAACCAGCGGCGATCCCTGACGCTCAGGTATCAAGTTTCAAACAGCAGTACTTTCCGTGTTATGTATGATGCTCCTAGTCTAGCTGTCTTTTGTAGTGATTCTATTGAACGTTTTCCTGGTATGGCTTCCAAATTTTTCCTTAAACCTTCTGTCACTATTCCGGTGGCTCCAATTATCACAGGCATTATCATACTATCATGTTCCACATTCGTTGTATCTCTGTACATATACTCTTGTATTTTAGTTCCTTTTCTGCTTCCTTTTGTGTGACATTTCTGTCCGCTGGTATTGCCACATCTACCAGTATCTATATTTGCTCTTTCTTTTTGTTGTTGTTGTTGTTGTTGTTGTTGTTGTTGTTGTTACTGCTGCTGCTGTTGTTGTTACCACCACCACCACCACCACCACCACCACCATTATTATTATTATTATTGAGGTATGGTCTAAATTATGTAGCTAATTTTTTTTTCAGTTCTGGTTGGCAGTGATATAGATATATGTGTAGGAAGCAAATCAGATATCTAAACAGGTTTTACGCTGGAAGTAAGTTTCACATGAGTTACGCCTTTAATTATTTATCTAACCTGTGATTCAATTTACGTCACACTTGCAATTTTGTTTGTTCTGGAAGTATACATTTATACACATTATTCAATCACAACCAGCACTTAACTTTATTAAAACATGCACAGGCAACCAAGTTTCGGCTCATGGAAAAAAAAAGTGAAATGTTGGTTGTGATTGACTGATTAATAAGTATAAATATATACTTCCGTATTTGCACACCAACTGGGATGTTAAATATTCGAATTTTGTTTGGTTGTGTTGTTTATTTGTGTAATTTTTTCTAATTATTTTGTGCTAGTTTTGTAATTGGCCTTTGTGTTGTTACGCTAACACTTCAATATATGATAACTGAATTATTATTCGATTATTACGAGAATGGTCAGCTCAAGTAGGCTGAGGTGGATGGGGAACGTAGTAAGGATAAGAAATTGATTTAATCATAAAACGTACACCTACATACGATATCTACACATATACGAGGAACATTAAATTATCTTAAAAAACAGGATTAGAGGCTGTGGACTGTATTTATGTAGCCCAGGAGAGGGACTAGGGGCTGGATTTTGCGAAAGTGGTAGTGAACATGCGGGTTCAATACAAAACGCGAAATTTCTTAACCAGCTGAAGAAGTCTCAGCTTCTCAAGAATGACTCTTTTCCACTGAGTTGTTATTGTTATTACTATTGCTGTTAATTACTAAAATTATCGCAAACATTGCACGGTAGTCTGCTCCGTCAGCCAGCGTCAGACTGTCCGTACCAAACGTGATTCGACTCCACGTGTAGATAAACCTCATAACAATTTACTGGTTTATGTTTTACTGCTTTATTATCTTAAAAATAGACTGAAGGCATTACGCCAATGATAGTTTGTGAAAGATATCTACCTGAAAGTGGCAGGTCTGTGTGAATACCGAAACGAGTGGCGAAATTGTATTCTGTAACATATTAACCCTTTAAAGACGAAGCGTATCTGTTTTATATAAGGACTCAGTGCGTACCGCGCTGTAAACACTCTCCACTTCGGCTATAAAAAAATCGCTTAATGTTTTATAAGGCAAAAGTTGCTGTTTGTTCTGAGATCCACACAAAACACATAAACGCAATGTGGGCACCGCGTAGAATTTTTTAATGTTACTCCTGATGGTGTGTAAAGTTACCGCTAGGCTTTAAAAGATTAACGAAAAACCTCTATACAGGTACACTAGACATGAAAAAACATACAGTAATAATTACACAGTAGGAAATGACACCACAGTACACTCTTTCCCCAAGGCCCATCGCCATAGTTATCATTCGTACTACTACTACTACTACTACTAGTAGTAGTAGTAGTAGTACTGCTATGACAGCTACTACTACCACCACCACTTCCACTACCCCACTACTACCGCTACTGCTGCTACCACTGGTAGCATTACCGCTACTACCACTGCTGCTGTCACCACTACTACCAGTACTATTATCAGTACTGCTGCTAATATTATAACATTGTAAAGCAACAGCCGTTCCAGTGATTGACCTGGTACGTAAATAGAAGTTAGCTTGCTATCTGATGAATTACCGGTCATCCTTTGCTGCACGCACTGTCTGTAAACTGATACGATAAAGTTTACAAAAGACTGCCAACACATAGCAACATGGAAGGCCTCCGGTTGTAGCGCTGACCACCTAGTTAAAAGCAGATAAAACGTGTCTTTAAACCTAATCCCCTGTTTGCACACCTGTTTTAGTAGTACTGACTACACCCCCCCCCCCCCCTCATATCACACTAGACCGAAACACATCCACGTAACTGCGCACCTTGCCAAACGGCCTGCATCATATCCTCTGGGCACTTTGGTATGTAAAGCTTCAAATAACCGACATGCTGTTTATATTACTGATGTGCAAAACGTTTCGGACGCTTTCGGTTTGAATCTTTGAGGAAGTTACCTCATTAGGGTCGCCACCTATTACCCGTTCTTCTGTCTACACGCAGCAAATCGAGACCGGTTACAAGAATTTTCATAACATTCCGTACTGTGCTGTGTTACCATTCGCACAATCTGTTGACAGATTCCAAATTTCGTCAAAATATGGCAGCAATAAGTGACATGGTAAATGCGAGCCTCGGAATTAATTGTTTAAATACGTACAGATGCAAAAAAAATCATTCGAGAGAAATACTCGCTAAGAAAAAATAAAGCCGCCCTCCAAAACAGATCAAGAGCAACGTTCCGTAACTTGTTCCGATATTGTTCGTAGTGCCCATAGTACTTCAATATAGGACTATTCGTTTGGTTTTATTCTCATTTGAACTACTGAATCTATGTTTAGGGAAGGTCCTGTGTCCGTTTCAAGGATGGGGCGGGACGTAAGCCGAGTGACGACCCGACTGACAGAGCGAGTCTCGACCACCACACTGAATGCAGAGTTCACTGGCGTGTACGCAACCTCCATCTAACATGTCTGGAACAGGGCTGTAGGAGGGTAACCATAGCATTCGTTCTACTGAACGTAAACGGTAAAGTTGTCCCTGTGCACCGGCATGAAGGTATGCGAGGGGTAGATGTAAGGCTCCATTCATTATTAACCCCGGCACTAGACGTAAGTAAATATACAGTTTTAGGCTCCGGCTCTTTTATCCCCGCGGAAAAAATCTCCGGTACCCATTAAATAGGAGACTGCTTGGACCTCTAGCCTGTCTAAACGTTTTGAAGAGAAAGCCCTCTTGCACGTGCCAGAAATCGAAACACGATTCCTCAATTTTCAAGCCCGAAGCCTAGACACTACACTTAATGGGCTATCCCTCTGGCTACCTAAGATTAATCTTAGTGTCTTCTTTCCATCTCCTATATTTGTTTACTTAACGACGATATTAGTAACTCCAGCTGTACAGCGTCGAATGGTAGTATGACTTACGAATGATAAATCAGAAAATATTTAGGAAGTGGTCCCGACCTAATGAAGGTATTACAGTAGGACTTGGCAAAAGAGGCTGAGAAGAATCACGAATAGCCGGTAACCCAATCAAGATTCGAACCAAACATCTCTCAAATACACGTCTACGTTATCGCTACACCAACCCCTTCAGTCCTCCATTTTCCTTCTTCGGCTCTCAACTCCATGTTTTCCTTTCGCTCTCCCATCCCAGCCATATTCGCAACAAATCGCAGACTTCTAGATCTCACTACCTGCTACGCAACGTTACTTGCTGACCTGAATGCATCACAGCACACTCGGCACGTAATAACATATCATGCTATTTACGTTATCTTCATTAGGTTCAAATATTCTCATGTGTATTTCCTTACTAAACATCTGAGACTTCCGTTTATATAGTGTGTTTAAAGACTCTTGTCAGTAACTCCACGCTGCACACCGACATGAAATGAACTCAAGTTTTATTGCATTATAACGTAAGCGGCAAAACTGTACTCTGTAGCTTCAGAAATGTGATCTTTTGTTTCTTATAATGCAACACAACTCCCTGTTATTCCTCTCTTGTCCTTAGCGTGGTCGCGACACACAGGTTGGGAAACGCTTACGGTACAGTGATGAAATATTGTAAGCAGGTTTTAATACTGCAGTAGGTTACGACGTAGTTTGTAAAGTATACTTCACAACAAACTCTCTATCTTTGCAATACTACAGAGACGCTTGTGTTAAATAAGTCACACCTACCTTCATGCTGTGCAAAAGATCTTACGAAGAAGAAACTCGGTCTAAGAAAGTTTCAAGTCGTAACTAAGTCACATCTTGGAAAGATGATCTTGTTAGAAATTCTGCAGTTACAATCACGACACAATTCCCATTTACACAATTGCAGGATATCGCCTTTTTCATATATTGTAGAATTTCACTTCACTATCAATCAAATTAGTTTTAATTCCTCGAAATACGTATGCTTGATCGTTGAGGACGCTTAACACTGAACTCTGATTCGAAACTAAAACACTAGAGGTCTCTAAGAGACTGGCTAGTATGACAAACGACGACACAAGCTAGGTACGTATTTCCGGTCTACCATCCACCGTTGCACAGGATGCCTCCGAAGTTCGGACGCCAAGCGCAGGCTATCTTAGCGTTACAAAACACTATATCATTAATAATCTCACTAAAATGTGGCGAATTTACATCATGAGAAACACTGTCATTACCTGTGCTGCTTTCCTTAATTATATAGATTAGGATAACAAATGTTTGAGGGCCTGTTTTGTAGAATTACGAGATACGGTCTCCTGTCCTAAGGGGGAAAAAATAACAGATACTTTAAAATAAAGGTCCAAGAACATAAATATCCACTACCCAGAAAGTATGGACAAATATGTGTCCGCAAATGATTTCAGTTACTTTTAAATTATTTCTTACCAGCACAGATAATTAAAAATAAAGCAGATATGAAACCTACCCAAATAATTCTACTATTTCGTACATAAACAACTGCACAGTGTTAAGACCGTCTTCAGAATCTCACTGTCGCGCCTGTAGTGAAAAAAACTTGTACCCTTTGAAATATGACAATTTGTTATCCTTTCCACAGAAGTCCGCCGCTGGCTTTTATACATGCTTGCTCTTATATAGGCCTATTTATTTTTAGCGTCATAGTAAAACATTCACTTTTTAAGCGCATTGGTAACTATACTTACTAGCTGCAGTAACGTAAAGAAACTTTGCATTTTGTTCTAACGATGTATTTATGTGTTTTGTATGACCCCCCACGATAACCGCCGATCATTTCCCTAACCAGCATCAACTGGTTGGTCTTTGTAATAGAAGCACAGTGTTTCCTCTGAGGTATGAAATTAATCTTTATAATAGAATATAGCTGAAATGAGCGCCAGACTTCAAAAGGTTAGTAACAGTTGCGCTGATTGTTAAACACTATTATTTTCCAAGGACACATGTTTAATGTTTCAGTTGCCTGAACATGGCACTGTGGCATCAGCTGTGTTTTTTGTAACAGCATCTCGTGAATCACAAGCGTGGATCATTCCTGGAATGATGTGACAGGAAAATATCAGAGGTCTCAGAGGAAAAGCCGACCTAAATAACAATTTATCTGCCCAAACAATATATAAACTACCCTGGGATAGAAAGCGAGTCTCCGCGGTAAGAAGCCGGCGACTAACCGGAACTTAATTAAAAAAGATTAAGGATCCAAATGTAAGATATAGTACGGACAATTTTCTGGATCAAATCTAGAACGCCAGCACAGATGCGTCAATAGGAAGTGCGACTGATGGCAGTCAGCAAGCATTGCAGTTCTCATCTTTTCAATCATCCCAAGAGGCAATATACGTGTAACGTAACACTGGGGCGCGTTCGTGTAACCATTGTTGCCGTGGAAAAGCAGTAATGCATGCGCCGTATTATATTGTCGTGCGTGGCCTGTCTGGCTGTACCATATTTATCAACATTATCTCATAAACGGCACGATTTTTGGAAAAAATATTATTGAATATAAAATGTGTGTTTTTATTTTATCTATAAGTTTGTCTGAAATATTTTTCATTCTACGAAGAATTCAGCGAAATAATGTTATTATAAATGTACAGAGGTCTTGACGTAAAGTGCCCGTTATTCTTTCCAGATTTTAATCAAACGTGTATTTCTCGACAGATTTTCAAAAAAAAATTCAAATATCAAATTTCATGAACATCCTCCAGTAGTAGATGAATTGTTCCATGCGAACAGACAGACATGACGAAGCCAATAGTCGCGTTTCGCAATTTTGCGAACGCGCTTAATAAACCGAAGCTCAAATGAAATGATTTTAGCCATCGGTTCTGCCGCTCACCAAATACATAGGGTCAGCGCAACAAATATTAGCCAGTTACAATGTTCAGATAAGTAAATAAACCCTCTTCTTTCTGAGAACCAAACAAACAT
The DNA here is from genome assembly GCA_013340265.1 of Coptotermes formosanus. NCBI lineage: Eukaryota > Metazoa > Arthropoda > Insecta > Blattodea > Rhinotermitidae > Coptotermes > Coptotermes formosanus. The sequence continues at coordinate 1,872,136 of BLKM01000627.1, forward strand.
ACGCCGTAAATTATCTCTGCGGCTAAAATGTGTTTAATGTTAAAGGAATCGGCAGCCGGGTTGCAGAAAGCATTAAAACGTATATCAGTAAAAAGCGTTATTAATACATCGTAATAAGCGCATTCAATCCAAAATTTCGCCGAATTTATTCTGCAAGTTACACGTTATTAAATGTTTGATGACAGATATATTGTCGGGCAAACGATTCAGTAGACGCATGAAAAATACGCAGTGACAATGATACGTTACATCAGCAGCTAATGCCCTCTGCCAGAAGCACGATTGAAATAAACCGTCAGCTAGTTCGCGGAATTACGGCTCACTAAAACACACATAATTATGTGGTAAAAAATATGGCTATCAATGAAGTCTCTGCAAGGAAATTGTACATAAATACATTTTAAAACTGAGAAATAATGGGAAACTTGATTTAAGGCTTCCGCCGCGATGTTAATGAGGTCTATGCACTTTTGGAACATTACGCAGCGTCGAGTGGTAATTGTTTACCGACGTTTCGGAAGCACGTATCCGTCCCACCTTCAAGGGTTAAGAGTCCATTTTGACTCTTGAAGGTGGAACGGATACGTTGTTCCGAAACGTCGGTGAACAACTACCACAGGACGCCGCGTAATATCGCAGAACAGCGCAGATCTCAAGTAATGGAAAATTAACAGCAATCGAGGATTGGACTCAGGTGGACATTTCTGTTCACATTCACGTACTCTCACAGTTAGTTGCCACAACAGGACACTTCCTGAATGCACATGGATTTAAGTATTTGCTTATTTTATCAATTATTTCACCTAATAATTATGGGTTGGGTAGTGTAGACCACATAACGAATAGCTACGGGGTGGAAGGTCCGAGGAAAGAATCCCAGTGGGGGGCGAGATTTTCCGCAACCGTCCTGGGCACACCCAGTCTCCTCTATAACGGGTACCGGGTCTCTTTTCCGAGGTTAAAGCGGTCGGAGCGTGGCGTTGACCATCCACCCCATCTAGCCCCGAAGTTAAATAAAAAGTAGGGCTATACCTCTATTCCCCTCTTTGGACTTCATGGCCTGTTCCAGGTTGGACTTTACATTTTTAATGAAATAAATCAATTGATCATTTAGCTGAATACTTATATTGTGGTCGCCGAAAGGAGAGCCACGGTTCAACTTCCTCTGCAGCGTACATCCCCACAACCCATCCCGTCCTTAAAACATGCTCTGCACACAACTGTCATTAGTGCTAACCACGCAATAAACTCCGCTCGTGACAAGTCCTTTGGACTGGTTGGTACTGACCAGAGAGGTCTGGAGGGGACTAATGTAATGGACGGAAAGGGAGAAGCACGAGCGTCATCCCAAAAATCCACGGGAATTCCTTCATTGGCGTCCGTATAATTACGCTGTTCACTGACGGTAATTAGTATTCCATTTAGTCAGTAACAGTGTAGGTGAATCAGGCTTCATTCATTTAACATGTATTTTGAAAGTACATGGGATGTTCACAACGTACAGTATTGCCATATACGAAAACGTCGATACTGTACGAAAGGAATATCACGGTTACTTCATTCTGCTTCATTCGGTAACCCCTTGAAACCCAGAGGTAATTGGAAGCATTAACTGCTTCAAGATTAAAAATCTCTGCCATTAGCCCACACATTATATTTATGTACCTCGTATGATTCTCCAAAACAAGAATAAGTTTTCAAAAAAAAACAGCTTTTTCAATGGACACACTGTGACCTTCCTGCTGTATGACCCGAGTGGCAAAATAGCATTGTTACAGGTGTTTCTGCTAGAATGTGCCATGACTCAGGTGGTTACTCGCCGGCCTGTTAGCGCGTAGGCCCGGGCTCGACTCCAGGTCAGTCCATGCGAGATTTGTGGTGGTCAAAGTGGCAGTGGAACAGGTTTGTCTCCGAGTACTTCGGATATCCCTTGTCAATATCATTCTAACAATGCTCCATGCTCGTCTTAATCTACATGCTTCTCTTACCAGAAGCACAAACGAGCAAATCCTGGGACCCTTAAAAAATGCAATGCTCTTTCGGAAATCTTGGAGCATTGGAGAGAAAAGTACATTCACAGGTCTGTCTTCGAGTACGTAGGTTTTCCGCTGCTAGTATCATAATATTTCGGTCTACAAACGTTAAATACACACATTTTAGTGACAAATTTCCTCATGCGCTGGTATACAATAAGAAACAAAATTTTATTATAATATTAAATTCTTGATCCAATGAAAAATTAATACCATTTACATAACGTTTAAAAATTCGGTTTTACGTGACAAGAATTATTGTATATATGTTCGAAACACACATGTAGACTCTATTAGTGCTGGTTAGAGGAACGACTGTTGTTTATTTTCAAAATCATATCGAAATACGAAAGTACAGTATGTGGACAGACCGAAGAGTGTGTGAATGTTGAGACAGGTCGCATACGTTTACTTCAGACGGTAGTTACCACACGTGCCATGTGTATTATGTTGACAGAGCATATTTACGGGTTTTAAGTGGTTCTTAGAATAAGCAACGATCATTACTTTAAAAGGAATAAAGACATCTGTGTTTCTACTGACGGTAATCTGTGCTTCTATAAGGCAGGACCTAAGGTTTTTAATAGCGCTCACAAGAAGTTGAAGCTTCGAAAGTCGAAGTAAGCCCCATAATTCCATAATTCCTTCTTTCAACCGACAGCTTTGTTCAGAACCCAAGTCAGAGAGATAATATTGGACTATTGACTCATTCAGCATCTACAACACTTGTCCGTATATGACTGGAATTAAGGGTAGATTAAGTAACGTACAGAGAAAAGTAAGTTTGTTACCACGATATACCAACGTCTTAATTCTTAACCTTTTAAAGCGTAGCGGTAACTTTACGTACCACCAGGTTTAACATTAAAAAATTCTACATGGTGCCCACATTGTGTTTATGTGTTTTGTACGGATCTCAGAACAAACAGCGACTTTTGCCTTATAACACATTAAGAGACTGGTTTTTATAACCGAAGTGGAGAGTGTTTACAGCGCGGTACGCACTGCGTCCTTATATAAAACAGATACGCTTCATCTTTAAAGGGTTAAAATAACTACACTTGCAATGATTAATTGGTATTTATGTGATGCAAAGGAAGGAAGGTTTCAGCAACGCAAATTCGCACTTGAACAGGAAGTAACAGCATAGAGCTTTTAGTAATCGTAGCCGAGCTAGCAGAACCTTTCTTTCACTTTACGGAACCACACAAGAGCCTGTTACCTGTTCCTGACCTTGGCCCAGTCAGAACAACCAATTGTATTTTAACACTATATTCCGCTATAAGCCTAAGCCTCACATGCGTCCTTTAGCAGCTGATGGTAGCTAAGGCCGTCAATAAACTTCCTGCCTTTTACGAAAGACGAAATTTCAGTACCGTTGTCAAAAAAAAAACAACCGCCAGTGGCTCTCGTCCTAAATCACATGAATCTAGCCTAGTGCCTAATATGCTTTGTCTCTAAGATCGACTTGAATAGTATTCTTCCATCTACGCCTAAATTTCCAAGCGGTTTCTTCCTTAATGACTTTTTTACTAATATTTTTGTGCATTGTTTGTTCTGATTACATTACCTCATGCTCCATAAACCTCAGACGATTTACATCACACAAAAAAGCGGCAACGTGAATGCAAGTCGCGATTGTTTTAATCTCATCGGAACACAGGAATAGAAAGGCATCCTAAAACACAAAATCAAAGGAGTATTAATTAATAGAATAAACAGAGAGAAACGCACAGCTTACAACTACAATAATTTTAGTAACAGGAAACACAACCAATGCCAATTATAATGTTTTGACAGGCTTTTGCTCTTAACTAAATAACTGATTAACTGCATAGCCCGAGGTCTAACTAGCTGGCTGACAGACGCATTATATGTTACTGTTTGATGTCTGACCATGTTACGTACATTCTGCAATAATAGATACTATTTAACTAAAACAAATTCAACACTAAATTTCAGTCTAATTCCGGGTCTGCTTCAGGTTCCCACGGCGCCAAATGCTGTGACTTCTTGTGTCTTCTGAGATGCACTGTAGAATCTGAAGATGCAGAAAGTACCGAAATATCTGGCCTATCTAACAAACTAGAAGGCACCACAGCATCAAACATACTAATCCTAACCCGAAGTCTCCAAACCGCTAGACAAAACGCGACATGTTTTAGGCAGAATAACAAAAAATTAATAATGATGATATTGATCTCCTATGGGTTAACGATGCGGTATTATTTGTGACGTATCACGTACCTCCTACATACGGCAGTAACCCCTAAAAAACAGTTATTATCGCCATGGACACCTGCAATACCTAATATGATGACAACGCTTCACGAAAGCGTAACTGACTGTAAGAATTCATGGTGATTAATCTGGGGGCGGGGGTAGGGTGTGGCAGTCGACCTGAAGAATGGAGACAGCACTTCCGTTTGTACACGTCGGTGGTGTTCATCCCGTGGCCCTTGACCCTTTCCGAAATGGCCCGTCAAGCCTTTAGTTCCATGAGATTACAATGAACAAAAACCCATACAAATTCTATCTAGAATGGACTTAAAAGATAAAGTACTACTTATTGAAGAAGCCGTAGATTTCCTAGCAATATAATACAAACACGAATAAAATGAATACAACTCGACGTTTCAGCATACTAATATTGTCTTTTAAAACCCTCTGTAGCACTTCACCAAATCGCTCACGTCTGAGTGACCCGCGGTTACAAAGGCTGGGCACCGCCATTATACATAAATGGCTGGAGCAACTGTGCCGCTGTAGTGAGAACAAAAATACATACAATAATACAGTTTACAATATATATGGTTTTCTTGTGGTTTACGTAACAACGAAGTAAAGGTAAAATTAAACCCTATACAGGCCTTGACAGACCCTTAGGGCTCTTGGAGGTTGAGGTTCCCAGAACTTTTAGACAATCGGCACACGCAGGTGGCAAGGTTGTCAGACTTATGCACAGCCGCCTTTACCCTCAGGATATACCACTGGCACTCATTTCTGTTAGAGGTTGAGTCGATCCCAGGGCCATAGTGCGGCAGAAAGGGTTAAGTTAGTGAAAAATCCCAACACAACATCTGTACGAGTATTATAGGATACTGTGACGGACACCAAACATTGTCTGAGTGTATTCAGTGCGGTAATACCACGAGGCAGTCTACTGTTGCTAATGATTATCCTTCTTTAGATTTCACGAATTCGGCCGTCCGACACGTTCCGAACCAGAATTTACCGTCGTCATGAACATCATCATTTTTTTCTTTTATTGCTCTACATTTGCCGCATCTAAAATGTATAACGTCTTCGAGTATGAATGTATATAAATACTTAACACTGACAAAATAATAATTGGCAAGTTAAAACCAAGGTGCCCAGAGAAAGGCCTGTCGCAGTGTGGCTTTGCTTACACAAATCCATACGACAGGACGAAGCAAAAGTTTCGTTTCGTTTCGTAGTCCTTATGTCTTCTACCTACTCACAGTAGGTGTCAAGGTTGTTTATTTTTCACTTGATCACACTCAGACACACACAACAGTCGGTAGGACTCATCTGTATGAGGGATCGGCCCGTCGCGGAGACCTCTACCTGACAACACAAACACTCACAGGAGACAAACATCCGTGCCCCCGGGGGGATTCGAACCCACGATTCCAGCAAGCGCTCGACCGCAGACCTACGCCTCAGCCCGCGCGGCCACTGCGATCGGCGGAAGCAAAAGTACTCGGAGAAAAACCTCTCCCGCCGAAACTTTGTCTATCACAGTTTTCACATGATCTGTCTGGTGAGCGAACACGGACCTCCACAGTGAAAAGCCGACGGCTAACAGATCGGGCTATGGGAAAGCCCACTGGCGTACTGTTAAAGAACTTTCTTTCTCCCCTGGGGATTGCCATTGAGGCACTGCGCTACAAGCCGACACGTTGCGGGTTCGATTCCCGATGGTGTCACTAGAATTTTCCATTGACATTATCCTTCCGGCCGCACTATGGCCCTGGGGTCGACTCAGCCTCTAACAGAAATGAGTATCAGGAATATTTCCTGAGGAGTAAAGGCGGCCGGTGTGTAGGGTTCACAACCCTAAGGCCTTCATGTGCCGATTGTCTTGAAATCTGGGAGCCTCAACCTACTGGAATCTTAAGGGCCTGTCCAGGCCTTAATGTGATAGTTTTACCTTTTCCTTTACCTTTACCTCCACATTCTTTCTCCCCCTGTGTTAATAACAACTCCCCGCAGTTTATGATCAACATCTGCACCCCAGCACAGGAATGTAAATAGACATACACACCGCAGGCACCGTGGTATATACAACTGACGATGTCTGCTACGTGAAATGTTTGATGGATGTCCAATTAAACCGTGACTACCACACGCGCGTGTTCTATCATGAGAATGGTTAGACATTGTGCAGAAGCTGTTACACGCCCGAACGTCATGTTCTAGAGCCTCGTCTAAACCTTCTCCTGCCTCTGAGAATTGTCCTATAAACTCTACGAAGCAGTGCCCTTCTTGCGTAACTAGTCAATAAATTCCCTATCTTTGCTGCAACATGCAATTTCAATACCTCGTACGCTAAAGTACGCCAAAGTGTGTCCTCAGCCAGTTGCAATCAGTCCACACCGGGAAATAAATTAGATTTAAGATTCATTTTAATAGTATCCATCCATCTATGCCTCGCTCTCCCAATCAGTCTTCATCCTTAAAATTCCCAACCAAACTTTTACAAAGTTTTTCACCTCTCCCATGCTTTGTATAACTTAAATCGTCCATTTTATCCCTCTTAAATTAATCGCATTAGTTTTTGTATTACAGATGGGGAAAGAGTGAGCCCCATGGTACTATGACCATAAATGGGCTAACTGCACCAGCTGCTGATTGTAGCTGACGATGGAGCATTGGTGGAATGCTAAGTAAATGTAAATATCACGCCTTAGCATTCCACAGGAGGCACACAAGGGGAGCAGAAGTGCAGCACTTCTTATTCTGAAATTCGGCGCTAAATAGGGTGGGCAGTCAACGCCACGCCCCAGCTGCTTTACTCCAGGAAAGAGCACCGATGACCATCGTAGAAGTGTCCAGGTGGGTCCCAAGTCTGGTCTTGACGCGCAAGGAATAGAAAAAATCTCTTGCCTTCACCGGGGTTCTAACCCCGGTCATTCCACCCCACAGCGAGTCGCTACACCGAATATGATATCTCCGCCCCATGGAAAGATAAGTAGCAGGGAAAAACCAAGTACTGAAAGAAAAATCTATCTTACTGCCACTTTTTATACCGCATATATCACGTGGCGATTCAGTAAGGGATGTACGTCTTTATATCCCCCACCTTAAAACGTACATAAAACGAGTTTTTGAAAACGCTTTATTATATACAAACCAAGCATAACAGATGAGGTGCAAATAAATTGCCTTAAAGGTTATACCACCCGCTGCCAAACAACTTAAACGTAATCTGTTTAGCATTACCCTCGGTTCTGCGAGAAGCAAAATGATAAACAAACTTAACCAGGATAAGGAAAGTAGAGATTTGATTCAGATATCGTGCAAATGTTAGGTCACAGAAATCGCGGCAAAGCTAACCCAGTCAGTGAAATGGAAACGCTACCAGATAATTCAAAGGCAGTTTGAACATAGCATAAGCGACTGGACTGTTTACGGATCAAGGAATAACCTAAAGCAAAAATGTCAAACGGAAAATATTCACAATATCCTCAGTCGCTTCAGTGCAAAAGCACAAAATAAACAATAGTCGGTTTCACGACATATTGGGTTGCTGAGGGATGCATACATACATACATACACACACACATACATGCATATCGAGCTGAATAAACACCATATACGCAGACTTCTGCAACCTCAAAAGCGCAATAAACACTCCCAGCCGTATCAGCACACATGGCTCTGCTTCACATATCCCACAAACAGTTCCGCACATCTAATAGTGATTACAGTAAATGAAATATGTTTTAACATAAAGAAAATGGAAACACTTAATTGCTGCAAGTCCCTGGTGTCTAGTTTAATGCAGTTTTATACACATTATAACATTTATTAAATTAGAACTAAGTAGGCCTATATTCTTTATATTTCAATTTTTGTGCTTTTAAAATAACATTGCTGTGTGTGGGTAACAGTTTTGGTGAAGAACAACCATCTTAGCCTATGCGAATTTGTGACGATACAAAACTGTTCTAAAAACGCTACACAGAACCTCAGTGTGATTATTTCAAATATATGGTTTCATTTTCTCGGGCAGTACATTTAAATTGTCATTCCTTCCATTTCAGTTTCTTCAGTTTCTTCATTATTGCAAAAATAAGACACTATGGCATCACAAATATAAAGAGACGGTACTTTTAAAGGTGACAGACCGGTATCTCTCCGAATCTTGTTCCCCTTTAAACAGTCCTGGATACACATATGTTGGCTGTATTGATTAAAACTGCGACTAGAGACCCGGAAAATTAAACTCGAATTAGCACCGTTGTCTAAATAACAATTAGTTAAAGCACGATTACCTGCAGAATCCCAAAACTTAATGTATCTATATCCAACAAAGGAGGCAATGTACGTGTAACAATATTTAGGCGCGTTCGTGCACCCATTGTTGCTGTGGAAACGCAATAAGTATCACATAGCCTGACTGTGCGTCTGTAGCCTCAGTTATCCAGCATGCAACGCGCATGCGCCGTATTACGTATATTGTCACCTGTGGCCTGTCCGACTTTACAATATTTTCCCACACTATCTCATAAACGGCACGATTTGCACAAAAAAAATGGTTATTGAAAATAAAATGTGTGTTTTGATTTTCTCTACAACACTGTCCGCAACATTTCTCATTCTAAGAAGAATTCAAAGAGATATGATCATAAATGTACATAGGTCTTCAAGTAAAGTACCCGATATTCTTGTCAGATTTTAATGGAACTTGAATTTTCTCGTCAGATTTTCGAAAAATACTTAAATACCACGAACATCCGTCCAGTGGAAGCCCATTCGTTCCAAGCGGACAGACGGAAGGACGGACGGACGGACGGACAGACAGACATGACGAAGCAAACAGCGTCTTTTCGAATTTTGCCGTCGCGCCTAAAAATAACACCGTCTACATAAATTACTGCTTTGTTGCTTAGTACACAACAAAGTTTCGTTTCGTTTCGTTTCGGTTCGTAGTCCTGACCTCTTCTACCTACTCACAGCAGGTGTCGAGGTTGTTTATTTTTCACTTGATCACACTCAGACACACCCCACTGTCGGTAGGACTCCTCTGGACGAGGGATCGGCCCATCGCAGAGACCTCTACCTGACAACACAAACACTCACAAGAGACAAACATCCATGTCCCCGGTGGGATTCGAACCCACGATCCCAGCAAGCGCTCGGCCGCAGACCTATGCCTTAGACCGCGCGCCACTGGGATCGACCACACAAAAACGTATTGATTTTAAAAAGAAATTCCGCTTACTTATTTATAGAATATCTCCCTTGGCAGCCTTCGTCACACCTTTGTGTTATTAGGGCTCCAAATCTGGGTTTAAACTGCACTCCACACGGCAGTATGTTAATCACGTAGAAACGTTTTTATTTGCTTTTATTTGTTTATATTTTCTCTGGGATTTCCTTTGCAAGAACAGAGTCCAAGAATTTAATTACATGTCCACTCTTTACTTTACCCAAACACTTTGTTATTTTACCAATAGGTTGAGGCACTGTGTCTTGTTACTGAAACACACATAAATGTTTTACTTAATGACGCTGTTAACTTCTCAGTTCAAATGCCGTTGGTGGTAGACGAATAAAATGAATAGGAAGCATTGGTGGGATGATACTGATAGGGGAAAACCGAAATACTCGGAGAAAAAGTCTGTCCCGGTGTCACTTTGTCCACCACAAATCCCACACGGACGGACACAGACCAGCGACTGACAGCCCGAGCCATGGCTCGCCCTCCCACTTGGTATTGCTGCCTCAGTTGTGCGTATTGTACGAGCCCCTGAAAATGAGTGTCGAACATTAAAATACAGCCCTCTGAAATTTCGAACAGATAATTCGACAGTTCCCAACTCTAGCTGTAATTTCTATAGACAGCCCTTCCACTGATCACTCTTATACTAATATTATACAGGTAAAGCAATCCCTATACAGGCCTGGACAGGCCTTGAGGGTTCCAGCAGGTTGAGGCTCCCAGATTCCAATACAATCGGCACATGAAGGTGGTAAGGTTGTCACACTTCAGCACCAGCCGCCTTTACCCCCCAGGAAATATTCCTGGCACTCATTTCTGTAGAGGCTGATTCGACTCCAGGACCATAGTGCGACCGGAAAGATTATGTCAACGAAAAATTCCAATGACACCATCGGGAATCGAACCGGCGACCTTCCAGCTTGCAGTCTCAACCAACTGCGCCACCGCATGTTCCCTTCCTATATATTATAGTCCTTTATAAATGCTGTTAAGTTTCAGTTTCACTGAAAATACACGCCATGAATTTGAATAGTTACTGATGGAAGAAACGGTGCTGCTATCGAACGATAACTTTCTGTTAGCAAGGTTCAGGTTTCAACACCGACTGCTTCATAACGACTGTTTATGGTAATAACTGCCTCTTGGGTCTATATCGGTAACTATAAGAATGAATTAACCTAGTGACAATTTTAACCCTACATACATATACATGTGTGTTTGTGTGTGTGTGTGTGTGCGTGCGTGCGTGCGTGTGTGTGTGTGTGTGTGTGTGTGTGTGTGTAAAATTAAGTGAAAATCAAAGTATTCGGAGGAAGATAGGCTATATCTCACAGTGCCAATTTTCGCCATACATCATACAGAGTGCGGCAGAAACTATTAGACGATTTATAATTTTAAAAAGGACACTTTAATTAAAATGAAAATATGTAGTACTTATATAGAAGCAAGCTACAAACGAAAGCATTATGTTATATGGTCACTTCTTGAAAATAGTGTCACTTAGATGAGCACCAACGGATTCCAGGCAAAACTGACGAGGCAGCCTAACACTGTGCATCACTTTCCGCAACGTGTCCTGTGGAATTCGTGCAATTTCAGCCGGAATGTTTTCCTTCAAAGCCTGGATAGTGTTCGGTCTATTCAGATACACCTTTTGCTTCAAATAACCCCACAGGAAGAAGTCGCATGCTGATAAATCTGGTGACAGCAGAGGCCAAGCTTTGTCTCCGAAACGAGACATGGCGCGTTCTGTAAGTACTCCACATTTTAATTTTAATTAAAGTGTTCTTTTTAAAACTGCAACCCGTCTAATAGTTTCTGCCGCATCCTGTAGGTAGACATGGACTGTCAAGTTACTACGCGGGAGCCAGCGACTATCCCAGCCGCCTGAGCATGGCCCTTCCGTGCCTCCCTCTGGCCTGTTGGCGTAATGGTAGTTCCCGAAGATAAAAGGTTCATTTCAAAGGACCCAGTAGGAACTAATTGAAAACAGTGCTGGGAAAAGCAATTCAACAAATCGAAAAACACTAGCTGCAAATACAGTAGAGGTCATGAGATATTCACAGGTACACGAGGTGTGCATAATGGGAGGGAAGCTGCCCGAAACTGTAGAAGTTCTGTGGGCTGTGTTTTCCTTACTATTCGTGTTTCCAGAACACAATGAAACTCCCTGTTGGAATTGGCCTGGCACTGTCATCAATATCCAATGGCACCGAGCCAAGTTCCTGACTTCAGCTACGAATGAGATCACTTCGAATTTAGGACGTGATACCAACTACCTGCCATGCTTTTCGTAGTTTTTTTAGTCCCTCCATAGTTTTCAGGATACTACACCTTCTTTAACTCCTTGATCCTGATGACGGAGGCAGTAGGATCATCCGAAAAATCACGTAATGTTTACCGACAGACCAACGTTCCCTCTAATTATTTTTTACAGCTGCGCGGACCTGCTGCTGCACTGAGTATAAAATTTTTACACGACCTGACGACTGCGCGACACTTTAAAAGTTTTCTTGTAATATGCACAATAAGAATATTTACAATGAAAAATGAACAAATCCACCTGCGTGGCAACAATTCGGTGTGCGCGGGAGCATTTCATTTACTGCGCGGCCGCGCACCCGCGTAGCTTAGAGGGTACACTGCGAAAGATGCATTGCTCCTTGCCAGAAAACAACCACCGTTTCTTAAACGTCCTTTTCATTTTATCACTGGCTACCCAAATGTCAACCCCACCTTCTCGTGGTGCACCCTGATACCGTAAATGAGGTTCGGGCGACCGAGTTACTGGCGGAATAACCAGTTACCTCTCTAGGGATAGAAGGAAATGACCGTTCCACGGCAACGAACACCAGTTACCTGCCATGTGCCTGGGTCATGAGGTAGTAGTTCCACCAAGACAACTGGAAGGATGTGGGCTAATCACGCGCAAATTGTTAAATTAATTCTGAATAAAGAAGCAAACAAATCCAAGGGTGAAAATAATGCGGTTTGCCAGCCGCATCTCTTATACTGCTAGCGGAATTCGCGTGTAAATATACAGTATTAACATTCAGGTAGTTTACGGGCACACAGGGCTGACCGTGAACGGCGTTTTAAAAGATTCTCTAAAGAAAGAAACTCATAACTCAAACAACCTAAGGTTGTTTGAGAAATACGAAGGCATCAAATAGGGACAAATATTTCACTTTATGAATGCGTGGTTCGTAAGGTCGTACCCTGGCCCAGGCGGTTAGTCGCGGCCTGTCACCGCGCAGGTCCGGATTCTATCCCGGGTCAGTCCATGTGGGATTTATGGTGGATAAAGTGGCACTGGGACAGGTTTTTCCCCGAGTACTTCGGTTTTTCCCTTGTCACGTTCATTCCACCAGTGATCTATTACACGGAAAAACGAAAAACTAATAATCTTCATCACAGGGTTGCACAGTAAGACTTAAGGATGCGGTGCGTCCGTAGATTCTGCTGCGCGGTCCTTCAACATAAAAAAAAATTGCACGGTTCTTGCCTAAGTTGCCTCCTAAAGAGCGTCTCCCGAAGCATGTCTAGTTTGCCAACCCTTGCACTAACGATTCCAGTATCCGACGCTATATTCCGATAAATGAACCGCAAATATAATGAACAGCCAGTAACCAGTGATCTGGTCTGGCTGTTACTCTGGCTGTTACCTGCAGGAACATAGGTACAAATTTTCTTAGCTTCGATGCATATAGTGACAAAGGTACGGACAGGACTACGTGGGATTCCAGTTTCGAATCGAGGTGTGAGCACAGACATTCACTCCTGCACAACACAGAGACAAGCTCCTGGGACCCAACAGCTGTTTCTTCCTAGCGAGTAAAGGGGCCGTACTGTGACGGTAATCACTCAAATCTGCCATATTCAAATACAGGAACTCTGTCGTTTGTACTTCTCATCTGACATTGTTACAATCACGAAAACCATCAACAATAAAATTTAAATTATTATGGGCACGCTAAGCGAAGTCGTCATAGCTAAATAGGCGGGGCGAGAGGAAGTTTACGCAACGCAGTATCCCGAAAACATCAGGACACGTACCAGCACTGCAGTGGAATGAAACCAGACATAACTTATGTCTGTAAGACAGGAACAGCGTTCAGTAACTTAGCACTGCTCATGCGCATTGTTAACCTCCCGCCCCGCCTACACACAAGCCACGTCTTCTCGTGGCCTGCACATAATAGGACATACGTTGCCTATATGTGGATGTGAAGAGGTAGCTTGGCCGACATTCGAACTTGGTATCTCCATGTACATATATACACACACCCTACTTCAGGAGTGTTAACTGCTGTGCCAGACTGCTTGGCCCTCTGCCGAGAAACAAAAATATTCTGACCCAGATTTGAACCAACCGTCTCTAAGATAAGCATGATACTCAGTACCGCTTGGGCTAGTAATAAGGAAGTATAGTTGTTTTCACTGCGTTATACCAATTATCTCAGTAAATGCAATGCCATTTATTTTGGTAGGTACGTACCAACATGTCGAATGTTACTGAGTGTTCTGTTGGTATACCCTTGGGACTGGGACTCGCACCGAGGACCGTCAACAGACCGTATAGTTATTCCACGCCCTGGAGGATCCTACCAGGGTTCCGGGTTGCTCCCTTGCCTAGCTGGGAACCGGGGCGCAAGCTGTATACCGCGGTGGTAGACCTGCCACCATCCACGTATTTGTTTCCTAATCCAGCCCCTTAGGCAGGCTTAGTGTACTTTGTTTAAAGGTAGCTTCGTACTGGCCTGAACTCTCTCTGACGACGTGGTATCAGGAAGGGAATGGCGCTCCTCATGGTTCGAAAAACGTACCTAGGTAACTAATAACGAAAGCAAACGTACAATTGAGAACCTAAAATTACAGTTTATTCACAACCAAACAAATTAGCCCTTTAAAGACGAAGCGTATCTGTTTTATATAAGGACTCAGTGCGTACCGCGCTGTAAACACTCTCCACTTCGGTTATAAACATCAATCTCTTAATGTTTTATACGGCAAAAGTTGCTGTTTATTCTGAGATCCGTACAAAACACACAAACGCAATGTGGGCACCACGTAGAATTTTTTAATGTTAAAGCCGGCAGTATGTAAAGTTACCGCTAGGCTTTAAAAGGTTAATGAAGCACTATTCTGAAGAGAAACGTAAAAGTAAATGACAAATTCCACTCTGGTATGAAGCTTATAAAAATTATGAACTATGCGGCTGAACACGGAACACACTGACAAATAATTTACCGGCCTCAAGCTAAAGAGCTTTCCATACGCCCCGCCAATTCTTCCTAGCTAATATCGGCTTCAATATGAGATTTGTCGGTTGTCTCTACAAATCACTCCATGAGAACCCGCTGCTGGATGCAAAAACCCAGAGCGGAGTCACTAGCAGCGTTCCAGTCATGCCTGCCAACTCATGGTTTCTGCACACCACAAGAATCGCAAGATCTCACCAAGCGACATCGACAGAGTCGTTTTCCATACTAAAGTGTGTTCTTGCAAAAATCATCTCAAACAACAACCACACAAATATCCCTAACATACCAGGCCACCACCCCTCCGTCTCCTAGTTAGCAGGGTCAAATATTGACCACAATAAAAATGTGCCCCTTTTAGAAGCCGGTGACCTGTCACACACACTCAGACATACACGGCACTGCATCTACTCGATATGTGGACGCAGCAGCTCCATCCAAAACGTTTTTACCTCTCTACCAAATTAGATGGCGTCACATTTCAGAATACAGTAAATGTAACAGAGACAAATTTTCCCTGTGAATGGGGAAGTGACCCTCAAGCTCAACGAACGAACCTCGAAAATACATTGATGAGAGTAGCTGGTTTTAGCTGCGGCAAATTTGCACTAGGCGAAAGAGATTCGACGGTCTTTGGATGTGACATTACTTGATGTAAATTTACAGCTAAGCATTAGTAATTTATGTTGCTTTTACATTTATACTTGTACAGCTTTGGCAGATATTTAGAATAGCCAGATGGGATTACATTTGTGTTAACCCGATTACTGGTTGTATTGTGGCTGCGAGAAACATGAGCCCAATGCTCATATCTGCGTACAACGTGCCACAACATTTTAACAATAATAAAAATTTGCTTACACAGCCACATATGCGGGTTTCATTACATATGGTAACCACTTATACCGTACTCTTGCTACCACAAATTTCACATGAAATATAATACAACTATGCAAGTCTGACAACAATTCTAACGAGGTGTCCGTTCTTCTGGGGCATGACGTTGCGTTAATGGGTAGTTTGCTCCTTTCGTTAGGGGATATCGTAGTGCTCTCATCTACAAGTGTCGAAAGTCCAAGAAGACTGGAAATTTTGACCCTTGAATGACACCACTAAGTTGTCCCGAAACACAGGGAAAACGTACTCACTGAGGCAGCGTCACATCCCACAAAAATGCATGCCTCATCCATACCGCTGCTAAAACCTAAGAACTCGTAAGAAATCTTATGGCTGACAATTTTTACGTACAGTAAATAAATAGTGTCATTGCTAACTCTTTAAAACAGAGTGGTTACATTTAATCTAACATTAAAAACCTCTAAATTTTATCCACATGGTGTATTTATACATCCCCTATGACTCTCCAAATAAACAGGAATCCTTCCCTAAACATCATTCATCGATTAGCCCTTTCCATGAAGACGCAGTGTGTTTATTGTGAGAGCATGCCGCACCGCAACACAGAACAACATGAAGATGGAAAGAATACAATTATAAAATCCGCAACATAACACCAAAGAAATTGAACCGGAAAAAAAAAGACACCAGGAAAATTCTATTAAGATAAAATATGACAAAAAATTGCAAGCAAAAGTACAAGATAGGGCAAAAGCTACAACATGAACAATTCAGCACTCACAACTAATGCCTTAGCAAGTCTTAGAACAAACTCCACCCGCAGATGACCTGCACAGACCGGAACATATGTGTAATTCGTGTAGTTAATTACAATGCAATATGTAGACTGTTACTGTGATTCTTTATACCTTACTGTCAATTAAATTTGTCAATACAAATATTCCTGTCCCATTTATTTAAAGTCCACCTTCATATAAACTCCAAACTACGTGTAAGTCTGTCAAGTAGTCTGTATCCTTCATAAATTGCACATTATCTTTGTGTGCGCTTTTCTTCAACCCCACGCGTACTACACATCCCACCCAGCTAACCGTCCTCGGTTTTGTCATCCGTATAATATATGGACAGTAGTAAAGACAATGAAGCTACGCATTATGCAATATTCTCCATCCTCCTTTCACTATTACGTTTTGTTAATAATCACAGCGAATCCAGCGAAACACAACAATTGTTTATTCCAGTGTTAATTCAACAGTAAGTTTCGGCCTGATATATTCACGCCGAAACATGTTGCTGTTTTTGGATTTGCTGTGATTCCTATCACCCATAACACAACGGGGTTCAATCATATTAAGATTACTATCTCATATTTCCAAACGTTAGCCTCAGCACCAAGTTTTCAAACATCTTTTGTCTAAATACACCCGTTAATATGGCAGATGGAGCTATAAAACCATAAAAACCAAAGGGCATATTTAATGTAACCCAAAACATTACTTACTGAGTTATTACCAGGAATGTCACATTTATACGACAGAATCCACGGTGAACACAAATTAGTCATGGTTATTTTTACGTAAACATATTTCATGCTAAACTTATAAATGGCCGCATATCACGTGACTAAATTAGATAAGTTTTGTGCCATTATTGTGCTGCCTGTAGGTCCGAACTACAGAGCTTCTGAGAACCAGAACTGCCTTCAAATAACAGAATATTGTTCTACAAATGTGACACCATCAATTGCATGCCTACAAACTGCTTTATCTGACCGAACTCGTGCAAATTACAACCAGAATTGATTTCGTCGCGTGGGCAGACAAAATCACAATCAGCCGTACTGCCCACTTTACCCTACTGTAATCCCGTAAAGTATGACAAAGGGTTGCACAGCTGCTTCCAGCTAACACAGCCGAACGTTATGCAAGAAATACTAACAAACACAAACCACTCTTTATCACTCTATTGTCTCTGCACGTCATCTACCTGTCTGGCTTCACTTCCGAGAATGAAACGGCAGGATGGTGCCATTCCACGTGAGGTCATACGTTGGTTTCCCACCGCACAGCCTCTGGCTCTAACCCGGGCAAATGGCGGATACGATTTTTTCCTCGAGTTTTTTGGACTTTACCCCGCTAATCACCAGTCCACTATTGCTCCATACTCATCTATCTCTGAGACATAATCCTCACCAACTAGCACCTTATCTCGTGGTTCTGTAACGTGGAGCCTTCTTACCCCGCGGGGTACTTGCCTGGTCACAGAGAAAGGCAGTAAAATGTTGGCACGGCTGTGCCATGGCTCAGGCGGTTAGTGGCCTGGCTCTTACCGGCAAGCCCGGGTTCGATCTCAGGTCATTTCATGTGGGACTTGTGGTGGACAAAGTGGCACTCAGACAGGTTTTTCCTCCGAGTAATTTGCTTTTCCCCTGTCAATTTCCTTCCAAGGCTCCGGTGCGTCCGTAGCGTCTGCTGTATAGCCCTTTGCCATAAAAAGTTGTTGGCGTTGCAGAGGACTAGAAACCATGTCCGCCATGTACAGTCACAGCTGCAGTCTTTCTTGGCCGCTCTTTTCCTTCGAAATGTGCAAGCATGACATTACCGGGCATTACGAACCTTGAAGATGAGGACACTACGTCACCTCGAAACGTCAGAAACCGTTTACCCAGTGACACAGCGTTGTATCCCAGAATAACGTAATCCTGAGGAAAATCTCCGTCCTCGCCGAGAATCTAACTCCAATTTACAGTCGTCCAGCCTAAAGTATAGACACTGTAATGACTGAGCTACAGTGCACGTTTCTAGTACAACAGATGTCCCCGAAATCGGTAAGAAAGGGATGAAGGACTGTAACCATTACCTCAACGGAACAAAGTAGTCTTACTTCTTCAGAAGTTAGCAGTTGTTCACTTGCTCAAAGGAAATTCCCCTCTTGAAATCACGAAAGCTTCTACAGGAGTTCGCAACAGGGACTTAACCTGTACGACGCGAATACAGACCACACCCACATACCCTAGATTGTAAGTTCCAATTTAATATTATTTCCCATCTAGGCCTACGTCTAAGTTTCTCAACTGCTCTGCATTTGCTTCGCGTTTCATGATTAAACATGCTCCGCACATGTAATTCTCCTTCACTTGTTCATCTTAATAACATCTGTAGAAGATGAGGAAAGTAAATGTGAAAACACTGAACAACCAGTCGCGGGCAGACAAAGTGTTGTCATCAGCTCAGATGACATGGTAGGGACCACTGTCAGAGACCAGCTTCGTCTGAAATGTTGCAAACACCTTCACACTTAATTCAAATGCTTCATGTGATCCAAGTAACAGGAAAACTCAAGAAGAGAAAATTTAGGTTTTCTGTCAAAGGGTACTTAGGAGTACAATTGGACGTAACAGGGAGAAAGTAACAGGGGACTGGAAAAGATTACGTAAATCACTGGCCTTGTAAGTACTATTAAAAGACAGAGCTAGCGAAAAATTTCCCAGCAAATCTTATTAAACAAATTAAGTTACAAAGCCTTGTATTTAAGAAAGAACCTTGAACAGTGTTGCTAGCTATCTCAGCTAAAGTAGGAAATCTTTACACAAGGTTTATGTTCTTTTATCTAGACGAAATAAGGGCAGGGATGGACAAAGTACAGCACACGGCCATATTGAAGTACAGAACATTTACCTATACTACAGGATGTCGGCACTTGTTACTTGATAACACTAAGTAAATAGGGTACTGTAAATACAACAATAATAAGTACTAATTCTATCATTGGTATAAATAAAAATTTTGGGCCTATAGCCCACATATTTATTTTCTCAAGTTTATACCGTACCAAAAATAGGGCAGGAGGACGTCGCGTTCAGCTGGCGCCACATTCGCTCCTACTACTTCACGGACTTCAGGCAGATATTGGGCTGTCGTGTGCAGCGTCACCACTAAGTACGCTGATATTATGTTAACGCACATTGGAAGTCACCAAGTGCTTACAACTGACAGACATCTAGCAATTCTCTTCAGTCATCATAGTTGTTAAAGACATGGGATTGTCTGTCTCACGACAGGTTCATAGCCTCTTCCAGAGTGAGTTCTCCAAACAGTGCGAGCTAATGCTTCCTCTTTCAATTTCCAGTATCCTCTCTTTTCCTTAAGGTCATCCAGCAGCTGCTTACTTCGTCTTAATCATCATCCCGTCATTTCTATACTTCCCTTTATTTTTCTTTCAATAACGTGTTTTTGAATGGGATGGAGTAGTGAAAAATCGTGGTTCAATTCCTGGACGAGACACATATTTTTCACCTTCATCACCGCGTCCAAACGTGTTCTGAGACACAGCCACCCCCCCCCCCCGAAACAATAGGTACCGGAGTAAATTTTCCCGGAGATAAAGCGGCCGGGGCGTGAAATTAACAACTGACCCTCATCGAGCGCAGAACGTCACTAAACCATCATCTTCCCACATGCGTCCATTTGCGTGTTGCCTACTTAAGCACAGAGACAACTTTAACTCCAGACGAGGCCAGTTTTAAATAGCTTCATACGGCCCTCCGAACACAGTAATTCACCCCTAACTTAGAGGCACATAAATCACACAACTTTGACATGGCATCATAACGGGAAGAATACAACAAGTCGACTGGGACACTCACATCAATTCGTGAGAAGAGTTTGGTTTTCTAATGCATTTGCAACCGCTCTTCTTCTCTCCCGGTGACGTCAAAGCTAATTGTAAGAGGCCTTCGGATATTTCCGGAATTACAAGAAACTATGTACGTGTTGTCGCCACAGACAAATGACTCGGCCCTGGCACAGAATTAATGGTAGGAGCGTTAGAGCGGAATTACTAACAGAGAAGAACAAGTGAAGTTAGAGGTTCTAACGGTGAGGACAATGAACGGTGCTGTCTTCTAGGACGTGGATCCGAGCAGTCTGGTACAAGTGTACCAACATTTCAGATGGACCTGCTGCCTCCATTTTGTCAGGATAGAACAAGAAGTCAGAACGCACACAGTATATAGCCTACATTTATACTCCGAACACGTCACGCAAACTGAACGCTGCTGTACAATAGGCGGCATTTCTGCTTTGAATTTATAAGTCATGGGTTCAACTATCGGTTAGCAGACCGGTCCTAAATAGATATTGTCGTGGTTGCCGTCAGCCCTTGCGGACTTGTTCTTAAATAGCACATCAAATTAGATCACTAACACTTCCTTCCACTTCAATATCAATTCCTCTCTCAGTAATGATCGAATCATTTGACACTCTACAGTGTGACAGTCGATGGCAACTTCGTTACATAGACTAGAACTCAACTCCAGTTGGCTCGATACAAGCTGAAATCTGTCTTCCGCTTTGACTGGTCAAAATTTCCTCAGAACTTCCAATGTAACCGATATACTCCTTTCTTCCGAAGTACTTCAGCATGGACTCGAACCAGATTCAGTCACCCTGAAGATGGAGGCAGTACCTTTCTCCGAAAATTCGAAACTTTCAACTACTATACGGAGCAGAAACTCACAATAATACCAGAAAAAACAATAACTAAATAGCAAATAAATAATGTTCCATAAAATTTATGTTACCACCAAACGAAACTATATCTAGTTTTTACTGTGTTCCATGTCCGTGCACTATATTATACAAAAAACTTTAAACACCAACGAATGCACAAAGAGTTTTTTCGTCAATTATAACACACTCCTACATGTTTCGACCCTGCTGTGTCATCTTCAGGGAGAAACTTTCCGTTGTCGTTACACTAGGTTGCACTATACAGTTGTAGTCTCGGCTTGTACGGCTTGTACAAGCCGAGACCACAAAGAGTTCACGCCTCCATAAACAGCGCAGTGCACAGTCAACAGCACATTCTCGCTTAACTGTATAGTGCAACCTAGTGTAACGACAGCAGAAAGTTTCTCCCTGAAGATGACCCAGCAGGGTCGAAACATGTAGGAGTGTGTTATAATAGACGAAAAAACTCTTTGTGCATTCGTTGGTGTTTAAAGTTTTTTGTATATCTCGTTGTTGTCATACTTTGAATTGTTCTTTCTTTGAGACTGCATAATGAAGAGCTTCATAATTAGTTCCTTTAAGGAGAAACATCTCTTTGTGTTGAATTAAAAGACAGGCACAACAAACAACATACCGTCAGTCGCATCTGTTTTTATACAATACCGTCTTAACGTCTCACACGTGTTACAGGTTTCGGCTTATTTCTTAAATTCATCATCAGACGTGAGTATCAAAAGCATACAAAAACTAAGCTACATACAGAAACATTACTAATTAACAAGAACTGAGACCTCACTCTAGAAACTTTTCATGTAAAATTTCGTTTTTTATGTACTACCAAAAAATGAGTTAAAAGTATAAAAATGTTCAGGTATATGAGCATATTACCACAATACACTAAAATTGTGTCTTTAGATACACATTAGTGCTACATCAGTACTGCATAATTTTATTATTGTTGTAATACGTTTCTCAACATTTTTATACATTAAAACCAGCTTTGGCCAATACAAAAAAAAAAGTTACAGAAAGAACTGTAACGCTGAGATGTCGGTCCTCTTCAACTAGTAATATTCCTGGGTATAACGAACTTACATCTCTTACACTTTGGATACTCGCATCTGACGATGGCTTTATGAAATAAGCCGAAACACGCAGCAAATTTTAGACACTAAAATGTAAAATGTAACGGTAAAATTCATCCTATATAACAGACCATGAAGGCCCACAGGGAGAGTAGAGGTATAGCTCTACCCTTTCATTAACCTCGGGGGGTAGATGGGGGTGAGTGGTCAACGCCACGCCCGCGCCGCTTTACCCCCAGGAAAGAGACCCGGTACCCATTGTACAGGTGGCTGGGTGGGCCACACGGCCAGTCTGGAAGGGTGCGGAAGGTTTCATCCACCATCCCCCCATGGGATTCGATCCCTGAACCGTCCAGTCCGTAGCGAGTCACTATACCAACTACGCTATCCCGGTCCACGTACATTAAAAGGTATCGTTTAGAAATGTTTATGATTGGCAGTCTATGGTTTGATTTGTTTTATCGGGGTATTCCTAATCAGCGTTTTCATCGAATATTCTTAGACCACTCACACGAAGAAAGATAAGTTGGGAGGGCATGTAGCAGGCAAGGGTGAGATCATAAATGTACATAACATTTTACCGTGAAAACGATGAAGAACAGACAACACTTTGAAGAAGAAAAATATTCTGTCTGACAATATTAAAAATCAGTCACCAGGATCTATTTATGTGCTTGTGAACTGCAGTCATCTGGAACACAATATGGATCAGGCGTGCTTTTCGGAACACGGTCATAAACATTGAGTTTCCATAAAGAACAAAATTTTGAACGTCTGCATATTGGCTTCTCCAGAAGGACTCTGCTTAAGATAATTAACGTAGAAAACTGTAACTGGATGTGATTACTATGAACTGTATGGTGCTCACACAATGTCCCATACAAATCCTTCATTTACAATCTGTTACCCACAAACTAACCAGGCGACAGGCGGACAGACACATATGCACTCATGCGATATCTAATCCGAGAATAAATATCATCAGTGGCCAAATGACACGTGTCAGTGTTGGTAGATTACATAATCAACGTTACGAATATGGCACTTCACAGGCCTAAGCCGGGCTAGATCAGTCGGCCACGTGACTACAACACGGCGCGGTCTAAGGCGTGGGTCTGCGGCCGCTCGCTTGCTGGGACTGTGGGTTCGAATCCCGTCGGCGGCATGGATGTTCTTCTCTCGTAAATGTTGTGTGTGTGCAGGTAGAGGTCTCTAGAAGGGCCGATCCCTCGTCCAGAGGAGTTATAACGAATGTGTGTCATTGAGTGTGATCAAGTGCAACAATAATCCTCTACACCTACAATGAGTATGTAGAAGAGGTCAGACGAAAGAAAGAAAGAAAGAAAGAAAGAAAGAAAGAAAGACTATATAAGGGGTTTTACAACCAGCAAATCTGGCGTTCCTGTCCCGGTGGGATTTGGGACTTATCTCTTCGCCATAGCGTCCTTACCATGCCTTGGACTCACAGCGGTTACAGTACCAGTAAACCTTTTTCCGGCAATAAAGCGACGAGGAATAATTCTTAACACTTCCATCTAATGTCGAAAGTTGAGAAAGATCGAGCTCAGCGTACACAAGAAAGTCAGGGATCACAGTAGGCTGCAGTGTCAATCCTTTACTTTTACTTCCTAAGTTTACGCAACGTAAAATGTCACGCTATGAGACATCAATTTTAAACGCATATCCTTTCCACGGCTCCCTTAGAATCCCGAGGTCAAGACGGCTTTTTTCATATGAGATCAGAAAAGCATTCTAAATAACGATGGCGGAAAATGATGTGCTACTGCGGAGGAGACGTCAATTTAAAGAACCCCCATGTGACGTCAGTGTATAGATTTCTATGGCTTGACTTCACGACCATGTCAAGTTAGAATTATCCCGATCTCGTGCTGGATAAATGGCTGTCGCTTGACGAGTAGGGCTTGGCCGTGTCATGTATATAGCGTGTGCCTTTCTTCTGATTTCTCGGCACACAGGAAAGTACACTCATCTCCAAAATGATTAAGCTTAAAGTATTAGGATAGTACGCCATATAGTTTAGAGGCACCAAAGTTTTGAGGAAATTGCTGCATCCATCTTCTACGTACGCATGTTGGCGGCAGGATGCTCTTCAGAAAAATTGATATCGATACACAAATTTAAACGGCGTCACGTCACTACACATAGAATAAGTCCCTATGTTCCTAGCAAGGATAGAAATGTTGAATGTTTGAATAAGTTAGTGAAAGAATTTCGACCCATTATGCATATTTAGGGAAGAAAAAGCAGCAATAAGTAGTTATATGATGATAATGACGACCACGATGCTGCTGCTGCTGCTGCTGCTGCTGCTGATGATGATGATGATTATGATGATGATGACGACGATGATAATGAATATGATGATGAACGAAAAGGAGAAGGCACTGTGTTCCTTCAAAACGCAAGACAAATAGTCACCAGTCGACATAACATCCCAACAGACTTACAATCACGCAGGATGACGGTGGCGGTGATAACACTGATAATCACACCTCAGCAGACACAGTGCCCAGGCCACGGGATGGACGATGCGGCATTCGATTCTCGATAGAGTAAAGAAATTGTTCTCTTTCCCCAATATGTCCAGACTGTCCCTAGCGGCCACTCAGCCTCCTATTTAATGTGGCAAGGCGGCTCTTTACACGAAATAAAGCCGCCAGGACGTAGGCTAACGCTGACCTCACACCTCCGTCTAGTACCCAGATCACAAATAAGTGAAGTTATACCTATGGTGCCCTTACTTCTTTACGGGGTGCAGGAAAATTTTCCCTTTTTCAAGATTTCTTAATTCCTTCCACATTATTAATGAGATAAGACTTTACCCCACTTACAAATATGTCCACCACAACCCCACATAGTCTTCAATGGGGCCGAATCGTGTCCTTCGTAGTACAGGGCCGATGACTATCCACAGGCACTACGGCACGGTCTCTTTTGGTTGATTAAATAAACTACCCAGAGTTAAGAGTTTAAGGGAAGTTCAAGAAATTACAACGAACTGATTAACAGCCAAACAAAACACTGCAAAAGAAACCATTTTAGAAATATTTTCTAGGTAGCGAAGTCTAAGACGGTATATGAAGGTAAAGGAAACATGGTGGCTACGCACGTCATGAAGAAAAAGTGAAGGTACAGCTCCACACATTCTTAAATTCGATACTTGATAAAGGTGCGAGATCAGCTTCACGCCCCGGTGACTTTACCCCCGCGGAAACAGTCTATGGTACCGGCTGAATAGAAGGGTGGGTGAGTCCCAGGGCCGGTCTCAGTGGTGGGAGAAGAAAAAGTGGAAATCGAGCCACAAACCCTCGGTTTTCCATCCCGTAGCCTGGTCACTACAGAGTATAATCGTCTATGTGTGTGTGNTGTGTGTGTGTGTGTGTGTGTGTGTGTGTGTGTGTGTGTGTGTGTGTGTGTGTGTGTGTGTGTGTGTGTGTGTGTGTGTGTGTGAGTACATCTGCCGACTCCTTTTGCCTGTGACTATTTTTAATAAATTTCTTCTAGCAGGTGTTCGGGACATTAATATGTTACAATCTCGACTGTGGATACAAGGATTTCATCTGTATGTAAGTTCAGGTTATTCTGCATGTCAGTTCGGAAGGTCTACTGCATGTTTTAAAATGATAAGGGGTTTTATTTGAAGCACTTTTGTTACAGTTCTACCTAACCCCGGGTCCCGTGGCTGCGCTAAGTGCATTTTTTATTGCTTTATATCAAGGAGGGCCTTCGGGCAAGACGTAATTTTTGGGTCGATCTTATACTCATTTCAGTTTCTCCTGCAATTTTAGAAGGTCTAGAACAAAAACTGGTTGTAGAGTTGAAGGAAAGACTTATTACGACGAACTTGGAGTAGGGGGTTCGACCCCCGTCCTGTCAAATGTGTGACATGGTGGAAACAAAAGACCCTTACACAGGTTTTTCTGCCAGTACTTCCGTTTTCCCATGGCACTAGCATTTCACCAAAGCTCTACACAGATATGTCATTCATTTACATCTATTCTATATAACCTTATCAGCTGACAGCATCGTTAAACAAAAGATTCGTCCGTCATGAAAAGCAATAAAGTGTGCGGAGAGCAGAATTTCGCAAGGCTGTAGTTTCTAATATTTACCTACTTCAGAACGTCTGTTAGCTATGATATTGGCGGAACATGCAAGACCAACGCACATGGGAGACACCAGATGTAAGTAAAATGTTTTGCTTGAAATTCTGACCTGGTCAGATCAAGCGATAATTTTTTACTTAAATGAAGAGGTCCCTGTATCGAAACTCTGCCAGAACACAGAGTGGTCTGATGTTCCCTTGGCTTTCCTCAGACCTTCCAGCCAAATTTCTTCCACACCGTTTCCAATTTGTCATTCACTAATCATCCTACATAGATGTATTCTGAGCTACTAGGAGTATCCTTATATATTACATTCCACAGACATATGTTGGTATAAAACACCCCATCTGTTGCAGTTATAGTGTTCGTGATTTTAATGTTGGCAAACTCCACATATTTACATACAGAGTTTTCTTAATTATACTTGCTACTGCGGCCTGATGATGGCCCTTATAAGCCGAAACTGGTACCCAAAAACGTATTTTTATAAATGAAGTACTGAATCTGACTGTACAATTAATAATAATAAATACACTCTTGTAATATGCATGCCAACGGGCATGTATTGCATGAAAATTAAATGCATAAATGCTGGATGCTATTTGAAAATGGCTGTACTACTAATTGGGAATCAGATCGGAGTGTGGATATGGGCCACACTTTTGTTTGTTGCTTTCCGCTGCAAAAAGTGACAATAAACTCTCAGTGTTCTCACGACACAGCAAAAGGAGACACTTATAAACTGCTTCAATTTGCGGTTCCATCTCCACACGCCACAATGGAAGCAACTGAATTGTGTCTCGCTCTGGTACGTGCTTCTAGTTTTTAAAATACGAACAAAAAAAGGTTTCATATAAATTTTGAAGGAGTTCACACCTCCGTACCGAGTACAACCAAATGAGGAAACGTGTGTACACAGAAGCAATGATTTCGTGTTGGTTTTGTGATAACACCAATGTTTTCAATTTGTAAATGCTGACCTTTGACCTTCTCTTATTAACAGCGTAAATTAGGTGATTTTAAGCAAATGTACTAACATATGTTAGCACCTTAAAATGCACGACTCTAATTTTACATATTAAGTACATCATGCTTGACGTCATATGAACTATAACTAAGACACAAACTGCAGTGATCTTCATGTGTGTCTGCGAGACAGTTGCTGATTCTGAATACACAGGATCGGGAAATGTACGCATAGCGTAACAACTCCGAAACTTTCACTCTCTCTTATTTCATTAATTCCAAATTCGTAACTGTTAGCTGAAAAGTGCGATGAACACAAAATGCGTTAGTCATATTTGCCTAAGAGGTCTGCTCCAAATATTCTTGGCTCTGATAAGAACTTAGCACGTGATGCTCGACATGACAGTAGTCTTTATATGTGGGTCTTTACGTAAAGTCGTCGTCGTCGTCGTCGTCGTCGTCGTCGTCGTCGTCGTCGTCGTCGTCGTCGTCGTCGTCGTCGTCGTCGTCGTTGTTGTTGTTGTTGTTGTTGTTGTTGTCGTCGTCGTCGTCGTCGTCGTCGTCGTCGTCGTCGTCGTCGTCGTTGTTGTTGTTGTTGTTGTTGTTGTTGTCGTCGTCGTCGTCGTCGTCGTCGTCGTTGTCGTCGTCGTCGTCGTCAAAAAATTGTAGTACAAATATTCAACATCAAATTTCACGAAACCCCATTCCGCAATTACCGGTTTTGTTTCACGCATAGAGACGGAAGAACAGACATTTTAATAGGCTTTAACCAAGGATAACAACGCTTCTAAAAACACGTATGATAATGTCACAGATAAAAGAAATAAGGGTGAACATAACAAAGGCACACTATAATAAAGCATCTTGTATTTTCAACGTCTTGTAATGGAATCATAACACACCCGGATAATTATTCCGGGCCTCATGCATTCATAAAGCCACATACACCAACCCATCCTCCCGCACAATTAAACGGCTACATTCAACAGAGAAAGAATACGGGTCTCGTTGAAAGTACAGCGTATGAAGCAGTTAAATGAATATGGATGCTGGGGGCAATCAGACGCGAGCTATTTTAATCTCACTGAATACATAAAGGCGTGGCAAAGAACAAACTCCCTCCTGAATGGTTGCCTCAGTGTTCAACGAGGCACGAGGAAATTTGGAAACTTCCAGCGCCATCTACACAGCATAATAAAAAAACCCTACTTCCTTAAAATTTATAAATTACTTTTTCTGGGCTTTTGTTCCAGAATAACAAAACCATAAAATAAGCCAGACGTTTAATGCGTACTTCAATAAGGTCACACGGAATGTAAGCACACCTTATCCCGTGAAGCGGAGAAACGGTTCTTGCAGACATGTTACTTGCTTCAGTCATCCGTGAGTTTAGCCCTTTGAGACACAGGACAAAGAACTGCCTTACACTATGATCTGTGAAAGATTCAAGCACAGTGCTCACGGCGTACATAGCCTGCTTTAACATTAAATACACCCTGACTTTTGTCCACAGAGTGTGTATCTGTTTTTTATTAAGTGATTCTCACAACGAAGAGTGCCAGCTTCCCCACACAACTTTAACAAATACATTGCATGCTGACACAGAAATCCCTCTGTCACTACACAACAAAATTCTTCACTACGAAATTAATATGCACTCACGGTATACAAGCCTGGAGATGTGCCAAATTCCCTAACATACAAATTAGTTCACAATTTCAATCTAAGACGCTAAGAGCGCTTGTCAACTCTTCCAATGCGTGAACAACAAAAAAGAACCCACATTGAACGAGGTAACATTTGTCAAAGATGAAATCAAAAGACTTGCCACTTCATTTCACAAGCATCTCCTCGCACACAGCAGCGACCCTATCATTGGGTTCATGAATGAAAGAATCGCCCCCTGAAGACTCAAGACAATAGGACCACGTCACGCGCTCAAACCAGCAACTATAAACTCATATGAACCCACACAGACATCGCAACTGACATCGCTGCATGCCTTCCCTTTCCATTTCAACACTCCTTATTCTTATTTATTTATTACTCCCTGTAGAGTAAATTGTAAACCTCAGTTTAACGAAATGAGAGAACTACTGCATTTGATTGCGTAATGGAGACACACTGTTCGATTTAAGGTTCTGACAGCAGTGCCAATTAATAGTACTGTATCTGGAATATGATGACTTGTACTCTAATATAAGCGTTCCGACGTTTCAGAAGGACTGGCTGCCTCCGTCAAAAGAGCAGACGAATGGGCGAAGTGCGTAACAGTCTCCCTATAGAAGTTCAGGTGTAAGATTTAAGATTTCAACAGCGGCTAATATTAAGACGACTGTTGTCTGGGTTGAGACGTCATGTACTGTTGCAGATATGTACTGACGTTTCAAAAGAACGCACTGCATTCATTAGCAGTGTAAGTGATGCAGTCAACCAGGTGTTCTGAACGTTTGGCACATGCCGGTGTTTACCAGGCCACGCCACCCCACATCCTGGAAGGCAGTTCAGAGAGACGCTCTGTTTACTGTGAGCTAGAGAGTATAGCGTTAGCATTATAACACATTTACGTGGTGTTTAGGGTTTTAAGTTTTTTGAGACTCATTTATTTTTATCCGAAGCCCGTTTCAGCAAATTATACAACTGGTCGGTCATACCTAACACTTTCCCGGCAATATTCCTCTCTCAGGCTTACGGAAAAAGGACGAACATTTTCAGAAATTCAGGTACAGGCAGCGTTGTTAGTTCGAATGTTTTCTACAATACACTGTACAGAAACAACTAAGTTGCTCATTCAGTATGAATATCTTATAAACATCTGTTCCCCTTGCCCAGTATTCTATTAGCTACTGTCAGGGTGTCGCACAGTGGTCGAATTGTGCAACAAAAAAAACTGTAAAGCGGTGGACATAATATCGCTTTTGGACTATAAGACCGGCTATTTGTACCTATGAACTAGACCAGAAAAGACAAACGAAAAAAAATGCAACCATTTTATAAGCCTCCATATGGCTACCTGGTTTGTATATGATTACATGAATGGGGCACCCACCACACGCCTTAATTATAAGAACTCAAAGTTCTAGATCACCTACAAAATTTAGGCTTATACAGGTCCCCTAACATTATCAGCGCCATGACAAAGTACACACCCAGAATTTTAAGATGTCTACTTGGAAGATCGAGATGTAGACGGAATTATTACATTACGAAGAGTTATAGGGTAGTAGTTGTAGTTTATTGAATAACTCTGTTAGTAACTCGTGTCATACAGCGTCGGATGGTAGTGTATTATAGCCGATAATGAACAGGAAACAAAGCGGAAGAATATGGCTGTGGCCTGCGTTGAGGCATTAGCCTAGTATTTGCCTGAAAAGATTGCGAAAAACTACGAAAAAACTTCAGTTCCGATAATCATTGTCCCAGGCGAGAATTGAAACGCAGCGCCTCGAAAATTAACATTTCAGGCAAAACTTAACAGTGTTAATAAGCGTATATTCCGTGAATCTCCTATAAATGATACCAGACAGGTAGACATGCTGCGAAGATGGACGTGAATAAAATTAATTTACGATCATACTTCATGGTAGGCTTTCGTATCAAAATTCTAATAAAAACCAGCGTTATTGCCATTAACAAATATTTCGGATTTCAACGACATGTCTGTTTGATGCAAAATTACAGTAGCATCGTTGAGGAATAAGATAGGTAAACACAGCAGACATCGTGGAGATGGCGCCATTTATTTATGAGTCAGGGATTGTGTTAGTTCGGATTACGTGTATCATTTTTCTTTCGTCTTTACACTTCTGTTTATTCAATAGGAAACAAGACGATGCTGCAGACAAGATATATGATCCTTATTTCATAACCGTAATACTCTATCTCTTTCCGTCATCTGGATATTTTTCACGACGAATTTACCATTAAAAATTGTCTTCTGTGTAAAAGACGTATGTATACATAGACGACCCAAAACCCACACAAAAATTTGTTATAGAAAAAAACATGAAGCCTGCAACCGTCTACTAAATCCGTGTATGTTACATCTGAGGCTGACATGGCGGTGACTGCAGGTTAATGTCTTGTGGTCTGCGAAGTCATGTGGTCTAGTAGACGTGTACCGAAGTTTCGGAGACACCTGCTGCCTCCATCATCATAGTGGGTGAATGTTGACTTTGTCGTTGCCATATTGCAAGGCATTATTTCTCATAAAACGTAAATCTTCAAATTTGACACGTTTTACAGTGATACAGCTAGAAATTAGATTCATGACTCCGTACAACTTGGTAGATGATTAATGACGCATACTCGTCGGGTTATACGACGAAGATGGAAGAAGGAGTTCCCTCCGAAACATTCATATGCAACCGCCAAACTACAGAGTGTCATATCCCACCAAACTACAAGGTGTCACGTCCCACCAAACTACAGAGTGTCATATGCCACCAAACTACAGAGTGTCACATCCCACCAAACTACAGAGTGTCACATCCCACCAAACTACAGAGTGTCAAATCCCAGAAGACCGTATCTTCACACATGCTGTCGTGAGAACCTCAAACACTATTTAGGCCTGTTTAGCTTATTCTTGCACTCGCGAAATATATTACCAACTTTGGCCAATGCTTAGTGTGTAAAACCAACTCATCTAGTGATCCCATTGTTTAAAAACCAAAAACCGGGACACTTAATAATATTTGGGTGCCGAGGATCTGATAGCAGACTAAATTTTGAAAACTGTCATGTGGTGAAAATAGCAGAGTAATTCATAAATATTACTACGATGACACGGCTCAGATATAAATTACGGCACGCAGATAAGAAACTGGAACACTTTGAAGACTACCACTCAAACTCAGACACTCAGTTCACTTACTGATTCTTCTTTACATATCCATTCCTCATCCCACGTAGTCTCACTACACACGCTAGAATGAGTGATCTACAGACCTTCAAATCACAAAATACCCAGACCAACAAAACGCACTCTATTACTTTTAGATATTCTGTATTACAATATCTCTAAACCAATCCAACATGTTGTAACTGTAATAGAGAATATCTAAAAATAATAGAGCGCCTTTTTTGGGCTGAGTATTTTGTGATTTGAGTAGCAACAATGCATGGTATGAACAACGTAAAAAACTACATATCTTTCTCTCCCGCTTCTGTTTCTTCTTCTTATGGTTTGATTGATGGCTGTTCCAGTCCTATAGATATTTTCTTTAAGTGTGGGGAAGTCAAAATATTCCTACGTGTTTCAAAAATGTCCTATTTTTATGACTTGGACAAAACCCAGGATACCTGGC
The DNA here is from genome assembly GCA_013340265.1 of Coptotermes formosanus. NCBI lineage: Eukaryota > Metazoa > Arthropoda > Insecta > Blattodea > Rhinotermitidae > Coptotermes > Coptotermes formosanus. The sequence goes on from BLKM01000627.1 coordinate 1,904,756, forward strand.
GTACAGAGCCACACAAAACCGAAAAGAATGGGGGCCCTATGCTCGTTATTTAAGAACTTTTGGATTACGAAATTGCCACTTTAATATTTTAAAAAATTAACAACGCCCTGTTTCCATAAGCTTAACGAATTTTTGGTACAACAAAATACTGACCGTTTTACTTTGAATTACATTGACAACGAGAATAATTTCAACCCGAGCGGAGCACAGTCAGTTCTTTCAGCACTTCGACAGCACAGTTACTTCTTTCAGCACTTCGACAGCACAGTCACTTCTTTCAGCACTTCGACAGCACAGTTACTTCTTTCAGCACTTCGACAGCACAGTTACTTCACGATGCAGATCTTGCAAGAACTGAGATTCTGAAAGAGACATTGGTTAGGATTCGATTCTTCTGGGACACGAAGTCGTGTGTATTGGTAAGAAGGTAAGTTTCACCCTAGAAGAGACCACGAAGACCCAGAAGGGGAGTAGAGGTATAGCTCTACTATTTCTCTAATCTCGGCGCTAAATTGGGGAAGGAGAACAACTCCACGCCCCGGCCGTTTTAGCCCCGGGAAACAGACCCCGTACCCCTTTTACAGGGGGCTGGAAGAGTCCCAGGACCGATCCGGACGGATTCGAAAGATCTCGCCTCCCCCCCCCCCGGGATTCGATCCCCGGACCGTCCAGTCCGTAGCGAGTTGCTATACCGACTACGCTAACCCGGCCCCGTGTGTATTGGTACAGAGTTGTATATAGTAACTGTGTACCAGTTTACACAGTGTCACATCCCCGAACACTTCAGTCTTCATTATATATTCTGTTCAGTAACGCATATAGAACGCCGCTTCACGGAGAGCCTGTGTTGCAAGCAACTTCTCCGACACATCGGTGGGGCAGGTCAGTATATGCGAGGAGCGTGCAGGCGTCGAAGCTTGTGACGTGTGGTTCTACCGAATGGGCAGATTTGATTTAACTGAAGTTGCCACGTGACAGCTTCATCGATTGCTGAAAGGAAAATACTTCCCTAAACCAGTTTAGCATTTCTTTATTGCTCCATCTACCACAATTAACACGGGCATTAACCACTTGAAGACAACAATATAAGATGTGAAAATAATGCAATACTTCCTAACATTTGAAACAGCATTGTTTTCTTTGAAGGTTCACAGGTTTTGATCGTTTGTCTGTCTGATAAGCAGAACATTAAGATTAAGTCGAATAATGAGCAATGGTGAAACGAGGTGAAACCACAACACTTTCGTTTCAACTTTAATTTTAATAAAAGAAAATAATCATCAACAAATGAACAATGTGTATTATTATATTCACTATAAGAACTTCCTACATGTTTCAACCCCGCCGGGTCATCTTCAGGGAGAACAGAGCTTGAACTAACCGAGGTCCGGATCTTAACAGTTAACATCCGGATCTCGGTCAGTTCAAGCTCCCTGACAACGGACTGCGAAGTCAGCGGCACGTTCTCCCTCAACTATGTAAGTGCAGCCATAGTGTAAAGAAACTGTTCTCCCTGAAGATGATCCGGCGGGGTCGAAACATGTAGGAGGTACTTATAGTGAATATAACAATACACATTGTGCATGTGTTTGTGATTATTTTCTTTTATGTGATACAGTTCACGAATATGGAACACGTTAAATTTAATTTTAATGCCTATTCAAGATATCCCGGGGTTCAATTCTTGGCCCAGACACCTAGGGTCGGAAGGTTTTCATGATTTTTCTCAACGCCTCCGGGCAAAGTCCGAGATAGTACCTGAAATTACGTCATAACTACTTCTTCCCACACTCTTCCCCATTCATAATTCACTAATCGTAGCAATATAGCCTCAGATACCGACAGCGTATTAAAATAAATCATAATTGATTACAAACAACAGAACGTACAGTTGCCCCCGCACAAGTTAGGAAGGCGTGTGGGAGAGTGGCGTTATTGCTCCACTCATACAGAAATGAATATGAGTTGTTATTCGCCAGTCCCTGGCGATTTACCTCCGCGTGAAAAGATTTCAGTAACAGCCCACGATATGAAATTTCACGAAGAAATGTAAATCATTTTCTAGCCTCTACGTATAGCAGAAATGAGAAAAAAGAGAGACAGGGGCATATGCCGAAGTTTATCAGCGCATTTTTTTCCCAAAATTTTCTTACTGAAGAGCCAAATATCGAACAGTTTAAAATATGCTTGAATTAAATTCTTTTTCACCTGAGCGACATACGTACAAATCCAGCAAAGATAGCGTGAGGTTCGCTTGAAAGAAAGCAAATGCATGTTACAGGTATATATATATGTATAGCAAGAGAGACAAATTATTTATAAGGTCAGAGTTCAGGCACCGATCAATAATCAGTAAGCAGGTAAGTTACCAAAACCACTCTTTTGTTACTGTAGGCATGTTTCACACCGGAATGTGTCCCAGCGTCTGGGTATGTAAGGCAAATTCTGTCACAGTCAAAACAGACATAACAAAGGATCTGTGGTAGACTATGTTCTCTGAAGGAACTACAAAAGCAACAAATCTGTATATTTATTCGCCTCCAAAAGTAAGACTTCAATGCTGATACCAAGCAATAAACACCTGAATGTCTTTCGAAATATGCAGCATGACTTAAGCAAAAACGAATACAAATAATCTCAATTAGACAGTGAATGTGACTAAATTCCAGAGTCGGGTCAGGACAAGAATAAACATATATTTTACCCACACAGACATTTAGTACCTCGCTCCCCTTCTTGGCTGCCACTACTCTCACTGTCACACGTACATACTGGCTATAATTTCGTCTCTCCTCTTTCGTATTTGATTTTATTTAATTACGCTGTCGGTATCTCAGATTATATAACGAAGAATGTGAGAAATTAATAACACAAAAATAAAAAAAAATCTCGTTTCTACACACTTTGCTACGCGAATGTATCAGAATTCAACATCGAAATCCCTTCAGAAAAGAAGCCACGAAGTGTGATCCCAGGGATAAACAACAAATCTGTAGAACCGGAAGCCCATTCTAAAAGCAAACGTGCTTTGAATTGCATCCTGATGGCACTTCCCGGTTTATGTTCACAAACCGACAACCTACGTCAAGATAAACAAACACCCTCGAGAAAATTTCGTAGCTACGGAAGTAACTTGCTCAGGTGAAGTCGGAAAACAATCCGAGAAACTGACTTCAATAGAAAAGGAAACTCTTCCGCATCTATACCAGTTCTAGTCAACACAAGCACTGAGCAATATAAACTGATGACGACATACGTAGAGCTCAAAATGCCACAGCAAAATGTTAATTCATGTCTCTCACCACAGGGATATGTTTGAGTTATTCGTGAAAAATGTACAGAAATATTTTGGATTACAACATTCGGAAAGACAGATAGACACACAGCTCAAGAGTTCGTAAGTTTTCATGGTGATGACGATTCATACTGCGGCCTTGTGGTTTATGATACCACATACCCTGGTAGGTGGGTACCGACCTTCCGAAGGAACTTGGTCCGTCTTTGGGGTAGGAATAAATGACAACAGTGTGCTTCCCCGAAACGTCGCTATCTAAAAACTACATGGCGTCACAACACAGAGGACCACAATACGAAAGATGTACAAATACTTTCCATACATGTTCTTTCTTTAACTTAATGTATCAAGTTTCATATCCATAAAAAGCAAAAGTAATATTCTGTACATTGTACGTTTGAATCGATCAGAAAAAAAAATTACACTCTATACTTCACTGTTGACAAAAGATGAGACTTTGGGTTCTCACAAGTTGACGTGTACATTGGCACACATTTATCGAAGTTTCGAAGGCGCTTGCTGCCGTCATCATCAGGGTAACCAATAAAATTATGCATTACGCTCCTTCGAAAGTTCGGTAACTACATACAAATATATATGGCGTCATGTTCCAGACGACAGCAAACTTCTTAAAAGATACCTCAAAAAGAAATCAGGCGGGGAATGGGACAGCCGTAAAATTCACAAGTGGTTTACCTTGTGCCTTGCTTCTTGCATATCTCGTTAAAATAGGCGATGCTATTTAGTACCGAAAGCACTACAGCTAGGTAGATAGAATGAAAGCCTGGAGTTCCAGTGATTCCTGTTCTTCCGCTGTGCTTATACGAGCAATGCAGCCAATAGAAGGAGACTTCACATCCAGTATCTACGAACTCCTTTTCCTTCAAGGAAACAGACTTCTCGGAATCGCTTACTTAATTCAACTCCGATATTTGTCCTGGTGCTTATGCAAGAGGATGTCCCACGACTGATGAAGGCACTCTTACAATGTTGGCACACAGGGCTCCAAGTTGGCTGCCCTACTTGGTATCACATTCTTTTGTAGACTTTGCGCTGGTAGCAAAGTTGTCAGACTATGAGCAAGCTGGACGTACGACCTGGGTTCGATTCTTGACAGCAGTACAGGCTTTTTTCTTAGAGAATCGAGACCGAATCCGGACCCAATTAGCCTCCCATACAATAGGAACTGTGGGTTATTCCCCAAAGTCTGAAGCGACCGGAGCTTGAAACTAATCTGCCATCTTCATCTACTATTTAGTTTCAGGATGCGTGGATTCCTACCACCAAACACCCACAAGTCTACATGAGGCGGTATTCAATTCGGTACATGGCAACTTTACCTTTTGTTCAAACAACATACAGTTAACTAGCTGAGAAACTAGTAGCTTCTCAATAAGCAGTCTGCTCCACGGAATTTAGTTCACACAACACATAAATATTTAAGAAGAAAAATTCATCATCAGAAAAATTTCACAGACCCAGATATTACCCTTCACGAACATAATCTCTCCAAGGCAAGATAATATTTTTTAATTTATATTTAATATTCTCTCTTTGTAAAAAAGTCGATGGAGTACATTTCATTCGTGGATAAATTATATTTTCCGTTACAAGTTTCTCTAGCTAATTATCAGATCCGTATCAATTAAACAATTTATGATAAAACAATCACTTTTATAATGGCACGCACATCAAATAACGTCCTCATATAGGGCCAAGTAAGTTCGTGCATGAACGTATACATGTACCATTAATATAGGTACGTACTGTGTACTTATATGTGTAATCCTGTGCGTTGTAGTTCAAGGAGAGTGCTTGAGAACACTGTAATGACGAGAATGTATGGACTTAATATTGCGGGTACACAGCAGCAAGGAGAATATTACTTGAGAAGAAGGCTTATAATTTTATGCCACAAAGTACAATTATGTAAATTAAACTAAAATATTTGAAATGAGACTCACATGTAGCATGCACTGAGAGGAAGAGGAATGCATAACAAAGTCTAACGGAAACCCTGAAGAGAAGTGACCACTTGTAAGAACATGATGTAGATTAACAAATATTTTAAATCAGGTGATATAAAGGAGTGTTTGGGTTTCAAATGGACTCAGCTGCGTCCGAACGGGGCCCATTGGCGGAGAAGAGTAATGAATTCCAGTTTTTCCTAAAAGATTGGGTCTTTAAGTACAACTACCGTACTGATGTCCCAGCATATAATACCACTCACTATCACTTTAAATACACCTACTGCACTGATGCCCTGACATACAGTACCATTCACCTACGGAACAGACCCACTATAGCTCTGTGAAACAACCAGACGTTCGTGGCGGATAAAAGAACCGATCTGTACTGGGGGTATCACGAGTTGAAATATCAGGCTACAAGTCAACTAGCCTGTCCGAGGTTTGTCATGGATTCTCCCAGTCCCTAACGAAACATTATGGAGTAATACTTCAAATCCGGTGAGGATATCTTCCTTACACATGATGCTTAGTTCAGTACTTTTAGTCTTATTCATTAGCAAAGAGCTGCTACATACGCAAAGGAATTAAGCCACAGAACTGAAGACTGCATACGTTTCAGTTAACCGAGATAAAAGCGAACTGATGTGAAATAAAGATTTCTAAATCGCTAGTAAGGAGGTTCGTTCAGAAGTAAATGCTAAGAAAACTAAGTATGTGGGCATGTCTCATAAATAAAAAATAGGCAAAATTACAATTTAAATGGTTAATAAATTCTTTGACATGTAAATCATCGTATGGTATGTGAGAATGAAAATATCAAATCACAATTGCCTGCACGAATAAATTAAGAGCACCTCCTATTAGAGGATTGCCTCCTATTATCTTCCCCTTTGCTATCTAAGATTATAAAGATTAAACAACACAGATTTATAGTTGTCCCTACTGCTTTTACTCGCGTGTGAAACATCGTTTCTCGTGAGGAGGGAAGAGCAGAGGCAGCGTGTGACCGAGGACACGGTACTGAGGATGGCATTTGCGCCTACAGATAAAGTGATAAGGTTCTGGAGAAAACTACATAATGAGGATCTGCATGCTTTGTACTTCTCATAAATTACGGTTATGATGGAAAAATCAAAGATTATGAGATGGGCAGAGCTTTGGGGCTGTGGTAATCAAGGGGGAGGGAAAAAATGCAAATGTTCTTTTGGTGGAGAAAGTTGAAGGAAAGAGACGGCAGGCTGATAACAAACTGAATCCTAAAAGACCAGGCCTGTGGGGTCGGTACACAAAAGCTCCGACTCGGACTCCCGACTCCTTCACAAAACCTCAATATGTATTAATAACGGTAAACCTGTAAGACATTTCATCGCCACCACGTGAATCATCAGGCTACTTTTTTTACTTATAACCTATATTTGAGTATAAATCTAATGGTTACTGTAGCTATCAGGGCTCTGGAGTTGGAGTATCTAGTTAAGATTTTAGACTGAGGTCAGAGTCGGAGTCGGTACATTTTTACTGACTCCGACTCCACCTAAAAATTCCTTCCGACTCCGACTTCACCTAAAATTCCTTCCGACTCCGGCTCCACCTAAAATTCCTTCCGACTCCGACTTCACTTAAATTCCTTCCGACTCCAACTTCACCTAAAATTCCTTCCGACTCCGGCTCCACCTAAAATTCCTTCCGACTCCGACTCCACCTAAAATTCCTTCCGACTCCGACGCCACCTAAAATTCCTTCCGACTCCGACTCCGGCTCCACCTAAAATTCCTTCCGACTCCGGCTCCACCTAAAATTCCTTCCGACTCCGACTTCATCTAAAATTCCTTCCGACTCCGGCTCCACCTAAAATTCCTTCCGACTCCGGCTCCACCTAAAATTCCTTCCGACTCCGGCTCCACCTAAAATTCCTTCCGACTCCGGCTCCACCTAAAATTCCTTCCGACTCCGACTCCACAGCCCTGTAAAAGACTACGATGGGAGAACATGTATTGGATTCATCTGTCTAAGAATATGAACATGTGGCGTGCCCTTTTGAGCCACGAAATCAACTTTCGGTTTCCGTTACATGTGGGTAACTCCTTGTTAGCTGATTAATCATTAACTGTTCACGAATGACCTGCACCCTAGTTACTTACAGAAAACACGAAAATAATGCATTCTTGTGGCTATTTCTGAAATATGAAATATACAAATTCAGGAGCCGTGCAACACAGTTAATTTATTCATATATGGATATTACCGTGCTTCACGAAGACGTACGAAAAGATATTCCATCTCCTACATTGGCATTATTACAACAAAAATGAAACACGTTGTTCAAAGAGAGAATTCTACTACAAAATCAAAATGATAGTCAATCATTCCTTTCATCTACAAAAAAAAGGCAAGTGGAAATGATTCAAACGGAGCCAAGCTAATGTACTACCGTCTCGTTTTAAATTAAATCTGGCCTTCAGGCGGAGAAAACAGAGCAGTGAGAGATCAAGACATATGAAGTCAGAAAACGGCCTGGCAAACAATAACTGAGTGTGTCTGAACCGTCCTCATCTGCGTCAGCGGCCCCAAGATGTCTGCACCATTGCTCTGGATTCCAGTCGGCTCCCTTTCATGTCTAATTTGGCTCTTACCATTCACCACCCTGCACACCCCGCTCAATCATACCTTCCATACAGATTCCTCAGATATTAAAACCCTTCACACTCCAAGAAACCGATTAGTCCAACCCACTGGATGTCGCTGGACGCTCTATTGGTCTCTTCACAATAAAGTTTCCCAAAAGAAATCGTAATTTTCCCGTTTTCCATGCGTGTTTTGTACCCCACGTACCATAATCTTCTTAACACAGTACCTTTTACAGTTCCGCATCAAGTGTCAAATCTCAGATCTAGCTACATAATTTTCACAACAGCGCCAGAAGAGTGCCAAATCTGAGACTCCAGTTACAAAATTTTCTCCCCTCACTTATTACAGTTCATTCCTTCGTAGGTCCGACAGACTTTACCATAGCGACTTTTTTAAACTCTAAGAATTGTGCTATAAATTCTAAATATTTACATACGGACCCCAAATAAAGGAGAATATTTCTAGCAGAAAGGAGGTAAGTGAAGAAAATTACACAACTAGGAAATTCATAATTTGTAATCTTCGTCAGTCATCATTAAGACAACAGCAAAGTCAGGCAAGTGAATATGGACCCCTCTTTTGTAAAATTTGCATAAATCTTGCTACTTGAATGTTGTAATGTTTTGGTTGTAGGCTGTAAAGTGAGACTGTAAATTACTCGAAAATACAACTTTTTGGGCGCTAAAGTGAAATTCATCAAATGACTGAAAAGTCTACTTTAGCCACATTGGTTTGGTGAAATGGACCCTGCGTTCGCTTCGCTCTTCCTTGTCAGTGCTACAACCAATCGCTTTTCTGCCATCAAAACTTATTTATTACAGCTACGATAGTAACGACGCAAGAAGTTATGTGAGTTTAAGAGAAAAAATATTGCGCAGCGTTGTTCAAGAAGGTTTAGATTTGGCGATTTTTAATAAATACAGAATGCAACTGTCTTCCTTGCCACGTTATCAAACTGTCCTAGGCGTCAAGGTGGACACAAGGAATGGAATACAAAGATTTCCGAAAAAATGCAGCCCTGCCTAGTCAAAATATTAACAGGGTCCCTCTTAGAAGCAAGGTCCACATTCATCGACCCTACACTAATCAAAGGGATGTGAGATGGTTGGGACAGATGAAGAATTCATAAAAAATTTAATGGGAAAACATAAAGATAAGACACCAGTTTAGATACGTAGACAGTAGGATGATATGAAAATGAATCTTAAAGTGATGGTTTGATTCGCCTGGGCCAAGACAGGGATCAGTCGTTTTGTCTTTTGAAATCGGTTACAGATTTCAGGACTCAGTGAAATGTAGGAGAATATTCTGGGATGTGACACCCTATACTTTTGGAGACAGGAAACAGCATTTCGGAGGAAACTGCTGCTTCTATCATGAGTGTAAAAGAGCAATGAAGAGCAACAGCCAATTATCTAGGAACTGGCGGTAAGGACTAAGACATAACGACACCCAACAGGAGAGGTTAACTGAATGAGGACATAATTAAGAATAAAGGATTTCGACCTACTTATTCTTCCCATGGCGCAACAGCCCCCAATGGGCCAGGGCCTCCTCATTATCAAGGCTTCACAATCACACTCAGACACACCACATTCGGTAGGACTCCTCTGGACGAATGATCGGCCCGATGCAGAGATCTCTAACAACACACAACACTCACAAGAGACAGATACCCATGCGCCGGCGGGATTCGAACCCGCAATCCCAGCAAGCGAGCGGCCGCAAACCCACGCCTTAGACAGCGCGGCCACTGGGATAGGCGAATTCGACCTACAGACGATATAAATTTCTCCGCAGAGCTTACCCTTCTACCCTGTTAATAAAGGCAGTAGGCTCCTTTGTAACATCGGTACCTGTCTACCAGACTACACGGCGTAACAATCTGTAATAAAATACTATTAAAATTCACTACCGTAAGAAGCGCAGATCTCACAGGGAATATTTAACTAGCTGAATTATTGTCAACTCCATGATAATTATAGGTCCCATGAGTTAGTCTTTTCTACTCAGACATATTAAACTGTGAGGTTGCCGTCAACTGCAAAAATCAGTTCCGAAAATGCAAACCCAGTGCTCTGACAACTTCATATACGTCTTGAAAATCCTGTCTAAAATACCTACTCATGGCAAAAAAAAAAACGAATATCCAAATGTACCTGCCAAATAAAAATCAGGACATTACTTTCTTTGTTAAATTTTAAATTATTTTCTCAATTTGCACATTTTTCCAGCACTTTTCCCGGAAAAAACGTTTGAAATTACACACTGAGGAGACACGTTTTGTGTGTGTAAGTGAAGCACAGCAAGCATTTCCTATTGCACTGTCCAGAAATGGAAGTAGCCTCTTGTGTGCAAGAAAAGATATTGCTCAAGGTTAAGAGGGTTTGAGTGGAGCTGCAGCAGCACAAAGAACGAATGAGAAAGACGTAAGGTCCGCCAGTAGAAAGCCTCTACAGAATTTCAAAGGAGCTGATGCAAAATAAACGGAAAAGAGAACTACTCGTAAAAAGAAATAGAAACGAGAATAAGCACATGAAAGATACAAAGGGACTGACGAAAAAGGCTACGAGATAAAGCAATGTAAAACAAAAACAGCAATATAAAAAAAGACATCTGTTTAAAACATAAATCAAGACAAAATCCGCCCAAACACAGACCACCATGTCTCGACCTATTTTAGGTCATCCTCAGGTTCACAATTTTTGGAAGGATTTTGTCTTGATATCTGTTATAAACAACGGAAAGGAATGATGGCCTTTAAAATTGTCAATGTCAGTCGGACATGTATCATAAATCAGCTTAAAAACATAAAGAGCAAAAATCTTGAACCTGAAGATGACATAAAATGGGTCGAAACATGTTGTTCTGTATAATAAAAGGAACTTAGTTTTGTTTGGACAGATTTTGTTCTTGATGTCTGTTAAAGACAGGTCTGTCTTCCAACATTATCAAGGGCAAAATAACTTCAAAAAGTGTTATTTTCAATTCGTGAGGTTTTAATTTGTCATGGCGATGATTACGAAGCATGCCGTGTTCGGGACATGACACCGTGTAGTCTGGTATATGTGTCTACAATTTCACATGCACCAAAAGATTACTCTTTCTTTATCATTTCATCTGAGATCTCTCTGGTCCTCCCCATATAACAAGGACTTCGATTCTCTTATTCCAAAAAACTAATAAATTGGTAATAGAGAAATAGGCCAAAGCATGAGAAGCAGAGCGAATACGAGACATAGGTTTATTCCAAACCACGGACGATACGTCACATATACGGTATATCAGTGCTAGCTACTCTTTGTATGTTGAATCGCGCTCACAGAAAAAGTTAAAAGAACGTGTTACATCTAAACATTTTCACTGTTATTTGTCTGCAACTGTATATTGTGAGCAGTCCTTGCCTTTTTATTGTAAAGGGGAGGAAGGAAAGGAGAGGATGGCGAAAGACTACATACAATTAAAACAAAAGTGATGGAAACGAAATACAGGTGAAATGAAAGAAGGTCATATAAGACACAACGAGGCTTCCCCTTGAAATTTCAACGGGCACTAAAGCAGTGAGTGACACAAATAAGGCAGAGCCCGTTAGAACAAAACAGAAGGGTTGCGCGTTTCTATGCTCAGGAAGTCTGAATTCATCCACTTATTCTTCTGGCTAAAACGGGTCGGCCTTCAAGCAGATACCACATCAGATGCCATTGCTGCTTTCTTGCACATTTCCAGAAATCTAAAGGAAGTGTCTCACACATTTTTCATCCTTTTATATAAAAGCGCCTGTTTCTTTTATTACGACGAGGATAATGATTTAAATACCGCATCCTTCGCGACCAAATAAGCAGGTCGTTACACTTAAAAGGGCACTTCTGCTCTTCTATTCACAACAGTATTTCTCTTGTAAAGCCCAAACCATATTACCCGTTCGTCGCTCGGAATAGGGTTGAGTCCTTGTCAGCCTTATACAGATATATATATATATATACACACGTATACACACACACACACACACACACATATACACATGTATACGTATATACATATATAACCGCTAAAATTTTAAAGTAGGAGTGACAAATAAATAAATTATTGTCTATTCCTGCAGTTAAAATCAAAATAATTGGAATGGGTACTTCAATTGCAAAACAACATTCTACCGCAATACTCACATTCGAACTGAACAACTACCATGTGTACTGAAAAGGTCAGGACTCCAGTTCACATTTTAACAGGTATTCTCTCTGAGGTAAGAGGCAGGAAAAATAGGAAACAGCAAAGTTAAATTGCACGTATATACTATATATAGTGGTCTATATGAACCCTTTAAACACGAATTGTATCTGTTTTATATAAGGACTCAGTGCGTACCGCGCTGTAAACACTCTCCACTTCGGTTATAAAAACCAGTCTCTTCACGTTTTATAAGGCAAAAGTTGCTGTTTGTTCTGAGATCCGTACAAAACACATAAATGCAATGTGGGCACCACGTAGAATTTTTTAATGTTAAACCTGGTGGTACGTAAAGTTACAGCTAGGCTTTAAAAGGTTAACGGAGGAATGGAATTATGGCTTCATTTTAACCTCTACATTAAGTGGAGGAGTGATCACCTTCACCCCCCCCCCGCGAACCCATCGGATAAGAGTCTGAATGGACCCCAGAGGTGTGAAGAAGGATCTCCAACACTACCACAAACTAACCCCGAATTTATGGTTGTCTAGCCAGCAGCCAAGTCACTATACTGACCGAGATTTTTAATATTAAAGTAGGTGGTAAATACATTTACCATTGAGTCAAACATATGCAGAAACTTTTAACGCATAAGGTCATTAATACTACAGTAAATTGTCCATGTACAAGTTACGGAAGTATAAGTGAAACCAGAAGTCTCGCTCCATTCACTCTTAATCTCGAAAAATAAATGAAGATAAGAGGTCAGAGAGCGCCGATGAATATTTAGTACAAGGGCTGTGTGGACGCCAAAGCCGGTGTGGACCCTTGGAAGGACACAGAAGTCTGCTGTCTCTCCCACTAATTGAACCGCGATACCTCTAGCGCCTGGCCCGTAGCCTGTTGTCCATGCTGAGTACACGACTGTATTTTAGATTTCTATTTTCAACTTGTTATTTCAAAGTAGAGTGGGTGTTGAGTGGCAAGAGCGCCTGCTTGATATTCCACAATAAACGAGTCTCAGAGCAGCGGCCTTCACTCTCGATTTACATGCATCCTCGGCGCCCTGCGTCGTCAACCACGGCACTTCAGCGCACAGTATTCAAACTCCATTCTCTGCTCCCTCCCTGTCATTTTGTATGGGCGCTGGCGCGAAGCCAACATCTGTTTTGTCCCTGACCTAACCTCTTATCGAACTCCGACAAACAATATTTGTTACTGTTTTCATTCTTGTCTAATTCCTTTTTCTTTTCTTTTTTTCTTTCCGCTTCTTTTTTCTTTATTATCGTATTTTTTTTCTACCCTAGGATTTCTCAGCCTTGGCTCAACGACGTAGGTCAGGGGCCCACGGAGGGAAAATTTTTTTCAGATTATTAATTTGGGGGACCACAACATTTATTTTTGATCTCTGACGCTTTAAAAGTTTATTCCCAGCGTTGATTTGCGCGAATTATATTCTATTAAATTCGCTGTCTTCTTTAGTTTATTTAACAACACTGTCACAAATTTGGAGTTCATAGCCGGAAGGTCAGTGCAGCAGTCACGTTGTGACGTATTTCTTTAGAATATCAGACGGTAAATCAGCTGTCCTGGTTGACATATTTCGGCTGCTTCCCGAAACAGCCTTAACGGGTTGGTATCTGTAATGTAGATTGTTTCCTGTGAGGCAGAAAATCAGACTGCACATATAAAACTCAGTGATCATCTGTCTGTCCGTGCAGCAAAAATCTTACCTTGAAAATTAATAATGATAAACAAAAGCGTAAATAAAACGTTGTTCATTTCAGAAAGAAAACCCCGAAGAGTGTTTACATTCCTAAAACAAGCATGGAGAACCCTCGTCTAGAAGAAATCCCACAGCTTGAGGAACCCCAAATTAGCGCCGTTGCTAGGATACAAGCAAAATCCACTTAAACCATCGCCCGGGCAAAGTTTGTCTGTCGCCAAGGTTAAGAATACTCGGTGGTGTAACTCCATTCCCATTTATGTCTTTAGGTTGGCATGCTTAATTAAGTGAACTTGCCTTGCATTTCAGCCCAAGCAGCTTCTGCAGTTTCCATGGTGTCGTTAAGTAGACTGTGGAACAGTACAATGTTGTCACTACTCAACAGGCTAACTTACTGACGTCAATGAATCTTAGCGTCAAATGTGACACAGTGTTTGAACATAAAATTCCGTCTCCTGGTTTAGAAGTGGCCGCGTCTCTAAGAGCATGTCCTTCTGCACACCAATCCACCAAGACTTCCTCTTTCACTAAATAAACTTAACACTTCCCCAAAACGTCAGCAAAGATTCTGATATATTTACACAGTTGTGTTCAAAATTTAGGTTATATCAGGCAAAGGTGGATTGTCCAGTATGTTAAAATTGTGAAAATATGTTATGTGCTTTATTGTCATTATTTCATAACCCTTCAAAACAGACAAGTTATTCGATTTAGCATCTAATTTTACACCAAAAAGCTCTGTATTCTGCCCACAGAACACAGTGAGCCTGGTACGACCCTTATCACAAACAGGCCTATAATTAGTGCAATTGTTTGTCGAGATGTCCGTCGGTGAGTTACTTATGACAGCACACCAGACAGCAACAGACGGCAATGGAATGCATGCTTCAGTTGGTTGTAATAGTGTTTTCCATTGCTCGAAAATGTTTATCTCAAAACGACAAAGGAAAGGTGCTTGTTTTTTAAATGTCTTTACATTTTTTCAAAGAGGCGGTATTTAGTGCTATAAGGATTCATGCAAAAAATAAATAAATTCTAATCAATATTTGTGAAGAGAATAGCTGTATTATTTGTTAAGAAAATATAATTGTAACTATTATTTTTGTGCTTTGTCTATATATTAGTGCACGTAGCTCCACGCACTGTTCAGGTCACGTGCACTTTATACCGGACAAAAGAAGTCGCTCGTAGGCAACAGACAGGCGACTGGATTGGGGCACGGAGCCGGTGAGGACGCGATGTTGAACAAAAACACCTCTGACCTTTCTGGGAATCAAACTCTGGCTCTCTAAACCGTAACTATTTAATGCAGCTTTATACCTGTCCCAGCTTTACTACCATTACAAAACATAGTCTTTAAAAGTCAGCCATTTGTATGCAAAATAAAGATCTTTTCGTAGCCCTTCCCTCTTCTACCTACTTGTTCACAGAAGGTGTAGAGGGTTTTCCACTTGCAATTGATCACACTCAGACACACACCACAATCAGTAGGACTCCTCTGGACGAGGGATCGGCCCCTCGCAGAGACCTCTACCTGACAACACAAACACTGTACAAGAGACAAACGTCCATGCCTCCGGGGGGATTCGAACCCACGATCCCAGCAAGCGCTCGGCCGCAGACCTACGCCTTAGACCACGTCGCCACTTGGAGCAAAATAAAGATATTCCTAAGCGTAATTAAGCAATATGCCTTGGATATGTATGGGGCAGTACAGCTACCTCGTATAGCTCCATACACTTAGCCTCTTCACTACACGAAGGTGCGTGGTTTGCTTTACTTCCCGGCCATTTCATTCCCGGTACCGTTAGTATTTTTTGAAGAGGACTGGGTACGTCCCAGGGCGTGGAGGAAAAGCAAAATCTGTCTCCCTCGGGAATCAACCGGCCAATTATAAGGTTCCCGTTATACAAATTCCGTGTACAAATGTAACTGCATGGAATCATCACTACAAAGTAAATAACTCCTCCACTTGTTGTAACGATGTTAAATGATCAGTGTTTTAATAAAATTATGACAAATAAATAAATAGAAGCCGAAAAGCAGTAAGTAACGTGTCTTCTCCTCTAGCGGAACCTCGTTCGAATACAAGACGGCAGATTTTTATTGTTCCTGGAATATCGCGGTTTTTTCTCAGTTCTAGAACAACTTCGCGGTGCCAAGTCCAAGTTACATTCCATGACTTCTCCCTTCGCCATAATGACTAACTGACCATCGAAAATTATTGACTCGCGTCACTCGATTCAACAAGTATAGGTAACTGTAAGTGCACACTTATTTTCTTCTTGGACTTCTTGACCCTTGAAGATGGGACCGATACGTTGTCCCGAAACATCGGTAAAGGATTACCACTCGATGCTGGGTAATATCCCACAAGCGGGCAGTTCTCATCTGCATAGTTATTACTTAATTCTTTTCAGATATAATATTAATGCAAAGTGATTTATAGAAAATGTGTTCCTGTCTGACAATAAACAAACAATTTCCACTATAAACAGCAAGCTGTTACTGCTGTTCAGGAAAACAGCCGCTGTTTTTGGGATAATCATATGAAATATGTAAGTACAAAGTGTGGGGAAATGCAGGTTTTCTTAATATTTCGGAAGTGGTACCTATAATAACCATCGTGTTTTAAAGGGTTAACACATAAGTAACTTAAGGAGAAAGAAACCCTCCTTCTAAAGCTTTCAACTGTTCAACTAGTCAATAAATTCCCCACCGCGTATTGTACCTCAAATTTGATTATAATTTATAGAAGGCCTCACTATTTAGCCCGATTAGTCTACTGCGTGCACTAACGCCTCATTTCTTAAACACTCTTCTGAATTTTACTGTAACATCTACACCTGTGTCTGCTAAATGGTTTCCCTTCTTCCATTTTCTCGATCAAAAATTTTTATGCATTTTCATATACCCTATTAAAGGTACATATTCTGCCCATTTCATTCCATTTTGTTTGATCACAGTGAAAATGCTGGCGAAGCCTAAATTTATGAATATCCTCGTTACGTGATTTTCTGTCCGTCAAGTCCGAATGATGTCCGCAGCACCTTATCTCAATATTCTCAGACAATAGGCCTATTCTCCCCTTACAAAGAGAGATCCAATTTCACAGCCGTAAGCAAGAACACAGAAGATGATTTCTTTGTACACATAATACCACGAACTCTGACTTCTGGCTTCCGCCGCAGTGAAGATAATATCCGCGCTCTTTTTGGATCGTACTCAGCGTAGAATCGTAGGTTCTTACCGACGTTTCGAAGCAACCTATCGGTCCCATCTTCAAGCGTCAAGCAGTCCAAGAAGACCGCTTGACGCTTGAACATGGGACTGAGATGTCCCGAAACGTCGGTAAGAAACTACCATTCTCCACTTCTTAGAATCCCACAAGAGCTCATATCTTATTATAAACTAATTCTGAAGCGGAGAAAAGATGACCCCAAAAGACTACAAAAGAGAAAACACATTCGTCCTTCATTCTGGGTTATTCTTGTCACCTGTCAGCCCAACGAAAAATATATATTGATACAGTTCTCATAATTTATCTCAGAGGTTCCTGAAACTTTCTGGCATGGAATCACTACGTACCAAACACTTTTACTTCTACGTTATTTCTAATTCACTTTACACAATTAACGTCATTTCTCTTCCGAATATAAACAAAGCAATCTTTGAAATCAGCACAGCATCATTAAAGAAGCCGGGACTGTAAAGAGAAGGTAAGAAATTTACATACTCTGACTGACATCCGTCCTTACAGATGATTCAATTTTAGCTCCGGACTGCCACTTCTTCGACATAACAGCGCCTAATGATAACGATCTATCTCACCCACATTTAATAACACATACAGATTTTCCTTTGCAAAAATCAGCTACTTGTTCCTTACAAGAATTGCTTTACTTCCGCAATTCCAATTCACGACGCCAATGAACTCCATGACGTCAACAGAAACTTCCGAGTGGCGTGTGCAATAAGCGACTCGTGGAGATCAACAGACATACTGACGCTCGATTGTACACGCTGAGAGTAACAAAAGTGAAAGCTGCCCTACAGTTCGACCTCAACAATGCACGTTAATTTCAGTCAGCAGCGAAGTTCTTGGAAAGCCTTTTACGTAGTTTCCCGGGAACGTGCTGCAAGTATAAAGTGTAAATAGTTCTGAGCAGAAATCATAAAACCTACTGCCCTGTTGTAACAATTTATATTCCTACAGACCTACTCAAGGACTACTGTTATTATTATGTTTCTCTACTCTGTTTCTTTGAATAACTTATTTTTAATTACAGACTGTCTCAGCACGTAATTTAGAAAACATAACCTCAAAGTTTCATGTGATCGTTATAGTCCCATTTATCGACTTACGATCAACATTTTATATGCAATTTGTAGGTAACTTTATGGTATATCAACGCAGCAAATTACACACGCCTGTCTCAAGTATTTCACTAATTATCAACAACGAGCCAAAAGCAAAAACAAATGTTCACATTTTTGCATGTTGTTATTTTACACTGCACAGAACACCGTCTTAGTAAAAGTCCAATTTTCTTTTCCGAAGATTAGTTACCATATAGCATCTCAATACCCTAAATTTAATAATGCGAATGTCGCTCGCACTTAGCTTCGCGCGTCCGCCATGTTATTTTTGCTGTTGTAGCAACGTAAGAAGTGTGACATTTGGGCAGTCACTAATGGTATTAAGTTCGTGCTAAATTTCCTACAAATTGGTCAACTGATTAAAAATTTGAAGTGGTGATAAACACAGTACGGTGACGTCATAACATCACTTTTTAAGTTACGGGAGCAATCTGAGTACAAATGCAAGTTCAGACGTCCTCACAGCGGTGTTGCTGAGGATTCAGGTCTTCTGGGACGAGAAGCTGTGTCGCTGGGTGAGTGAAGACTTTCGAACAGAACTTTTTATCATCCCCACAAACAGTACATCTCACAGGCCTCTATTCCGGACAGAAGGATAAAATATATACAAAGGACAGCGAGATGTAACTGACAGTAGGCTTTCAGCTTTTCTAATTTGATGTTCATACGAGCTTTTTTGTGAAATTTTATGATCTTTATCATCTCTGTTTTGCGGAATTCCGCGTCATCAAATAGACAAGTTTCTTTAATGACTCCTAAGTCAAATACTGAAATCTGGCGACGAGGGCGGCCACATGACGGTTATAATTCCATGACTTGCTTTTCAGAGTTTAAATAAAACTCCATTTTTGCGCCATACATTTTCAGGTTACTGACAGTGATGTTAAATAAAACCTACTTAGGACTCGTGCAACAGAAACAAGACGGGCAATGTGCGTATAACCTTCCATTGCGGCGCGTTCGCCTAATGGCTGTACCTTCTCGGCTCTCCTAACAGCCTGACACCATTTCACTCAAAAACAGCTCTTCTACGGCGATTTAATGTCGCCGGCAACTGTGCAACATGCGTAGGTCTTCACGTAAAATGTCCGATGTTCTTACATTATTTTAACCAAATTTGGATTTTATCGACAGATTTTCATAAAGTGCTCAATGACAAATTTCACAGACATCCTTTCAGTGGCGGCCGAGCTGATACATGAGTACGGACGGAAGGACGGACATAACGAAGCTACCAGGTGCATTTCGCGGCTATTCGAAGGCGCATAAAAATTGGTTTGCTTATATATCGATCATTAACCCTTTAAAGACGAAGCGTATCTGTTTTATATAAGGCCTCAGTGCGTACCGCGCTGTAAACACTCTCCACTTCGGTTATAAAAACCAGTCTCTTAATGTTTTATAAGGCAAAAGTTGCTGTTTGTTCTGAGATCCGTACAAAACACATAAACGCAATGTGGGCACCACGTAGAATTTTTTAATGTTAAACCTGATGGTACGTAAAGTTACCGCTAGGCTTTAAAAGGATAATCCGTTAAGTGACACTTCGAGGTGATACCTCATGCAACGTCAGTAGTTTCTCTCTTGTTATCTATACAATATGTTGGAACGCCATTTCAACTCTGTTTTCATATGAACAAAGACAAACACCCCCCTTTGCAAGTACACAGTGACAAGATAATGCACCACACAGCATGAGAAAGGCTTTCATCCTCCATTGTGACCGCAGTATGGGTGGACCGCTTCCCTAAGCCTTCACCTCATGACCTGGCAAACAACCAATTCCTAATGGATTTCGCACTTTAATCCGCCTTCTATGATACATTTCCTTTATTTTGTAGATTGGTGTTTGTATCATTGTATCGAGTGTTGGACTACAATCAGAAAAAGCGACGAGGAAAGCGACGGATTGTGGACTTAGGCGGGAGCTCTATTATTAAACACCTTGTGGGGCCAGGGACCCAGTAATGAACCAGCAGACTGTAATGCCATTGTCCACATTGTAGGTGACCGTACTGTCGATTCCTTGCTCCCTTGAACACAGAACTGAAAAGGATCTGCAATGCGACCCGTACTAAATAGTATATAGATATATTACATCAGTATGTAACACACATGGAACAAGTTGGTGTAGTGGTAAAGCAATAGTCGTGCATTCCGGACGTGTGCGCTTCAAATTGTGGGCGGGGCACTGGCTATTACGATTGGAATTTTGGTGTATCTCCTCGCTCCCCCCAAGTAAATTCCTGGTTAGTAGTCAGATTAGGCCACGACCACTTCCTTTCACATACTTCCAGTGCATCATTCATCACGTATCCTGCCGTCGAGGCTATTTATTCTTAGATAACAACAGTGTCATTAAACATACCATAAAATCACTGAAATAAAATAAAAACACTAGCAAGAATGCTGTCTTCGGCTGAACTAGTCATTTTTACTTGCCTCCGGGAACATACCACAGGAACACAATAAATATTGAATTTGAAATACTTTAGCAAGTTGTATTTTAAATGTAAACCTTTTAATGCCCCTTATTTTTGCATACACCCCTGAACATTGCAGAATTCTGCCCAAAACTGCAAGGTTATATGAATTTTTAATCAACAAATTTCGTAATTTGTGCATCCTCCCACAGAAGGAAATGAAGAGATAGAGAAGGAAGCTTTATATCAGAAAGTGGAGCAAGTATATGACACGTGTCCTCCCAACCATATAAAAATATTGCTGGGGGACTTGAATGCCAAAGTTGGGAGAGAGGAAATTTACCAAGGATTAATTGGGAGACATAGTATGCATTTGAATATAAATAATAATGGGCAGAGACTTGTAGAGTTTGCAGCAGCAAAAAACATGGTGGTATCCTCAACCTGTTTTCCGCACAAAGAAATCCATAAACAAACCTGGAGATCTCCGGATGGAGAAACTAATAACCAAATCGATCACATATTAATAGATAAAAGGAATGCAAGTAGTACACAAGATGTAAAATCCTGTAGAGGAGCAAGTAGTGACTCTCACCATTTTTTAGTTAGACGAAAATGTAGATGCAAAATAGCATACAGTAAACAAGAACTGAACAGAAATGCAAAGAAATTTCACGTAGAAACACTGAGAGAACCTAGCATGGTCATGAGGTTTCAACAGCAACTGGGTAAAGAATTTGAGAAGACGGAAAACGAACGAGCAGCGGAAGAGGAGATTCACTTAGAGGAAGAATGCAAAAGGATAAAAGAAGTAATAGTAAAGGCAGCAAAACAAACACTAGGATACCAACCAAAACCGGACAGGAGAGGCAGGTTTGATGACGAATGTAGATTAGCAGTAGGTGAGGAGAATATAGCATACAAAAAATGGATCGACAGACCAACTAGAATCAAAAGACAAGAATATGAGAGACTCCGAAAAGTGGCCCATAAAACATGCAAAAACAAGAAAAGAGCATACATAGACAATTGTATAAGGAACATAGAAGAAAACATTAAGGATAAGCACATTAGGAATGCATACAAAGACGTTGGATTACTAAAGGGAGGCTTTACGCCTCGTACGGATCTTTGTAGAGGCATAAATAATGAGACTCTAGCTAATGCAGAAGATACAAAGACTAGGTGGAGAACCTACTTTCAAGACCTGCTAAACACAGCAGCAGCAGATCATGATAGTTTCTCATATAATACCCACATAAATCAAATAGCCACTGAGGAGGAACTGGAAAAAGAACCGCCAAGCACATTCGATATAGAAATAGCAATACAATCAATGAGTAACAACAAATCACGTGGCATAGATAATATCCCCGCAGAATTTTATAAGAAAGGAGGACAACTATTAATGAATGAAGTACACAGACTAATTACGGGAATACGGATAGAAGAGAAAGTTCCTACAGACTGGCAAACGAACATTACAGTGCCGATATACAAAAACAAGGGTGACAAATTACAGTGTAAAAATTATAGAGGAATATCACGACTATGTACAGGATATAAAATATCAACCACAGTTGTCAACAACAGACTCAAAAAATACACCGAACATATAATTGGTGAATATCAGGCAGGATTTAGATCAGGAAAGTCAACTACTGATAAAATTTTTACGGTCAAAAACGTATTGGAGAAAGCATGGGAGCACAACGTAGAAATACACCAGACTTTTATCGATTTTCAGACAGCATATGACAGCATCCGAAGAAATAAATTATATGCAATAATGGCTTTTTTAGAATCCCAAATAAATTGATAAGTTTAACAAAAGCAACCACGGAAGACTCAACTTACCACGTAAAGATAGGAACAACGATGACTGATGACTTTAAGGTAAGAAATGGCCTAAAACAAGGAGATGGACTGGCACCTCCCCTTTTTAATATAGCACTGGAGTACGAAATAAGACAGCTGTCAGCACAAACCAAATCAACAATATTTTACAAATCAGTGCAACTAATAGGATATGCGGACGACATAAATATTATGGGAAGAACGAAGAGGGCCATTTCGGAGGTATATAGTGAACTGGGGGAGAGAGAGCAAAAGAAGTAGGGCTCAATATCAATGTTGAAAAAACAAAAGCAATGGTGCAAAGCAGGAGACCCAGAGAAAGAGAACTAATGACTGCCATTACCCGTGTGTGGGGTATTGTTGCACACCGATTTGATTCAAGGCCGTAGGTGACCACGATATTGAAGTGGTAAGGAGATTTAAATACCTAGGGACCGTAATTAACGATACTAATGATGAAACTGAAGAAATCTGAGTTCTAACGACCAATAAAGTTTATAGCTCCCTGCAAACCATATTTAGATCCAAACAAATCCAAAGAAACAACAAAATAAGACTATGCAAAACACTAATCAAGACAGTATCGTGTTATGGAAGTGTAACCTGGACCCTAACACAAGTGACAGAACAAATGTTAAGCACGTTTGAAAGGAAAATACTGCGAAGAATATATGGCCCGACACAAGAGGAAGGGCGCTGGCGCCTTCGATGGAGTAATGAACTCCACAGCTTATATAACGATGTAAATACCGTGGAGGACTTTAAAATCAGAAGACTAGGATGGGCGGGTCATATAGTAAGAATGGAAGATGAAAGGATCCCAAAAAAAAGTTTTGAACGGGAGATTCCACAACACAAGACCAGTGGGAAGACCAAGAGCCAGATGAGCGGACGCTGTTCAGAGGGATTCATTACAGATACCAGGGACACGGGGATGGAGGAGAAGAGCCGAAAATAGGGACGAATGGCGGCATCTTCTGAGGGAGGCCAAGGCCCGAAAGGGGCTGTAGCGCCATACATGGACAGATGGATGGATAACTATAACGTGGTACCCCACACCACGAACTCTTGCTGACATTTATCCTGCGTCAGTTTACTTAGCGTAGTGTGGTCAGTTACAAAAAGCTGTAAACAAAAATATTAAGCTGCGTTATGAAATTGCGTGATCGTAAAAGTAAGTTCTCTTAGACAAATAATGAAGTTTACAACAAACTAATATAAAAAATGAAATTCACTTAGCAACTGTTAGTACAGACCCAAATACAAGATGTTGACAAAATTCCGCCTGTTGTTTTGAAGATAAAAAATAAGAGTAAAACAGACAGATATAACCACACCTACGAGCATATGCGTTAAGTTCAAAGCCCTTTTGTAAATATTTAAGGCCAATTGCGTGAAACTAGCTCCAGCATGCTTTGTTTTAAACTACTGCTTTGAAAAATTCGACTTCCGTGTATTCAATTACAGTTAGCGTTTAACATTTCGTTTTAACTGGCAGTACCTGAAAGTTTTAAATAATGTTCCCAAAAGATGTAAGCTTAAAACAAAACTTTTGACACTTCTGAATAAATGTACGTACATGGAATGTAAAAGACATAGCGCCTTCTCTTACTAATGACTTTCTGGAAAGTTCGGAAGCTCCATCATCTTGCCCTGCCGCTTAGAACACTGAAAAAACATTACTGTCAGCACAGAAAGGGTCAGAGGTCACTGTTCTCTGGCACAGATCACCATACTCATATTTAGCATCATCACCCACCTAACCTTTCCACTTATCTTCATTTCGCGTTTATTATTTCTACATCCCCGTTTCCTCGGAAGAGTGAGCGGCTTAGTAATGCGTAAACTGAGTTTTATTTGGAGATCACCTCATTTTTATCTTCTCGCTGGGAACAAAACAATGGAACTGAAAATTGAAACGAGCCTGACTTGGCAATAAATAAAGACATTCTGGTGCGAAATAAATGCTGCTTAAGTTATTGAACTGTTCTGTCTAATTTATTGAAATCTATGGATAATCTATAAGCAACAGTCCCCAAACGTCCCCGAACCAGTTTCTGTTCCATTTTAATGGCACTGTCCAGTCTGTTTCATAACAAGTACCTGGGTTCAAAGACTTTTATTTCTTTCAGTCACACTGTATAGGTGTCATGGTTGGCCAGGATAGGGTAGTCGGTATAGCAACTCGCTACGGGCTGGACGGTCCGCAGATCGAATCCCAGTGGGGGCGAGATTTTCCGCTCCCGTTCATACCGGCCCTGGGACCCACCCACCTTCCATTA
Organism: Coptotermes formosanus; assembly: GCA_013340265.1. Taxonomy (NCBI): domain Eukaryota; kingdom Metazoa; phylum Arthropoda; class Insecta; order Blattodea; family Rhinotermitidae; genus Coptotermes; species Coptotermes formosanus. Next base: position 1,929,482 of record BLKM01000627.1, read on the forward strand.
CAATGGGCATCGGGTGTCTTTCCCGGGGGTACAGGGGGGGGAAGGATAGCGCTGACCACCCACCCCTTCCAGCGCCGAGGTTAAAGAAAGAGTATAGCTATACCTCTACTCCCCCTCTGGGCCTTCACGGCCCGTTCTATGGTAAATCTACTTTTCAGAGGTGCCATGAGCAAAATGTTTGGTTCCAAACACACATCAAAGAGTGACTGATTTAATTATTACAAAGTACGATGGTAGGACGAAAGAAAAGTTACTTATTCTTTCATACGAAGTATAATCAGGCGGTATTTTCGCCCCACAATTAAACACAAAGTAAGTTAGTGATAGGTTTAACAAAGACACCAGTACAGTACATCATTTAACAACAATGTTCGAACTGCGAAATTGTTGTTGAACTACACAGTAAGACGATTATGAATACAGAGTGGGAAAGGATTTGAAAAAGGCGGGTGTGATGTTTGTACATGTTGTTCCATGACGAGTTTAGAAGAAAATTCGAAAAAGGAACAATAACAGCTTTCAAATCTGAGAACGAATAGCGTCATTCATTGCACGCTCATTAAGGGTTTCCTTATAATTTATCAATTAGGAATACAAAAGTTGTAAATGTTTTCGTCTAAAAGACAAAATACGAAGGTAAAAGACGTCGTCAGTTTAACTGCAGTACCACATTACATCCTGAAGTTCTGTAATCTGAGAGTATGTGACTCTACATTGAACCTAATTTTATATACAGAAGTTGCAACAAATACAGTTCTCATATCATGTTCCCAAAGAACCTGAATCTAGCTTTGGGAAGCTACAGAGAACCAGCAGATGCTCGATGCGTGTTACTTCTAGGTACGGCGTTGCGAAGTGCGGAAAGCAAGGTGACGAGAAGCAGACTGTTTGAATACAAGTATGTAGCGTAGGAAATTAGCTGAGCATTTGGGCTAATTTTTCGTAATAAATATACAAAATTTCGACTGGTAGTTCACAGTAAACACTGATATCGCCATGAAAATTACCAACCGGTTAATTAAATAAAAGCTGATTTTTGCATGAATCATAAAAGTAACGTTGTCCCGGTCAAGATATTAGAGGCAGTTGAAGGAGTGGAGGTATAACTCCACGCATTTTTAACCGCGGCACTATACGGAGATAAGTGGTTAGCTTCACGACGCAGATCATTTGTTCCCGAAGAAAGCGCACATGATACCCATCGAATAGGAGGCTGGGTGGACGTCAGCGTCGGTCTGGATATTTTGGAAAACAGAAAAACCTCTGTCCTTCTGACAAATCGAACCACGATTCATAGACCGTCAAGTTCAGTCACTATCAGTGAGAATCATATGAAGTACATAAATTTGGGTAAAATATATAGCATACATAGCTTAGCGTTAAAGCAGATGATGCACACCGTAACTACTGCGCCTTGCAGGGTTATATTTTTGTTGTTTTTCCGTACAAGCATTTATGGTATTTATTAAGTCCTTAAGTACACTACAGCCCTCTAGTGTGCATTTTATAGGTACGAAAAACAAGTTGAAATTTCTGAATAAGGGACGTTCACTGTCGTGCTCGCTCCGCTGCAGTGTATAAAAGCAATGACAAAAGATGTACCCGTATCTAATTCGCCCTTGAAGACTCGACTCGGAATGTGTCAGTAAGACATGCCAGTAATCAGTAATACTTCGACACAAATCTTAAAACTTAACGGAAAAGAAGGAAGTACGTAAAGTCGCACAAAAATTAAACAATCTTACAGAGGTGCAACAGGTTCTCAAGAAGCCAAATAATAATAATAATAATAATAATAATGTAGTTATTTGATATTAATGTGCTGGCACAACAGCCATGAGGCCAATTACACAAACAGCAGAGGAACACAAGAGAAAATACAACCAATAACAGAATCGCAAACGAAAATCATAGAAAAGATATGATAAGAACACATCACATCAGGTAACGGAACTAATAGTAACAATAATGCAATAATCAATCAATCGGTATTTATTAACGTGCAAGCTTAACAGCAAAAATGCCTATTATAAAGCCAGCACGAAAAGAAACACAAATACAAAAACAGCACAAATACACAACACTAAACAAACAAACAAACAAACAAACATGCAATCAAAAGAATTCAATAGATATGTAAAATCACTGGGGCAAAACCCCTGCACTCTGAAGAAATACAAGTAAGTTAATGTGAGAAATGCCCAGTTTCAGCACAAAAGCTGCTTTAAAGAAGTAACGGGCTTCCTAAAGATATCGATGTCTTCGCACACGCGGTTTGCAGCCGTTACACATAATAATAATAATAATAATAATAATAATAATAATAATAATAATAATAATAATAATAAAGTTATTTGATATTAATGTGCTGGCACAACAGCCATGAGGCCAATTACACAAACAGCAGAGGAACACAAGAGAAAATACAACCAATAACAGAATCGCAAACGAAAATCATAGAAAAGATATGATAAGAACACATCACATCAGGTAACGGAACTAATAGTAACAATAATGCAATAATCAATCAATCGGTATTTATTAACGTGCAAGCTTAACAGCAAAAATGCCTATTATAAAGCCAGCACGAAAAGAAACACAAATACAAAAACAGCACAAATACACAACACTAAACAAACAAACAAACAAACAAACATGCAATCAAAAGAATTCAATAGATATGTAAAATCACTGGGGCAAAACCCCTGCACTCTGAAGAAATACAAGTAAGTTAATGTGAGAAATGCCCAGTTTCAGCACAAAAGCTGCTTTAAAGAAGTAACGGGCTTCCTAAAGATATCGATGTCTTCGCACACGCGGTTTGCAGCCGTTACACATAATAATAATAATAATAATAATAATAATAATAATAATAATAATAATAATAATAATAATAATAATCGCTACTACATTCTTTTAACGAACCTGAAGTAGGCTCGCAAGGGATGCGCTTGCCAACACAAGGTTTTCTACAGCATGTGTTTGTGTTTAAATTCAATCCTTGCATATTTTTCTATTCGATATTAGTACAGAAGTGGAAAAACAAAGGTCAGTAATAAAGAATGAATATAAACATTTTTCAGCTTGTCAATTTTAAAATTTGGCACGTCACGGGCAAGCGGACAAATAGGTTTGGTGAGCCCTGTCAATCCAATTCACACCCTCACATCGCATCTCTCCAAACACTACTTTAAATCTTACACATCATTCAACTATAAACGTAGCCTATAGTCACTTGTTGATTATAAAATCTGATAATCCATTTAATTACGTTTTGGAAGCTTCATTAATCACTTTCTACATACAAAATTAAATAAAGTCATGCATGTAAACCACACGTTACCACCCCACCTCATGTGGCTTGCCGGATATTGGTTTACAAAACACAAATTGTCGAGTTTGAAGGGGATGAAGAGTGGAATAAGAGAAACAAAGACAGGGACGGAGCAAGGCTGTTGATGGAACAGCGTACAGGCTCTGAAATACAATCAACTGCTACGGCAGGTTATAAACGAAATCCGACCAGAATGCAAATCTTGGTAGTGCTACATATCTGTTGTTGTTATTATTATTATTATTATTATTATTATTATTATTATTATTATTATTTGTGGGTTTGTGCGGGCTTTATAACAGGTACTTGTGCTGTTAAGCCTGCACGTTAATAAATGCCCCTTGAATGTAATTATTATTATTATTATTATTATTATTATTATTATTATTATACAGTGTTTCTTATTCTTGTGGTTCAGAATGCAAATCTCCACCGGAAGACCTGCGATCTTCACTGTGTTTTTGTGTGTTTTTTTTCTGAACCATTCGAGGCTAATTCCAAGATGCCACTTCATGTTAGGCCATGACCACTTCCCCCATAGCCTTCCCGATTCAGTATTGACCAACTATCCGAAATTCCGAAGCTATATAATCTGACGCACCGACAAGTGTCTTTAGGTTAACCTAAATAAATACACTACAATTCATTTTTCCGCATAATTTTCACAATTTATTTAACTGATTTTTATTTTCCGAAATTCTTAAAAATTTTCAGTTGAAAAGGTATAGTCAAATTAACCATTAATCAAAACACCGTGTCTGAAAGCGTTCATTACAACGGATCTCAGTGACAAGGTACAGTGCGAGAACTCACGCCGCCATTGTCTTCCTAATTGCTCGGGTCGCCATGGTGACAAGCTACAACCAGTAAGCTATTGTTTATCCGCACTATTATGTCGCACGACCGAGGCTTCATGTTGTCACTGCCACTTGATGACACCGGACAGGGAGGCCACAGTCACAGAGACACAATCGCAATTACCACAGAGTTAAAAGAGTTTTTTTTTAATAAACGGCGGCATATGCGAAATTTCGCCAGTTCACATAATGCAGGGTAGCTCAGGCAGTATAATTCACCCTTTAAAGACGAAGCGTATCTGTTTTATATAGGGACTCAGTGCGTACCGCGCTGTAAACACTCTCCACTTCGGTTATAAAAACCAGTCTCTTAATGTTTTATAAGGCAAAAGTTGCTGTTTGTTCTGAGATCCGTACAAAACACATAAACGCAATGTGGGCACCACGTAGAATTTTTTAATGTTAAACCTCGTCGTATGTAAAGTTACCGCTAGGCTTTAAAAGGTTAATAGAGTATGGGTTGGATCAAGCCGTGCCATGGCTCAGGCGGTTAGTCGCCGGCCTCCTACCGTGAAGGCCCGGGTTCGATCCCGGGTCAGTCCATGTGAGATTTGTGGTGGAAAAAGTGGCACTAGGTTAAGTATTCCCCAAATACTACGATTTTCCTTGTCAGTTTCATTCCACCTGTGTTCCACTACTTGGAAAGATGAAAAAACTGATCATCGTTCTCTTAATTTTCATCAGAGGGTAGCACAATAAGCCTTAAGGCTGCGGTGTGTCCGTAGCTTCTGCTGCGGGGCCCTTTTCCACAAAAAAAAAAGATGGGCTGGATGCCATGAGTTTGGTTCCCAGAGGCAGGCGGATAAACGCAACCCGCTACGCCTGCTGTGGGGAATACCCTGCATGCTACACTGCGGGCACCGCTGGCTCCTTCCCAGGGTGAGGGGTGAACCAGGACGTGCATGACAATTACCACTCACCTCCCTCCAGATACACTACGTTCTCACAGAGTATGACGCAGTGTAATTAGGCAGATATGTACCAGTGTTTCGAAACAGGCTTGTGTCGTCATGACTCAAAACTCTAGCCTCCGTGTGGTAGTTCATACAGTTCAAAGTACAGTACACACTACATACTTCAGTCACTTTACAATGCTACTCTTTTCGGTGCGGTGATACCATCGACAGGTCTACGATTCAGTTAGTAACTACGCTCGGAAGCCTGATGATGGCACAGTAGTGCCGAAACACGTAGCGTTACTGAAATATATAGTGTACATTTCGTTCTGCCGTCATCTTCAGGCTAAAAGAGTAAGCCCTACGGGAAAAATATACAGGTCTGCGGAAAGAAGAACCAGGAATGATAGTGGGACCTAATGCATATGATTAAGTGAGACCGGAACTAAACTAAGGTGCACAGTGTAATGCAGTGGTGGCTTAAGAGAACATGTAGTAAAATTAAAGGCGTGCGTCAGTTTATATTACACACATATCTTTGACATTTTCTTGCCTCCTGCTGAGAAGCCTAACTCAACATACGTAACAATAGCAAAGGCAAAGCAATCCCTGTACAGGCCCAGAAGGTTCCAGAAAGTTGAGGCTCAGCACATGAAAACGGTACGGCTGTCAGCCCTAAGCACAGGCCGCCTTTACCCCCCAGGAAACATTCCTGGTGTTCATTTCTGTTAAAGGCTGAGTCGACCCCAGGGCCATAGTGCGGCCGGAAGGATTAAGTCAATGAAAAAATTCCAATGACACCATCGGGAATCGAACCCACGACCTTCTCGATTGTAGCGCAGTACCTCTACCAACTGCGCCACCGCATTCTCTCACCTCTTGTGTCCGCCACCCAATGCCGTAAACAACTGCCCTGTGACCCCTACTAGTTCCACTGTTATTGAGCACCCCGTCCAAGCCACCAAAGTTCTCTTGATTTTTGGAGGTCACGATCCATCAGAATGTTCTCGCGACCTTTATTTACAGACTCTCTGACTTCGAATATTATACCTCCACGCCCCCTTTATTCCTTCATGGCGCACGCTCAGGTTCAGCACCATCTTTATCCTCTTGTCAATTACATTAGCTACTTCATCCTTTAAAGTCGGTAAAAGAACTGTCGAAGACACCGCCATTTGTTCGCAATTAACACCGGTTATGTTCGAACGTCTTCCAGCTAAGTCAATCATTAGTCTGCCCCCCTGAAGTATTTAAATTGCAAATGGAACTCATGACGTAAAAGGAGTCGACGCGTTAATCGATAAGATGCAATATAAAGCGGTGGTCACAAATTCCAAATTGTATTTATTTCGTATTTACCCAGTGACATGGACAAAAATGCCGGTGTCTTGCGTCAGAAGAAGTGAACGGCATGTCATTGTGGTGTCTTGTTTTGTAATATGTGGTGGGGAAGCTTGAAGGAAAGAAACAACTTGGATGATCTAGGTGTAGATGGAAGATATTAAAGTGGCTCTCAAAGAACTAGGATGCGATGGAGTGGACTGGATTCATCTGGCTCAGGACACGGAAAATCGTGAAAACGGTAACGAAATTTCGCATCCCATACGCAAGGAGTTTCTTGATGACTAGATGAGGACCTATTAGCTTGTCAAATAGGACTATGCCCCCTGGAGTTAGTTTATAAATTATGTATATTATTTTCTTTGGTTTATTCACTTATTTGTAAGTTTCACTCCCCTTTTTCTTACATCCATTCCTTTTGTGTTTTCATTTTCCCTGTTGCTAACGTATGTATTATGCGTCTTGTTCCCCACTTTCGTGGCTGCTTGTACCCGTGAGGAAAGGAACTCCGGTTGGCCATGAATCTGATCTGGATCCTATGATAAAGAGAACAATCCCTACTAGGACTCAAACCCCGGTGGCGAAGCCCGTACAGGCAGTCATTACGTTGAATGAGCTATCCCAGCTCATAAAATGTGTACACAAGGTTCCATAATTATTACGCGGTCAGATATCGAGATCTGTTATGGCAAATGTACGCCCAGTAGGCTAGTGTGTTTGAAATCGAGTGCTGTAACAATTAAACATTCCACTGAAACGTAAATTGCAGCTTTGCTGTATAAATTTAAATATGTTACCATCAAATCAAGCGAATTCAACGTCCACAAAGCTTTATTTTATGATTATAGCACATTTCCAAAATATTTCAATCGCTATTCAGTAAGCGTTGTACAAATATATTACAAGGTCGACAACCTATGTAAAATGAATTCCATAATTCAGTCCGAACAACCACAACCTTCCGAGTCCACCATGGCGTTCGTGGTACTTAAGGAGATTTGCTGTATACCTATGGCTGCTGCTGAGAGTCTTTTAGAGCTTCATTCATATCATACGCCCTACACGACTGCTTTTTGTACGTATTTACTCATCCTCGAACAAAGGAAGATGTACTCCACAGAATCACTAACATGGGAGATTAGGAATATTAGTACTTAACAACATGGAACTGCTCATTTCCCACAGCGCGACTACTTGCCCCAGTTTGTTCAGTGATATACACCAACAGTTGGTATTACCGGCAGCCTGCCACTAATGGCTTCGCCGCTCAGAACAACTGAGCACTGTTTAACCTCACTGCCGATTGCAAAAATCCGCAATTAAATACAGCATTCCTGCGCAAACCTCTATATTAACATATAGATATGTTTTTAAAAACTCGTTGTTTTCAACTCACCTTAAAACACCAGCTTCAAAACCAAAACTTATCACTTACGTACGTTCTTCTGCGCACGAAGTACTTTTCCGCCACCACACACTTAAAGTTTCCTGGAATCACTGCAGATGGCAGCACAGTTCACAGGCCCACCAAGTAACACTGAGGTGGAAATTTCCCTCAATACGATCCTAATCACCCGCATCCAAATTCGTAAACTGATCAAATAACTCCAGTATAAAATTCAACATATTATTACTTCTTTAAGATTAATCTCAAATTCTGCCGACTTAACTAACATGACGTCATAAGAAATTGTTTCATGGTTGAAATCGTTTTGCTCACGAAATTTCATCATCAGTAAACTAGTTACAAAAGTTTCTGTGCCTCAAAAAACATTGTCATGACCGTGAAACATAAAACAGTAATTATATATGCATTTAGAGTCAGTAAAATATTATTTTCGAGGTGACCCTGATCACATTTGTGCGTGATATAACTTACTAGGCCATCAGTTTTTTAAATACTTTAACTATAGGTCACAACTCTCACAATTACGTACCATAACCTTGATTTTCTGCCCTCAAAGCACAATATACACGACTTGCTTTATCGACGGGCGATTTGTACGCTTTTTAGAGCTTTCATCACGAAATCTTCACCAAACTGAAACCACGTCGACAGAAAATATCTCAGTGAACATCAAAACTAGAGGTTACGTTTTGCCCACACAGTATTTTCCTCTTCTCCAAAACGTTCAGACTGGCTCTGAGGCCCACACAGTCACCTAGTCAATGGGTACCGGGGTTCTTTCCTGGGGGTTAAGGGACCGGGGCATGAAGTTAACCACTCACCTCCATCCACTGCAGAGGTGAAGAATGATTGAGGCTATACCTCAGTGCTCCCTATATGTCTTCATGGCCTGGAGAGGGAATCTCTACCTTCATCTTCGGACCCATTGTGCGTATCATTCTCAGAATAAACGGAGACTGTTTCCGTAAACAGCATTAGCAGGTCATTCTTTGCGATTGCAACCGAATGTGTATTCAGTATGATGTAACTCCACGGAGCAGAGTTCTTCTTCAGGAGTTCACACTGTAGATGCTCAGCTAGTCAAGACATTCCCCGCATTTTATGCAACCCAAAGGTTCATTACGCATTCACAACAGACCGCCATCCGTTCCTACCCCGAGCCAGATCAATCCACTCCACCCTCCCCGTCATGTTCTTTGAAGATCCATTCTACGTTCACTTTCCGTTAGTTGCATCATTCAAACGGATCTGTCCGATCTGAGGCCCGCCATTCCGTTTTACAACATGGTACGCTGTAACAGTGAGGAGCTGTTACGCCTCGCGCAAACCGCAAGCTGGAAGGCCACCGGTTGCAGGCTGTCCACTATTGCTTATTCAGTATATTCGCTGCTGACCGTCCACATCTGCAGGCCGTCCGCTGCATCCGCAATCTCAGGACGCCGTATAATTAAATCGGTAAGTTTTAGTCTGTTGAACTTCCGGCGCCGATCCCATTTGCCGCGCGGTCTAAGGCGTCGGTCTGCGGCCGAGCTCTTGCTGGGATCGTGGGTTCGAATCCCACCTGGGGCATGGATGTTTGTCGCTTGTGAGCGCTTGTGTCGTTAGGTAGAGGTCTCTGCGACGGGCCGATCCCTCGTCCAGAGGAGTCCTACCGACTGTGGTGTGTGTCTGAGTGTGATCAAGTGAAAACAAACAACCTCGACACCTACTGTGAGTAGGTAGAAGAGGGAAGGACTACGAAACGAAACGAATTTCAGGCGCCAAAGGGTTAATTTACGTTTTCAGCAGGTGTGCACCATGAATGACAAACACAGTCGCCACAGTCATTAACAGAAACGACTGCGTGCCCAAGCATCTAACAAGCGCATTGATCCATAACCTTCACCAAAAACTTCATGTTTATTCATCTGATTGACATGACCCTGCCTATCACGAAGTACAAACATTTATTACTGTCACAGTATGCCGCCGTTACCTCCTGTCCTAAGCCAGCTTAATCCAACCCACATCTCCGCAATGTATAATTTTAAGAACAATTTTAATAGCATCTTCTAATCTACGGATTAGTACCTAGACGGTATCTCACCGTGAAGTTTTCAGATTAAATTTTGTGCGCATTAGGTGCAAAAAAGATTTCGCAACGGTATTAAAGGCGTTAATAAATGTTGGGGAATTCCTGATATTAATGATCACATATACCCAGCTGTACGTCCAAGACAGTGAAGATAAATCATTTGACGCTCGAAGAGAAAAGCACGTTCTCCGAAAGAGATCACTTTGTTTGAAAATTCCAAGGCTTCGTCCCCTCGTCCTTCTATCAGGAGATGAAGAAGAATATGAGTGTGGAGCATTATTAGAATGATAATGAAAGAGGAAAACAGAAGTTCTCGCAGGAAAGCCTGTCCCAGTGCCACTCTGCCACTACAAATCCCATGAGCACTGGCATGGGAAACAACGGTTATATCTACGTCACCTAGCAAGAAATTCTCATTTAAACACTAGTTCCACATTGTTGGTTTAAAAAGAACTTCCCTCTAACTACTTTTGCGTTGGTTTCCTAAATATACATGTATGTAGTGTGGACAGAATTGATCGCATAGCCTGTGAATTCTACTTTCAGATAAAAATATCCGTGTGCTCTTCATATTACATACAATTTCATGGAAAAAATCAAACCCACACAGTTTTATGTAGACTGCAGAGAAGCAGTGATTTAACTAGCAATGTGAAGGTTTTCATTTGGTCAGCACGCGGAGTTCTAAGCCGACACATCCGGTTATTGGACACCGTCCATTTTCTCGTTTTGTCTACAGAAACCCAGACTTCTGAAAGATAGCTGTTTCCATCAACAGGTCATAACAGAAGCCCATTAGACGTAGCTCTACCCAGTGCGCCCACAGAAGAGTAAGTCTGACTTTCACTTGACGATGGAAACAGAATCAACTGCTGAAACGTGTTGCAGTAACCAAAATGAGAATATGGGCAACCCAAAGTAGTATACCAGGCAGTCTAACAACATACCATCATATTGAGTCGGTTATTCTAACGGTAAAATTTTGGACCTGTATTCAGCAGATGCGCCGTTCGAAACTTGGCCGGGGTACCTACTGCCATAAGGGTTTTCATGTTACTCCTCAGTTACCCCAGCCACATTTCGGGACGGTACCGTAAATTAAGGTATGATTGCTTCCCTCCATATCTTCTCCAATGTATTTCTCACTCTCAACCAACAATCTGGCGCTAAACAAAGCCACAGACAGCGCCATTACCAAATCACAAACAAATACCAAATACGCCTAAACGTCAAATTTTTTTTTGTATTTGAAAAAGCAAACAAATACATTATAAGCGGTCACTAAAAAATGATTTTGAAATAAATATAATGCATTGAAATGAAGGAGCCGGGACAGCGCAGTCGGTAGAGTGACTAGGCTACGAGCTGGACGATCCGGGGTCCGTATCCCGGTAGAGGCAACAGACTTTCCTCTATTCCAGATCGTCCAGAAAGGCTCCAGAGCCCAACCAACCTCTTATTCAATCGGTACCGGGGTCCTTTCTTGGAGGTAAAGCGGCCGGAGCGTGCTGACCACTCACACACATTTAGTGCAGAGGTTAAGAATGAATGGAGTTATACCTCTGCTCCCCCTACATGTCTTCATGGCATGGACAGAAATGACTTTACTTTCACTTTTTTACAGTAAAATGCAATCATAAGTGCCAAAACTTGGTGGTGGTGTTGACAAGGGTGATGATGATAATGGTGGTGATGACAGCACAATAATACCGAATATCGCTGCCCAGTCGGCAACACACGCTTCGTATTCGGTAGGTCCCAGTTCGAATCTCGGCCCCAATATCAGTTACTCCGAAGGCTGTCTTTATTTCCTCAGTCCTTTCAGGGAAGTGCTTGAACAGTTCATCAAACTGCCACGACCCTTTCCTTCCAAATCCTTTCCCACTTCTTACTTGTTAATCATTCTGTCACTAGACGAAGCCACTTATGGCGTCGTTAAATAAACCACAGTTATACAAACATAAACACACATACCAAGAAAAACAACAACAAAGAATGGTAAAAGACGCGCCACTTCCAGTAACAATGCCAACATGCGGGAGCTAGGTAGCAGACAGCCTGCCTCTAACCCAAATTACGGGTAACAGCAATCCCTGTGTGTGATTGTACTTAAAATTAAGTGTAGCTACTTCAGATTGGTTTACCAAAGGCTCCTTGCGCATTCGTTCCAATTCAACGTTCGCTAATCATGCTGCCATTCGATACCATACAGTATAATCTGAGCTACAGGCAGCATGGTTAAATAAATCACAGTTAGGTTAATACAGTCACGGAGCATGCATCAATTAGCCAGAATGATATGCAGCAATGCCGGTCTGCAACCAGTGAAGATTTAAACTCATCTAGTAAAGTGAACAAGAAAATGCTTTGTATGAAAGACTTGCACAAAAAAACACTGTTCATTGTAAAAATTGCATTTTATAAACATAATTCGGCATATACGTAAATGTTTACGTATACGATATGAATTACCGAGGATAAGTTCTGTCAATTGATGGAAAATTTATGAAAAATTGTGTAATGAAAAATTACTGGACGCCTGAAGTGCGACTTTTTGTTTGGTGCAATAAGTTTCACTTCTCCACTTTCAGAACTGATGGGTCTCGACGATGTTTATAAAAAATAATAGTTTAATAACCAGTACTGTAATGGCTTCAACAGTTATCATAAATGAAGAAATAACTGATTGTAGATGGAATGGACGACGGCGTAAGTATTATGTTACGCCCCCTGCGAAGACGAGTCCATTTCTAGTATTATTTCTGACGCGTTACGAAAACGTATGTGCTGGCAGGTTTTTAACTGCCGGTTCGCACGTTTGAATTGTCAAATGCCAGCCCTTTATTGGCCTAGTTTCCGCTGTCTACCTCCCTCTCTCTCTCTCTCTCTCTCTCTCTCTCTCGCGCGCGCGCGCGCGCGCGCGCCTGTGCGTGTGTATGTGTGGAAGCTCTAGGCTTGGTTCCCAGGCACTCTTTTCATCTTTCGACCCTTATGCACCAGTTCAACCAAACTAGTGCACACCAGCTCTAGCACACCTATGTCTTCCGCCCTTGTGTCAAATATGGCTGCAAAACATTTAAAATCTCGCAAGTGACTAACATTTTACCCACCCACCCCCCCCCCCCCGACCCTTGGATATTTAGATAGATTACTATTGCATGCAGTGCACGGTCGCTGTTCTGGCTTCTTGGAAATCGAAGGCCAGACACACAAAGGAACTTGTACATCAGTAGCACTACTATACAGTTGCCATACGCTAGCTAATTACATGAAAAAGCTACCTCCCTGCCATCTGTTACAGACAAGAGAAAGTAAAACTCCAGGAATAACTTAAAACTGATATGGACTAGACACTGTCATGCGTGTCTAGTCCCCAGTTACATGTCGCAGGTACTACCTGGTATCACAACGATTGACTAAACCTTTCGGCGAAGAATGAGTACTTAATGAGACACGATGAAGTTTGCGCACATTTACATTACTCAGTATGCAATGCACTAGGCATTTTAATGACAAATGGTAAACACACACCCAAACCAGTATGTGAACATGAAGATGTGACTGTTATGGAACCAAGGGGTACATACAAAGAAGTTACAGCAGATAGGCCAGATATAATAATTATTAACAAAAAGGAGAAAACATGCATACTGACAGATGGGGCAACACCAGTGGACAGAAATGTCATGCAAAAGGAAACAGAAAAGAAAAGAAAATACAACAGTTTGCGTATACAGATACAACGAATGTGGAACACGTAATGTGCGATTATACTGGTAATAATTGGAGCCACCGGAATAGTAACAGAAGGTTTAAAGGAAAGCTATACCTGGAAAACATTCAATAGATTCACTACACAAGACAGCTACACTTGGAACATCACATAGAATATGCAATGTACTACAGTCTGAAACTCGAAGCCTTAGCGGTCGTAATCACTGCTGAGTCAAGAGAAGTACCAGGGAGAAAAGGCCTATGACAAGGGACAATACAGTAATATTATGATTATGATGACGATGATGATGACGACGACGACGACAGGGCATGTTAATTTAGGCTTTCGAACTCCACCTTCAAACTTCCTATAGGCCTACAACTGAAACACCACATACTTTATACTTCTTTTGTTATGAAGTACAGAGCAACTCCATAACTAACTACATGGAGCAGAGGCCTTCTTGAGAAGCTAACAGTTTCTCAGCTAGTCAAGAAATTTTCCACATTTTATGGAACCCGAAGGTTCATTACCGCATTCACAACAGCCCGCCACCTGTCTCTATCCTGAGCCAGCTCAATCCAGTCCATGCCCCCATCCCCCTTCGTCGAGATCCATTTTAATATTATCCTCCCAACTATGCCTGGGTCTCCCAAGTGGTCGCCTTGCCTCAGGTCTCCCCCCCAAAATCCCATATGCACCTTTCTTTTCTCCATGCGTGCTACATGCCCCCCATCTCATTCTTCTCGATTTGAATACCCAAATAATATTTGGTGATGAATACAGGTGAGCAACTCCATATTAACGGTTTATATGTGTATTTCTGTAACCTCCTAAATCTTTAACATAAATTTCTTGCTACAGATTACATTACTTTTTACATAAAGTAATTGTTTTTGACTGACCATTTAATTAACACACTGCAGGGATGTGGATGAAGGATAACAATACTGGTCCATTTGTCACCCACCTTGTCAGACTTGATCTCTAGCAGCTGTATCCTTTAGTTACATGAAAAATTTATAGTTCATTTTATTGGGCTTTACATTATTAAATAACCCCTTGGAAAATTTAAGATGGCAGTCTATGATGACAAACTGCTGCCAACAAATATGTAAACCCATCTTTAACGCCTTCAATACTATCAATGAGATGTCTTCCTTACAAGCAACAAGCCAGGTTAGGTTAGGTTAGGTTTGTGTCATACACTGCAGACAGAAAGAGCTCTCATGTTATACAAGCAACTCTAATCTACACAATTTGAAAACATTAATGTAATTCTCTATATATACATATAATTAAGAAGCACCACTGTGGTTTCTATGTGCTAATTATCATGCGACAAAAGTGTACACAAAGCATGGTGGAAATGCTAGTAGCATTCTCAAATTCAGCAATACAAGCACAGTGCTTCCTAATCACTTAGTTTATCATCATGCAAAGAGAAGAAAAGAAAGCTCACATATGAAGCAACACATTTACCTTCCAGGCAAACAAACAAAAAAAAAACAGCCATGATTTAAATTCTTTTATGAAATAGATGTCAGTTTATAAATACGTGTATTAAACCAATGGGTTATAAAATGACAATCAGGCAATGTGGGGCTCTGGGTCTTGTACAGGACTGTGTACTACTAGAAGCTCTTTACTTTAAATTTTTGCTCTTAAAACAGCCACTCACATTTTGTGGCCCCTGCCCATATTAACCCTTTAAAGACAAAGCGTATCTGTTTTATATAAAGACTCAATGCGTACCACGCTGTAAACACTCTCCACTCTCTTAATGTTTTATAAGGCAAAAGTTGCTGTTTGTTCTGAGACCCATACAAAACACATAAACACAATGTGGGCAGAACACAGAATTTATGAATGGTAAACCTGGTGGTATGTAAAGTTACCGCTAGGCTTCAAAAGGTTAAGTTCTTTGTTCTAACCTTTAGGTTGTTGAGCCTGTAAGGTTATGGACATTTACAATATGGCAACCTTGCTGCGCCTCTATCATTATGTGCGCAACTTTACAAAGCCCCATCTCCCACACTAATTTCTGGAATGCACTCAAACTGGGTATATACTTCCATCTACTGTGAATATGGTGAACAAAAGTTAGACCTCTAATAATTTTTATGCTATCTGTGACAGGCTTTAGAAACTGCTGTATCTAGCACTGGGAACACACGGATTCATGCTGCCCCTCACGAGATAGTGAAAATGACACCCACAAGTATTCCACAGACCAACATTTAAAATTTAGTACAAGTTAATGGGTACTATTACAATTTTTACTCATTTCCTTATGACTTCCATATTTAAGGAAAACAGTATAAATAAGCAAGCACAGGGTGTGTGGTCATTAGTTACTTAGCAGGCAATTAACAGTCTGAGTCACTAGTTACTTAGCAGGCAGTTCACAGTCTGAGTCACCGCTCTGAGTAAGAAATAAGTGTGACATGTGTTACGTGAATGGACATTATATTTTTAGTTAATTACATAATGTGAGGGAATGAGAGCATGGGTTATTGATGTAAATTTTGTGTTAAATTTGTAATGTATTTAATTTTTCATAAGCCACCACATTTGTGATAGCTAGGGGTTACACAAGATAAGAATATATTAGATCATATCACTTTAAATTCTTATAAAGCTATGGGACATATCAGCACAGTTAACCTTCAGTGAGTGCTGCATACCTTAGAAACTCCTTTCACTGTTCGCCCAGTTGGTCATGAAAAACACATAGCATTGACATCATTGTGAAATCATATAAAGTTAACTAATACTGCAAATAAAAGCAGGAGTTAACTTGCCTTATTTGAAAGCAGGGTATAAAATTCAAGATGGTAAGCTGTATGCATTTTTTTGATACGAATGCAAGCAGATTATCAGAGTTTGGCATTAATTTTCAATTTAACCAGTTCAAAGCACAGGAAGGATCTGACAACTTATCTTATAGACAAGAATATTTGTACTAGAACAGCAATGACTTCCAATAATGAAAGAATCATATCAGTGTCACTTGGTGTGAAAAATTCTGTCAATTCAGCTTATTTGCTATCAATTTGCATTGAGCCCAGATTTAAATTTTGCTTCTCACTTTACAACAAAAAATTAGACAACATGTAACAAAATTACAACAAACATTTAAGTGCTTTTTTAAATATCCTACAAATAGCTTCAAGCCGGACAGAGATAAAATTTCCTACTTCACGCAAAAAAATGGTTTTGTTAACTGGAATGTAAAAAAGGGACTGGACACAAAAATTCATTAAAGTGCCCTTCTACAGGTGTGAAACATTTCAGAAACTGACCAATGGGGAAGATTCCTATGTGCTAGACATTGCTAAAATATTCTCTTAACAAAAACATGTGTGATGATCTCAAATGAGGACTCACATTATATTACAAAATGCAGACTTCTCCTCCTAGGTAAGGGAAGGGCACACATAGTGGATTAATGATATCTTGAAGGACCACAGCTGCAAACAGATGAGGAAGCAAATCTGCATGTACAGTCAGTGCAAAAGCTTACAGAACAATCAGAACCATTCATTATGATGAACATGCCGAAAAGAAATCAATACATTTAAGGTTTTTCCATATATGTAACATTTTGAAGCTTACACTGTGGATTTTTTTTGCAGTAATCAGGTTCTCTTTATAAGCCATACATGTTTCATGATATTACTACAATGTATTTGGGGCATGCGGCAGTGCAGTTGGTTGAGGCACTGCGCTACAGGCCAGTAGTGTGCCGTTTCGCTTCTGGATGGTGTCATTGGGGTTTTTCATTGACATTATCCTTCCAGCTGGATGGAGGCCCTGGTGTCAAATCAGCCTGCAAGAGAAATGAGTACCAGGAATATTTCCTGGGGGGTAAAGGCCACTGGTGCATAGGGCTGACAACGTTACCACCTTCATGTGCCAAATGTCTTGAAATCTCGGAGCATCAACCTCCTGGAGCCCTCAGGGCCTGTCCAAGCCTGTAATGGGATTGCTTTACCTTTACTACACAGTATTTATGAGTACACTGCATGACAACAATAATGAAACGTACGATATTGCACATTTCCACAGTATTGCTGTTGAGGATTCTGGTCATCTGGGATATTACACAGTGTAGAGGGTAATTTAACAAATCCTGACACTTCAAAGGCACTACATTCCTCCAACATATTGGGATATGTTGAATTACCTGCTACACAGGACCAGAATCCTTAACAATGAAACATGTTAACACAACAACAGAATACTACAATGTTTCATAAAATGGAATTCCTTTTATTAAAAATTTAAGATTATAAAAGGTGCTTAATTAATCACTTAACTCCACAGTGCACCAACATCACAGCAAGGAAAATACAAACACTCATAAACAAAATGCAAAATATACATTAAAATAACACAACAAAAGAGACATAACATGGCAACACACAATATACACAACGAAATTCATTTAAGCTGTCTTACCACAATATCACAATGTCACAATAATTTAATATAAAAATTTGTCCACATGATTGACATATACTTCGCCCTTTTAATATATTTTCCAATTAAAAGGATTTCCCATCTAGAAAGCACAAAAAGTTCATGATACAAAAAAAGTTTCACCCTTTTAATATGTCTTTCACTTTACAATTTTAAACAATTTCTCTTATGTCCCTGTTCATTCAACTTGTTTCAGACATACAGTGAAGAACTGCAGACTGTCAGTTCATAACTGCTAATCTCAGTCATTTCTATACACGTGGGTTTCACGGGATGTGATGTATTTGCATTACTTGTGATGTACACTGTTGTGATGTGTCTGTTGTACTGGTGAGTGGACCAGGTCTGTGACACCAGTTGAACGTCACAGACCAGTTACTGTTACAAGTCTTACAACAGATTAAGACAATCAACGTAATTTTGATGCACTGATTATATAAGCCTCTATCTACAATTTCCATGTTAATGCTGTCAACTAAGAAAATTCAGATCAAAAGAGTCATTTTAATGAACCTTAAAATCTGAAAGCTCAGCCTAATGGCATGTGGACAATCTACAACAGAAACAAGCATGGATTTAACAGACTGTGTAATTGTTTTGCTTTAATTTCAGGAGTCTGAAGTGTGTGAAGAATTTATATACATTTTGCATTCACACTGCACGTCTGCGTGCACACGTGCTTGGGTGTGTGTGTGTGTAGAGTCTATATACACTCTATGTTCACTTCACACTGCATACCTGTGTGTTCTGCGTGTGTGCGCGTGCGTGTGCATGTGTGTGTGTGTGTGTGTGTGTGTGCGCGTGTGTACAATTTTTGTCCCCTGCAGCAAATAAGTATTGAACACATGATCAGAATGGCTACGTCTTCAAAAACTGCAACAATACAAGCCACCTACAATTCAAGAAAAATTGGACACTATAAACAAAGTGGATGCTATTCCACATGTTCCTCACACAAAAAAGTAGCTGAAGAACTTGTCATGTTTGTGTCAATTGTAGACAAAATCACATCAACTGTGAACACCATTATAACAAGATAAAATAGTCAAACACTCTGCAAGCAAACAGCCAAGCTGTAAAAAAATACAAATACCACAATATGAGAAGGAAAAGTCAGTACTTGTGGAATGGTTCTGGTACAGGCCCTTCATCCACCAATTTACAGTACAACGGCAGAACAGCAGACACATAAAGGGACCGACACCAATGCTGATACCTGCAGACCACTCCCCACATGTCATAAGACCACTGAATATTTGGAGACCTACAGTCATTTGTTGGATGGTGCCTCTGATGCCCCACAGCACTGTTAAAAGCCTTACAAATTCATGGTCAGTCTTTTACATAACACTTGTTAATGTATGTATAATACAACTATGAAGTTTTCCCACTTTATAGCCCTGACTTGTTGAGTTTTTCCAAAAACATCTAAAGAGGGTGTCAGTGTATGTACATGTGGTAGTGGCACATTTACAGAGGTTTTATTTTCCTGAGCATAGCAGCTGTCATGGGAGCTTTATCACATATGAAGCATGCATCCACATGGGAAATTTTAGAGTCTATATTTCCCCAGCAATTCAACTTACCTTATTTCGCAGCAGAATCTTGAACATCTGACCTCCAGCTTTCACATAAGCCTCACACCTTCTGAAAATATTTCTTGACACTCAGCAGAACACTTGTGTTGAAATACTTCTCTCTGAATACTGTCTTTCAGCTCTTACAAATAATTTGCATTTTTCACACGAACTCTATTTGTCACTGTTCCAACAAATCGTAATCAAACACATACAGATCGAGATCTAGGAGGCCACAATCCACAAGTTATCAGTCATTTTCCCAGTGTCTTATCTACAGCAATCACTGAAGTTTGTTGTGTGGGCAATGGCACTGTCCTGTATGAAATAACTTTACATTTTTTCTTCTTTGGTTCATTTTTTTATGAATGCTGCCAGAATTAACTGAACATGGTGACAAGAATTTACCGTTACTTCATAAAACATGGGCCGTGTAATTTTGCATGTGTGCACTCACTGCACGCCCAAGAGCCCAACTGCATGGTTGTGCAAAGGCACTTCATGAACCGCATAGGAACTTTTGAACACCATACATGTTATGCTTCCATGAGTCATGGAAGCAAATCAGCACTCTCTGTGTCACAAAATACATTTCTTACACATAGTAATGACCTCCTCTCTATAATTTGTGACACATGACTGAGTGTACATCTCATATGCCAGCACTGACAAAATGATGACCATGTGGGCTGAGTCTGTTATGCTAGCCAGTATAATATTTTTCTCAAACTCAGACACATGATTAGAACATCTCTTTTTATTACCATCACAAGTCACATTGCTCTGTTTGAGGTTTTATATACCGAGTTATTTTCTGCTGAACATACTGGTCTCCCTCAGTCTTTCGCTTGCAAGGTGATGATGATGGTTCAGATAACCACTGTTTGAAATATTTTGTCATGACACTTCGCTTTGTAGGGTCTGTTGCATTAACTGTTGGTATAATTTCAATTGGCTTCAAAAACTGCACAAATCTCCGTAATTCTGTAAAACTTGAATGTTCACTGTATGGTACGCCATACATGGTTATATTTCCAAGTGAAACTTTTCTGACACTGTCAAAAGTCTTCTTTTTCCAGCTCATCTCCCAGCCCGTAGGAATGAATGCTACGATATGAGTGAATATTCCTTCATAATGCTTTAAATAACGCTGGAGAAACTGAAAAAAAAAAACTTTCTTTAATTCCTGTGGGGGCAAATAGTTTGCTACATGCAACAGTAATGCTTGAAGAAAAGCATATAAAAAGTTACTGTACAGTCAATATTAAACACAAAGTCAACAGCTTGCGATGAAGACGACTGTCTTCTGACATGTGGGGCTGTGCAGACTGACAGATATGTACCAGCACTGAGATGGACCTACCGCCTCCATCATCAGAATACAATGAAACACTGGTACAACAGAGACCAGGTAACTTGCGGGTCCTGAAATTTTCAAAGCAGTGTGGTAGAGGACTCCATTCTTCTGGGACATAATATCGCACCACTGGGTAATCAGTCCCCAGAGTTTTGAACGAACACAGTGCCTTTACCTTGAAGTGTCTAGAGTTCCAAGACCTTGCCCTTCCTGAGAAGTCAAGGGATGCTCAGGTAGTCAATAAATACCCCACCTTTTATGGAATCAGAAAGTTCATTATTATATTCACAACAGCCAATGGACCCTACCTTGGGCCAGATACATCCTGTCCATATTCTCACAGCCTATTTCTTACACATAATTTCCATATCCTCCCACAAACACCTGGGCTATCAAATGGGCCACTTACCTTCAAGTTTTCTAACATTCTGTACGTATTTCGTAATTCTCACATGCATGATGCATGGCCTGTCCATCTTACTCTCTGTGATCCAGGCAATTGGTTATTATGCCAATATAAAATTAACACAGAATGACCTAGGTAAAGATGGATGAACTAACATCCATGAAAACAGAAAAAACCTGGATGCCTTATACCCTGTGGCTTGTGGTGGTGGCGGTGGTGGTTATACTTGTTTTCAGCAAACGGACTAACATAATCAACTTACACTCATATTTACATCAGACATGCGGCACACATGGACCTGGGCATCCCACTGTCTATTTGTTAATCTCTTACTGATGATCTGATTATCAAGGCATTTCAAGACTTCGCGTTTTTCATCACTGGCCCACAGTTTGCAATTCAATGCCTCCACAATTCCCAAGAACACCTTTTCTTTCCCTGTAAAAGAAATTAATCAACATGCTGTCCTTGACATACATATGGCTATTAAATACAGTGCTGAAAAAAGTTAAATACAGCACTAAAACTAACAAGTAAGAAGAAAAGTTACTGATTCAATAGAAGAAATTTACCAAAAATCTATATCACAAAATATATCTAGAACAATATCAAACAAAAATGTAACATTATCTGGGTGCTTAACTAAGAACTACACCATGAAGATTTACTGGAGTGGAAGTGAGTGGGTCAACCTTGTGCCCTAGCAGCTTTATCCCCAGGGAATGAGACCCCACTACCCACTGCACACAAACCTGGATATGCTCCAGAGCAAATGTGGATGCTGACAACAGTCAAACTTTGCCCTTCTTAAGAAGTGAACCAAAATTCCCTGGTTGTCCAGCCTGTAGCCTACTCACTATACCGACTAAGCTAGTCCAGCAAAGCAGTTTCAAACAAACAAAGTTGACTGTGAATGAAAATGCAAGGAATTATAGTGATCATTTAAGGTCAGGGGTTTGAACCTTGGAAGGGGAAAAGATTTTTTCTACTCAAAAATATCCAAACCACCTCTGAGGTCCACCCAGCCTCCTATTCAATGGGACTGAAGGTTCTTTCCTTGGGAGTAAAGTAGCCAGAGCAGGAAATTTACCACTCATCTCCATCTACTGCTAGGGTTAAGAATGACTTGAGCTATACCTCTGCTCCGCCTGTATGCCTTCATGGTATAGGAGGGAAAACCTTACCTTTTTTGTCCCAGCACTGCCATCATGAAGGATGAAAACCATCAGTATGGACACCTAGGGCCAGGTCTGAATCTCCCTAAATGGTATCTCTCAGGCACGTTACTAACTACTTACTTAGACATCCTGTTGTGTTGCACAAGTTACAGAATAGTTATTTATACCATCTAAACAATTAATTGTGTTATATTATATAAATATGTGGCTACATGTTTCGACCAATTATGTGGCCATCCTCTGGCCAGACAAACACATAAAAACAAAATCACACCTGAACATTTTTTTGTTGTTTTTGTGTGTTTATCTGGCCTGTAGATGACCATATAATTGAGTGGAACATGTACCCACATATTTATATAAAATAATACAAAAAAATAGTTCTGTTGATGGCACAATTACTTAGTTACTAACTAATGATAATTGTGTGCGAAATGCCACTGTCCACTTAGCAGGCAAAGTAATAAAAATCACAGTAAAGCTGAAGTTGTCCCCATACATGAAATGAAGGCACAAAGAGGGAGTGGAGACACAGCTCCACTCATTCTTAATCTCAGCACTAGGTGGTCAGCCTCATGCCCTCGCCACCTTATCCCCAAAAAAGCCCCCCCCCCCCCATACCCACTGAACAGGAGCACAGGTGGGCACCAAAGCTGATCTAGTAATTTGGGACAACAGGAAGATATCTGCCCCTGTCAGGATTCGAATACCTGATTGCTCAGCCCACAGCACAGTCACTCTACTGATCGTGGCATCCTGGCTCCAACAGTGATCAATGGCAGGTATATGTCTGACATTAATTTTATATGCCTGTAAAAATAATCTGTAAAGTACTCCGCCACATAATGGGTAAGGGCATTCTGATTAGCCAATATCAGTTGTGGTCACAGACACTGCACTCTGGTAATGGCAACAATGACACTGTAACGGGTGCAGCTAACAGCAGCCCTCCACATACATCTAATTCAAAACTGCTCTTCAGCTATGACCCACTAATCTCACACTGCTCACAGTGACATACCTAAGGTATACGTGCCACACACAAATAACGTAGAAGGTGCCCTACGGTTATGTTCAACTGCTAGTTCCACCACTCTTTGAACTGTTTCCGACTGCACTGGGAAAGTATATCTCGGCTCACAATATCTATAAAAGAACACAACAATGTAAAGTAATACAGGCATACTACACAGAACATCTCCCTGGTTAACACTTTCCTGGCAGAATGCCTCTTGATTTTTAATATCCAAACTTCACAGAATGTATGTACGTCTCAATACAACATTTTTCAGCTGATGTTTATATAGGAAAAATTTACATTATCATTCCAAGAACTTAATACAAAATTTTTAACAAAATGATGAGCATGCAAACTGTACATGTTACTGCATACAAAGCAACTGTTTGTTAACAACCATATTAATTGTTTGGTGATCACGAAGTGATGTTTTAACCATTTTACATTCTAACATGATAGTTTGTTACTTATATACAAGCATTTTACTGTGTTTTAGTTACGTTTTAGGAAATCAGTTGGGGGTATTTGGTCAATGTAATGCATTATAATTTTGCCCACTGAAAATAATGGGAAATAGGCTCCCTGTTAACATTTTCAGTCAGCTACTAGATCTGGATAATACACTTGGGTTCAACTACTAAACTGTGTAAGGTAATCATACATTTCTGCATCACACTGTACTTAATTAAGTTGAAAGCAAATAGTCTCCATCAAATACATTCTTTGATCATACATATTCTTGTTAAATAATATACTTAATCCTGCTACACATTTCAGTATAAAACACAAGCATAGATTTCACACATTTTTTATATTACAGCCCATTAACCATAACACGAAATGAATAAAACTATGTACATAAAGAATCAAATCACTACAAGACACTGAATAATCAGCAGTTAGAACTGATACAGTTTTGTCACGAGACACAGTCACCTACAGTTGCAAGTCCAGATGGTTAACTGGATGTCACATCAATTGAACACTTTAAAGTGTGAATTGCGTAAAATTTTCTCACTAGTTTTGGGTTACATTATTGGTTACTTGTGGTTCTGGACAGAGGCATAACTTGGGGGGGGAAGGGGTGGAAAATAACCCCCTCCCAATATTTTTTCCACCTAAGAATAGTTTTTTTGGCTACTGAGTTAAAGAGGGGTAAGTAAAAAAAGGGGAGAGAATGGCGAAAAGGTGTGTGTATATTAAGGAATGGTTCAAACCAACCTTCCCCCACTTTCTAACGTGCCTCCTTCATAAATCAAAGTTCGTAATACTGACAGTCGATTTTGCCCCCACCACTGTTATTAGCCAAGTTACGCCTACGGTTCTGAAGCCTGCTCTTTGCCTTGCCTTCTCCGTAGATACTCACGTCCGACATTAGCACAGACTTCCCTTACTCTTACATATACATTTAAGTACTGTGCCAGTGGTTGGTTGGGTGCACTCTGTAGTAGACTTTGTTCCCTATGCATGTATTACTACACTGGCACAAGTGAAAAAAGTGAATGTACAGACAATGAAAGTTGTCCATGTACACAATGTAAAAGCATACAGGGAAAGTGAAGGTAGTAGATACATTCATCCCTAAGCTGGATATTATTTTGGACAGCCTCACACCCCAGCTGCTTTACCCTCATCAGGAAATGAGCCCCTGGTACCCACTGAATAGGAGGCTGGAGAGGCCCTAGGGCCAGTCTGAACATTTTGGAAAAGAGAAAAATCCCTTGCCCTTGCCAGGATTCAAACCCAATTGTCCAGCCCATAGCCTGGTCACTAACTACACTAACCTGGTCCTACTGGGATTAAGTGTACTGTTTAATGATAGTACACAAGATCAAAGGTTGGATTTCAAAGACAATAATTGCCTTTAACATGTAAGTTAACACCTAATACTATTACTTCCCCATTCCAGCGTAGAACCACAAGCAAGAGAGGAGCCTAGCATATATTTCATGCTACATTCCACAAACATTATTTTGTTCACTGCAAAACACATTTTCATTCTAGCTGTAATAACTATAATAATCCTCAACTCTCATGTACAGTACCGATTATCTCAGTCTGAATATAAATTTGCTGCAATAGGAATTAACATACGTGGTGTCAAGGAAGAGTTTATCTATAGTTAAATTCCAGAAGCATGGGTATGATTCCATTTTAGGATCAGCTCGAAAATCACCAACATGAAGGTGGTTACGGCCATCCTGAAGTTGAAAGAGAAACATGACAGAACCTGGACAGCTGAAAAGTAAAAAAAATTTATTATTAAAAAATAATATTAGAATCTGGCAAACTTAAGAACTTTTGGTGTAAACAGAGACTGTTTACGATTGCTGGTTTATTTCACAAGAGGTAAAATCATTCAATGTATTCCAGCTTACACTATTCTGTATGTACCTCACATCCAATAAAATAACTTGAACAGCAAGTGATCAAGTAACATGAAAGGATATTTTTTATATTAAATGCAACACAAAACTTATTAGTTTTCTGAGTTTCTGAATTATGAAAGTAGTTAGAGTTTGGACAAAACATTCAAAACCAAGAATCTGGAAAAAGTTCCAAAATACAAGTGGGCAAAACAAATGTGACAAAGGAATATGCAGATCAGTCACATTCACCTTTAATTCCTATGACTTTCAAAACCATTTCCTATGAAGTTTAAAGTATCTACAGTAAAAGGTGTGATATCTGGCACTAAATGGTCCTTACAGCACTACTAACTGGGAATGACTAACAGGAGCATTGCATTTCATTATTCCATCAACTGACAGCATCTAGCATCACTTCAAGAGTCTGGCCACTAATTAGTGGTGTGCTGTTGATATCTGCCCCCAGATTATATATACACCATTTAGTAATGAAGAAGGAATGGAAAGTGCAGCACAGAAAACAGGACATGGTATGCAACAATATATTAAATGGTCAGGCCTGTCTGTGAGGTTGCTACATTAACTAAAATACACAATAGGTACTAACATTCTAATATCCAAAAAATTAAATACCCAGCAAACCTCTGGTCCCTGAGATGCCAGATATCAAAACTTTTACAGTATTAAGAATAAATACAATTATTTCCCAGGCTGCAGAAATAGTAAGCACAAGACACTTAACATCCACCCACTTGCAGTCATTCAGTACAGTTAACATCCACCTGCCTATAGCTGTTCAGTGCACTTAACATCCACCCACTTGCAGTCATGCAGTACACTTAACATCCACCTGCCTACAGTTGTTCAGTACACTTAACATCTACCCACTTGCAGTCATGCAATACACTTAATATCTGCCTGCCTACAGTCATGCAGTAAATTTAGCATCCACCTACCTACAGTCAAGCAGTATACTTAATGCACATGTACTCAGAACCAATCTCCATTAACTCATCCATGACATGTAAGCAGTATAAACAAGTTTATCACCAACAAACTGCACTAATTCTTGAATACAAAAGCACCCCTACATGTTCTGGCTATTATTTACAGCCAACTTCAGGCAATATCAATTCTTAAAGGTGTACACAGCATTATTAT
The DNA here is from genome assembly GCA_013340265.1 of Coptotermes formosanus. Taxonomy (NCBI): domain Eukaryota; kingdom Metazoa; phylum Arthropoda; class Insecta; order Blattodea; family Rhinotermitidae; genus Coptotermes; species Coptotermes formosanus. Next base: position 1,956,658 of record BLKM01000627.1, read on the forward strand.
ACAGCTCTGTCAAATGTAAATGGTAAAATATATAATGCTAGTATACTACTAAACTTGTCTGCATCAGTTGCATGGAAGATGTACAATATTAAGCATGTGTGCAGTATATCTCTGCAGCCCTAAATATTTTACTCCAAAATGTTGAACATAAGGAGAAGTAATATGCCACTACATCGTAGATGTCCAGAAAGTCACTCATGTTGATGATGTCAGGTGAGGCCCATGGCAGTTAAAGCCATCTATACTGACAATAATGCATCGCCACCATAACATTTTACTTGTCTCTGGCAAGTCATTTTTGCTTGTCATTAACAGATAACAGGAAAGAAAACTTTCTGCATCACTGAACTAGCTTGAAGCAACTGTTTGTTGTCTCTACATAATTTCTTTACAGTTCCACCATTCAAACTGCAAGAAAATGGAGGGTCAAAACAGCAAGGTTGCAAATTTAAAGGGTCAATCCATGCACAGAAGCATGCCTTTTAAATGCCCATATAAGGGGTTTAAAAAGACACATACAGGAAGGGAGATGCACTACAAAACATACTCACATGCTAAAATAACACTAATGAAGAATGCCAACAAAGGTGAGGTAAAGGCAACAAGCACAAATAGAAAGTGGACAAATATACAGGAGTTTTAAAATAGTAATGTGGGCACTAAAAACCATAAAAAAATGAATCATGCATCAGTGCCTTACAGTGAAATGATTGTAACTACTGGTCAGTAAGAAATATGCAATGTGTGGAGACAGCAGCCATTACATGCCTGTATATGCATGCACATGCATGCGTGCACACACATGCACACAAATTAATTCTATCTTTATACACGATTTTAAAAATCCACGTGATGAATATAATTTCATGCACCATAAAACAACAACCATTAACTAACATCACCAATGTGAGAAAGACCGACCAACTTAAGAAAAAGTAATGTCAAATGGGAGGGAAATGAATACATATTTCAAATTGACCAGATGTATCTACCTCATGTTTAACTTCTTCATGTGACGTATGTTGTTTACTTTCCACTTGTTACACTATGTGGAGCACTGCCCTTTTTTCTAATCCCCATCCCTCAGTTTTTAAACTCCCATTCTCCAACATGCCAGGGTACAGAAAAAATATCATTGTGGAGAATGGTCTGCAAAGGAAAATGATTAGGAAAACAGGAAAATGCCCTATACTGACTATAAAGTGGAAAGTATGTAACATGTATCATGATGTAACTTAAGAAAAGGATAGGAAATAAATCTTACAGAACCTAAACCAACATGAGAAAAGAAAGCTGCAAAGTACCATGCTCGTAAAAAGATATAGCAGACATACAAACTGCAGAAAATGTACAGTACAAAGAATCAGAATCAATGAGGTAAACAGTCTGAAATGAAATTTCAAAGTGTCCACCTCTCAATCCTTTTCTGCGTATTTTTGGTATTCTGCCATGCAGCTATTATAGTTTCATTCCATAATTATGGTATTAAATGCATACAACCACTACATCACAAAACACATTTCTTAAATAAAATAAATACACCTACTGATTTGCATCTAAAGCCGTGACCAGTACACCCTTAATTTTTTGTGGGACATCCAGGTCTAATACATGCAAGTGCTTCTCATCCACTAGAAGCTTCATCTTTACTAAAGCAGCTAGAGGAAAGACACAAAAAAATTAATTAATGTGACAATAACATCAGACTGTGTGTGTGTGCGCGCGCGCACACATCATATTGAACCCTTGGTGATGAAATTAAATGCCTGGTGTTACCTGCAGCAGACCAGGATTTAAACAGGCATTAGGCCCACTTAAGAAGGCTGCACAAGAGCAGTCATAACTTCAAAACATTCAGTTTTTTGAACACTCCACATTACAAACATATCACTTTCAGTGCCAGTGTTAATAACACAATCAATGGCAAATGCAAAGATTACGCCATGCTCAAAAAATATGCAATGATAGTGTAATACTGGAGGGGGTTTTCTACACATCCATATTATTATTATAATCATCATCTCCTTCATGCAGGGTATTCACACTCATATACCTGAAACAAACCATGTTTATAGGGTATAGTGTCGCAACTATTCTGCATGTACTGTTAATGGTGCATACAACACTGTCTTCAATATTAAGCTCTTTTGTGCTTTACATTAGCACTGTCCAAAAGTATGTGTGCTGTGCCTAATATAGCTGTTTCCTGTAGTTCCTTGATATCGTGCTTTCCTGGTATGCAGATCAAGTATTTTCTACAGGGCTTTGAAATGGTTCCAGTTGCTACTATTATTACTGGCATCACCTTTGTTTTTACATTCCACATGCGCTGTATTTCTATTACAAGGTCTTTACATTTTAGAATCTTGTCGGCTTCTTTCTTTATCACATTTGTCTCCCGGGACTGTCGTTGTTGTTGTTGTTGTTGTTGTTGTTGTCGTCGTCGTTGTCGCCTTTATAGAGAGTATTTACAGTTTTTCCCTGTGGTGCTACAGCCCAACTTGGGCCTAGGCCACCTCACTGTTGAGGTTTCTATATCTCATATATTTAGCCACTCACACCTGGCAGCTTTTCAGGATGAAATGACTGTCTTACCCTTGGAAAGGCCCTTCATCGATTCCTTCAGGGAGCTGATAAAAGGCCTTTTTGCTCCAGGAATAATGCTGTTAAGATGGTGCTCTATTTATGCTGCTTCCATTATGTGCTTATCCATGCACCTGGATTTCTTGATGACGTTTATTTAAGGCTGCTGACAGTAGCTTGAACTATATAGCGTCAAGCCAGGATGTTGGTGTTATTGAGCAGAATACAATGAGCTGGGCCAGTACTGTGTTCCACCATGGCTGTCTTCACCAGCTGATACAGTTGGACATGATAGAACAGGTTGTTAACCCTGGTGTCAATGGAACAACTGGTTTGTCCACTGAATGCCTTCCCACACACACATAGGAGCAGTATACAATATACACCTGATATTTTTGGCCCAGGTCCTTCTTCATTTTTTTAAATTTGTCATTTAATGATGCTATCAATTGTTAAGATTCTATTTTCTGAGTGACAGATGAATGGACGAATGAACGAATGGATGACCATGGAGCATGGGTGGAATGACAATGAGAGGGGAAAACTGAAGCACTCGGACATAAACCTATCCCAGTGCCGCTCTTTCCACCCAAATCCCATGTGGCATGGCCTGTGACCGAACCCAAGCCTCCGTGGTAAGAGGTCAACAACTTGACAACTGCCTGAGCCATGGCAAGGCCCAGGTCATCCTTCATGGGATGAAGCTGGAGACATCCCTACTGATGTGGTTGAAGGTGTTTTGGATGAAGAGCAGAACAGCACTGATGTGGGGTCAATGAACATGGAGGCAGCATGTTCCTCCAAAACACTGATATCCACCTACAAGGCTATATGCTGTCACCACTCATAAAAACTACAAGCTAAACAGGGCAGAATCAGGAAGTTTCATGCAATCTGTAGACCATTCTAATAGGGATGACAGTGCCAATACATATTACAAATAACAGTACACAGTGAGGAAAATTGACAGCTTCTCACAGATAAAACGTACTGTTATGGAATATCATGAACACAATTCCCACAAGAAAAATGTCTTCCGCTTTAAAAACTGTCATACCTGTTATTCTGCTACAATAGATGGGTTTTGAAAAAGAGCGCTTCAGTCCTCCATAGTGATCAGAATGGAAGTGTGACAAAAAGTAATGTGATATTCCAGGGATAATGCCATACTGAAATGCATCCACCACAAACGATGTGTCTGAAAAAATTTCAAGTTCACATAAAGTAAAAATTGTACAAATGACAATCTACACCATTTAAAACCTTTGAATAAACTTAAACACAAATTTTTAAGAGATCATAGCTTCATTTTCTTGTAGAATGGTAAAGGTATTTATCATTTTTATTTGTTAAACTATCAAGTTAAGAAAGTAAATTACAGGAATGAAAATTAACCTTCTACTATGATTCTGGCTTCTACAGTAGACGAAGGTATTCAGAACTATATAGTACCTTGTAGATTTTCCCTCTCTATGCATGAAATTACTGAACACCATCAAGACACCTAAAGCTCAGCTAATTTGAACTTCCAATGGCTGTGCCAAGAGACTGATTCCACACTATTGCTACAAGGCCTCAGGCAGTTATGAATGATGTTAGAATTATGAAGTGGTGAAAATCATACTATATATGCTATACTATAACAGAATTGAAAAAGAAGACTAAACAAAAGCTAAAAATGACATCATCATATTTGTCACTCTTATGTTTCAGTCTGAAGACCAAAAAGCAAATTGTATATGCAAATTAAGTTCAGGAGATGCAATGCCATCATCCTGGTGTTTCCTGTAAATTGCTGAGCTGCTCAAGCAAAAAAGCCCAACACTCCTCCCGTCAAGTATGGACAGTGAGTTTTCAACCGTTCATGGTACGGGCAAGCCTGGCATATAGCAAATTACAAATGACACTCACTGACATTACAGCAGATCTAGAAATTCTGTTGTTATGCACATATTTCTGGCACCTAAGTAACAGTTTACAATCATGCAACAGAGGTCATTTCTGAACTGCAATAAACTTAAAACAGAAACCACTTGTCTCCTGTGGTAGGTGTCTGTGTGATTCTTGAGGAGAACGTTCACAGCTAGTACCAACTGCAACCAGTACATTCACTGTTACAAGTCAGCCCCTCACCCTGCTAATAAAAATGAAATTTGTGGTAGGCTTAAACATCCTCCTGACAATAACAGGACTTGCAGAATCTGCACTAAAATGGTGAAGTTTTATTTGTAATTTTGTAGGAAGATATGTCCACTCCAACAGCAGTTCAATGTCAGAATCCCTACTAGGACAGGCATCAGACTCTTCAGTCTTTGTTCTTCAAATGATAACTGTGCCATGCAAGTCTATTTATTCAGACAATGAAAACATATCCCACCCCAATCTTAGCTGTCATATGAAGTAACTTCTAAAGCAAAACCCTTTTGAAAAACAAAAACTACTAACTTCAAACTTCCACTACCACAACAACAAAAAAATACTTCTAACATGTGGCTAATAAACGCTACATATTAAAACTTCATGAAATATCACGCATATCTTGACAATACACAATACAGTGCACTTTCACACACTCACTATCTCACAAGCAGCCTTTTGAGCCTCTATACTACCCCTTTAGCACAAAGTTATGGCCACCCATTACTTGCATGATCATGGATGACAACTTTAGGCGACATTCAGTTTTCTTATTATCACACTGCACACTAAGTAAAGTCATCTTTTGGCACCAAAGGGTTAGAACATAGGAGCTGACTCTGTCACTACAACTCAGACTTTCACTGTGATTTAAAAATACGTGTCTAAATACCCGTAACACTAATTTTACTTTCTCAATTCTAAAAAAAATTCTCCACCATTTTGTTCTTTAAAATTATAAGAAATAAGAGATTCAATAAAATGTTTGTAATCTAAATATAACTTCTATTTACAAATTTGCTGTAATTAGGTTACAAAAAAACATGGACAACAGTAATATTCAAGTATTTCACCTGGAATTCTTTTATAGCTGGGGCAAATCTTCTTTCCCACAAATTTCTGTGATCTTTCTGAATTACTGGCACTGGTGTGACCCTCAGATGCGACTGTTAATGTGTCATCACTCATCACCGACATTGTAGATAGGCCTCTCTTTCTCATACCATTCAGACGTTGCTTCCAGTATGCTATGACCGATTCTTTACCTGTAAATGACATTCAGCAATCACAAAATGTAAAACTGTATGAAAATTAGATTGCGTAACTAATTCATATGCACGAGTTCTCCACTCTTCTGGAATACTGTACCACATCACTGGATGATAAGCGCCCAACATGCCAGGACAGCACGGTGGTCCAGCAAAACTGGACATTTGACCTCTGCAGCTACGGCCACCAGGCTGAGGCAGAATGTTGGGCACCAGTCACCCAGTGACATAACGCCATATCCCAGAAGAATGGCGAAATTGAATGCACTGCAGCAAAAACCTAAAAACTCACATAATTCATATATCTCTCAGAAGTGTACCAAACAATCACTTTCACTGACACTGTCAAACCATATGTGTATAAAACCTTGTACAGTTTTAAAGAAGCAGAAAGTCAGAAACCCTAAGAAAACTATTTCACGGAAATTCTAAACTAGATGCAAAATTAAAATCATAAACGCTCATGTGTTTAAAAAAAACTTACTTTGTTTTGGTGCCTTTGATGAATGTTCATAACATTCTTTCAAAGCTGTATTCAAATCATATGACTTCAAGTAATGTGAGTCTTGAGGCACTGCAGAGGAAGAACTGGTACCTTTAACATTTTTAATCAGGATGTTTTGAGTGTGCGATGATGACTGACGTGATGACCGAAAATATGATGTTACTGACATCTGATGGTGTGCGAATTCAACAGCTTCTTTCTCAACTGACTTATGTGATAATCCCAACTCCTTTACATTTGAAAAGAATTTTGATTCCAGTTCCCTAGTCTTCATGTCTGTTTTATCTGAGAAGTTCGTTACAGTAGTGTTGTGTGACAGTGAGCAGTTTACTTGCATGGTCTTGGTACACTTACAAAGAGAGAGGGCCACATCATGAACTTCAGTGTCAGGCAATGCAGCAATTCCTACCGTTTCCCATCCTACTTCACTACAGCTAGCATCTACTTTTACTGGAGTTTTGATTTTGTCTTCTCCATCACGTGAGTTCTCTTTGGACGGTGACAGAACTAGCGACACAGTAGCCCTCACAGTATTCACACATTCAGAATCTGACTCAACTTTACATGGTAATACACGAGTCCGAATAGTTCTGCTTCCACCACATCTTTTTTCTAATTTATCTGTTGTATACTTTACAATGGCACATAATTTTAGTTCATGATTGCATTCACTTTTACAACCACCAGCACATGTCTTTTCTTCAAATTTACCTTCATTTTTTTCACATGCAGTTAACATGTTTGACTTGCTTCCTTCAGATTTCACACTTTCATCAGAGGACTTAAGAGCTTTGCTAATTTTTCCACTTGGAAGTGTACCATGTTTTCCATTAAATGTACCATTAACTTTCCTCAATCTGATTTCATCATTTATTTTCTCACTAGCACATGTTTTTAAATATGTATCTCCAGTTACAGAATTCACTATTCCTGTGTGTCCATTTCCAGCACAACTTTCATTCAAGTCATGTTTATGCACCCCAGGCTTCACAGTTCCCTTATCACTATTTTTCAACACAACACTGACAGACTCATCCCTTCTCAGAGTATGTGTTTGTTCACCCCTGATCAATTTATCCTGGTGAGCTGAGACATGCCCTCTACCATCATCATGGGACATTCTCTTGACTTCTTTTTTACTGTTCAATGGCGAAATTGGGCTTGAGAAATGTTGTCCTTCATGGCTTGTTATCTTTTCTTCCTTTGGAGTAACATATTGCAGAGTTCCATGCTGAAGATGACCCTTTGAGGCTCTTATCTCTGCCAGAACTGTGTGCGCATATTCACGATAGTGATAAAGGCTATAATCATAACACAGTTCACCTTTGGGACACTCTGAAACACACAGTATACAAAAACCAGTCATGTAAAATAGAAAATGTTTGGAATTTTTACACTCAAAATTACACAAATAAAAATTTTAAGAAAGATGGTAAAATAGTATATTATTTTATGTCAGTAACTTGAGATGCAAGTGATAAACATTTGCCTGAACTGGTAAATACAGAATTGGGCATTAACCCTTTAAAGACAAAGCGTGTCTGTTTTATATAAGGACTCAGCGTGTACCACGCTGTAAACACTTTCCACTTCAGTTATAAAAACCAGTCGCTTAATGTTTTATAAGGCAAAAGTTGCTGTTTGTTCTGAGATCTGTACAAAACACATAACACAATGTGGACACCACGTAGAATGTTTTAATATTAAACCCGGTCATATGTAAAGTTACCGCTAGGCTTTAAAAGGTTAAATGCAATGCTACCCCACAGGTGCACAAATTTTCAACAAATCTAGGAACTATTGCATTATCCAATGTGCCAGAAGAATGACATGAAGCAAGTTCCAAACTAAGGACCCACAAATATTAGACACCACTGCACAAAGTTTAGCCACCACAATAACCTGGCAGCCAGGATTTGTGCACCCCTACATTAACATGTTCCCTGTCACACAAAACTGAAGGAAAAACCTACCCTCCACATGTGTCTACCAGCTATGAAGTTATTCACATACAATTTAATTCTTCTTCTTTACATCTAGTAAACAGTTTTTCTTTGACTCTAGTATAGTGAATACATTGTGCCGCAACACTTCTGAATTGCACTCACTATTCACATACTGCACAAAATCTCACTTTCCTGACTCCATGGCAGGTTTCTAAGGCAGCCACTACAGCCAACTTCTATGCCCATATAGTAAAATCCGTGATACCTCATATCAGATTATCCAGAAATCTCTATTAACCAGCAAATTGACAGACAGCCCTATCATATTTCACTCTTGCATTAACCTGCAGCACCAGCCCCTATTCTGAGAATTCGACCCACTCACATGTTGTTTCCATTACTCCAAGTGGTGGTCAGATATTGTAGTGTGGTTGGATCAGTTGCTTTATTGCCTTCACCTGTTACAGGGTGTTACAGTGCAGTGCCTGGAATATTTCATTTTTGTAATGGAAGGGGCTGGTTAAAAGCAGAAAAGAGCACTGTTAACGGTAAAGGCAAAAATAGACATATGTAATAAACTTGAACATTGTGAAAACCATAAGAAGTTAATGAAAGAGTATGGTATCGGATCTTGGACCATCTACAATAGACAAATAATAATATTATTTATAATATTCTGATATCTGGAAAATTGCAATATCCTGCAAACTTTTGGTCCTGGAGGTGCCAGATATTGCAGATTTTACTGTATGGCAACTGGCTGGACAGCTAATGACATAGTTACTGTCATGCAAAAAGACACAAAGATATAGAATTGTTTGCTGAAACAAAACTGTTACAACAATACAGACCAAAAAGTGAAAAGGTCAGTGCTGCAATGAAAACAATGCAGATTCACATGTGGGTTCGAAGAGGAGAAGTCAGTAAATAATTGAATATAATCATGCTAAACCCTAAAGAATAACGAAGGCCTGAAAGCAGTTTTTAACCAGATCCTCAGCAAATCAAATAAAAAATTTGCACCACAATTATGAATTCATTTCAAGACATGCTTCACCCAGATTGGCAAAAGTATTCATGGATTGTATGGCTCCTGAATGCATAGTGTTTGGGCCTGACTGTATATAATATTCTGGTTGTGTTGAAGTCCTTACACCCCACACAGACATTAATTACTGTAGTTTCTTTCTTTGTCAGCATCACAAAAATGGTAACTGCTTTCATTCATGAAATTAACAGTCATAACTGATTAACAGCTGCATGATTTTACAGAATTTGTACTGTAAAATTTTCATGAAAAAATCTTCACATGGGAATGGAATTTCTATGACGAAGGTGCATTTTTGTAAAATTTTAGTGTCGTATGAATTCTGTGCACATCTGGACATTTTATTGGACCTTACTTAGAGTCCCTTCCACCATAAAATGTTGACAAAGAACACGGCCTATTCCCACACTATTCAGTCGTAAGACAACTGAAATATCTGGATGTTTTATCTCACTTTATGACCTGTTTTAAATACAGCAAACAATTCCCTAGCTTCCTGCACAAGTAACCTCGTCTTCGCTAGGGTACCAATGTAGCTCATCTTTGCATATATTCCAGCAAAGATCACAGACCTAGTGTAATTTATAAAGTTCGGAGAATATAATGCAGTTTTTCATACCTTCATCATACACTCTGTGGTACCCCAGCTGTCAATGTTTACAGACATATATAACAGCACCAGCAATTAAAAATTCATATTATTGGCTGCCATCAAAGCATATGATATAGTTTCTAATATCTTGAATATCCCTAGTTACTGCAATATTGAAACATGTGATGTGGTAACGGCAACTATACTCTATCATAATTCCATACAATATAAATCACTTTTAGTCAGATATATTTACCTTTCAGCTCATTGAATGTCACATTACATTGATTTACATGTATGTGTGGATCAATTTTTATGATGTCAAATGGTGCTTGACAGATTGGGCAGAACTGTAGTCCATTCACACTTGCATGACAATGTGAATCTTTGTTTTGGTTCATGTCAACAGCAGTTTCCATACTTTCTACTGCACAGTTAGCACATTTGTGATCAACATCAGTACTTCGACATTCACACACACTTTTCTTCTTTACTTTAGCATACGATCGTGACAGCCGACTAATAGAAGATGTCTGTGACAATGAAACATTACGATTCCTTGATTTTGATGGTATGCCAATAATGGTTAATGGAATAAAATCATCGAGTACATCATCCATTGTTACCAAATCTGAAAAAAAAAGGATACAACTGTACAACAAAGCATACAGATATTCACAGATAAATACAATAAAAATCTACACGAAATCTCTCATGACTTCATCTCTCCTCTGAAGCTCTAGAGAATAACTTAATACAAAATGTCCTTAAGAAGTTTAATTTCTTGCAATTTTTCATGTCTTTGTTTTTTATATAAAAGGCTATTAAGTTCAAACTTAAAACCAAAGGGCTGCACCAATAGGTGTATAGCATTAATACTGTTTTAATGAAAGTTATGTCTCCAACCAAAACTTCACAGAAACATTTATACTGAGCAGCACCAACTCGTTTACTTTTAGAAGGCTAACAGGCATATTACGTTATATTCACAAATGTGATACATGCGAACTTATAAAAAACCGTCTTTGTTACTGCAATATTTACGGTTCCAGTATTCAAAAACAATGTGCTTGCATGCAGATTCACCAAAAAATACATACAGGTATAATTACGAATATGACTCAGGTTGTGGGTTTACTCATTTAACCTTCTGCCACTCAAGATTTCCGTATCACCAATGGCTGTTTCCATTTTATATTTACTTAGCACCCATTCAGCATCTTCACTACTTCCAAAACCACGCGAACACAAATGATAACGCTTAAACCGACTCTATTTAACCTTAACAACTGCCAACAGTGTAATTAAACAAAATATCTAAAAAGACGAAAACTGGAGCACATATACGCACGGCTTCTGTACACAACATATGAATGTTATCTGGGTATTTCCTGTACGTCCGAACATTAACACACCTACTTTACGACTAGAACGACTCTTAGGCTTCATTTCAAGATAAACTTCGAAAACCTACCGCGCACCATCATTTCCGACCTGCACCCGCACCCAACCCTACCAGCGCCCATGCGCCAGCAGCACTTGCTACTTTGGCGGTCCAAACCGTGCTTGACATGTTTGGGCGCAATGAGTGTGGTTGTAATCCGTGACGAAAATTCGTCTATGGGCCACGGAATACCTCACTCTGGGCCACAGATGCACTAGTATAGCCCTGGCCTGATCCGGACGTGCAGAGTCACAGGTTATGTAGTATAGTGTAGTGCGGTCGTGTGTGTGCAAATGTAAGCAGGATTTGCCCGAGTAGGAATGTCGTACGTTAACGATGATTATGGGGAGGTATGTACATATTAGTAATATAAATACTTATAAAAGGTGTGAAACTCTTGAATTTCACTTGGCGACCATTCGGATTTGTTCAGAATTTCGAAACATTTTGTTTGTGGTCTGAAATGGAATATAAGTCCGTAGGCGTGTGTTTGAGTTGGGCCAGTGTTTTTGTGTGTAAGGTTAGGACTTCCGAAACAGATCCTGAATGGTCGGAGTATACACAAAATCTGCAGGTGAAAAAACTAACGTAGGATTGCAGACCACTCAGCATGAAGGAATGCTGTTTCTTTAAATTGCAAGCCCCTTTACACGTGTTTCACAGAAAGGCGTGGGGTTTTTTCCTGCACTAAATACTGGCACCTTTACATTTTCCCGTATTTTACATTTTTGGTTAAACGCAGCAGAAATTCTTTGTATCTCCGAACGTTAGATATATCCATGTCTTTAGTGTTCACTGTCTTATGCCACCACAGTTGACCATATGGCAAAGAAGATACGTAAATGAGAAGAAATTAACGCTTTTTTGTTTCTTTATTTAAAAATAGATGCTTCTTAAAAAGTTACCTGTGCCTGACAGGAAGCCTCTGTATAACCAGTGTTATGGCTGATATATGTATCTAGGATCTCTTGTTTAAGAATCAGGAGTGCTACCCATTCACCTGTGAGATTGTAATGTGTTAAAACTGAATCCTTTTGGGTCTCCATGTGCGTTTAGTAAACTGGATGGGACATGGAAGGAAGTGATCATGGCATAACTTTAGGTATTACTCTAATTTTTATTTTTGTGGGGTGGAGGGAAACTATGAAAAACCTCATTTGGGTTAGCTAGTCTTTGGTACAAATTTGAGAAGTATGACCCACTTCATCTCAACATAGTGTTAACATGTAGGCCTGTTTAGGATTTGTCACTGCCTGATTTGTCCAAACAAACATCTATAGGTGCTTCTGTACTGAACAGTATTCAGATATGCCTAAAATAAGTGGATGCTTTACAGTTTGCCTGCATTGTTACACCTGTGTGTAACAGTTATAATCCTAAGGGAGGTGACGCCATAAAGAGCAGAGAAATTAATCATGACATTGATTTAGTCAGCTAGTTGAAAAAGAGGCACTTCATTATAGTTTCATAGTGGTTATGTGTAGTTGCAAAAATATAAAGCTTAAAATACACAGAACTGTAATTTTACCTGTTGTTTGTGTGGGTGGGAAACTTGGTCTCTCACACTGAGGGAGAAACATAGGCTGAGAGTATTTGAGAGTGGGGTGCCAAAGAAGCAATTTGGGCCTAAGAGGGATGAGGTAGTGGGAGTGGCAAAGGCTGCTTAATGAGAAGCTCTATGATCGTACTGCTCACCAAATATTATGCAGATGATCTAGTGAAGAAGAGTGAGATGGGCAGGGCATGTAGAACATATAAGGGAGAGGAGAGGTGCATGCAGGGTTTGGGTGGGAAACCTGAGGGAAGGAGACCAATTGGAAGACTTAGGAATAGATGGGGGGATAGTATTAAAATGTATCTTCAAGAAGTGGAATGGGGAGTATGGAATGGTTTGATGTGGCTCAGGATAGGGGTATGTAGTAGGCTGTTGTGAATGTGCTAATGAATCTTTGGGTTGCATAAAACGCAGGGACTCTCTTGACTAGCTGAGTATCTCTTAGCTTCTAAGCAAGACTCTTCTCCATGAGTTAGTTGGTTAGTTAGTTATGTGTCATTGACATGGTGATGTCAGATTTTTTCCTCCTAATTTGTCATTTATATTTGTGACGAGTTTTTGCTCTTTGTTTAAGTGATGTTTTAATTTGTATAGGTTTTAGAGGTGTGGAATTGTACTTATTAGTCTATTATTATTTGCAGTTTTACACTCATGTATCTTCACTGTTGGACCCCCATAACACTACTTAACACCTACCAAACTCGTAGCGTGTGTTTCAATAAATTGTATGTAGGTGCAAATGTTTTTCCTTGAATTACAGGGCTATGATGCATATGGATATAATGGTTCATTGGACTATGATCCCCATTCAGGGGATCCTCACACAGACTCAGATTATGAGCGACAGAGCTATAATATTCCAGAGATGGTGAAGAAATTCTTAACATATTTTCGGAATTGCATCAGTGAGGGCTTGATATTTGAAATTCAGAATTTATATGAGACCTCGTAAGTATGAAAAAATGTGCATTTGGATTTTATCCTACACTTACCTACTGTAGATGGTACATATACACCTAGTAAGTACCACAGTGTTGATAGCTAAAATGTAAAAGTTCATTATGAAGGAAACTGTGACTTCTTCTATTGGATGATCTCTATAACTCTGAACATTCTGCATGGTATCTTGTGTGCATTACTGTCTCTGTTAGGACCCTGTATTGGCTCCATCACCTTGTTTTTCAAATACTTATTTTTCACATTTTTCCTGGAGAGTGAAAGGCAGTGTATGAGCCATACAAGTTTTAACACAGGGATATTTCGATGTCTGGTGGTGTTAATGTATGTTTTGTTCAGGTTTCCAAAGTTGACCGAACAGTATTTTGAGAAGAAACCATGGCCTGATGAATCAGATGTTGCACGTTTGGTGGACAATGATCAAGTAAGTTAACCTAAACATCGTACCATAGATTAAACTTTCAAACTCAATGTGCTAGAGAAGAGACTGAGGTCAGTGATTTATTTTAATTTCAGGTGTTCTTAATCCTGTATAAGGAATTGTACTTCCGTCACATTTATGCTCGTGTGTCTGGTTGTCCAACTTTGGAACAAAGGTTCAATTCGTTCTTCAATTATTGTGACTTGTTCAACTACATACTGAGTAAGTTTGGACACTAAAATGTGTTGTTACAGTGTTTTTTGATAATTGTTCCGCAGTACAGTAAAATCTGCGGTATCAGCAGCTCCAGGGCCAAAGGTTTGCTGGATGTTGCAATTTTCCAGATGTCAGAATATTATACTTAATATGTATCTTTTGCCACATTCAAGCCTATTACATATGTCTATTTTTGCCTTTATCTTTAACACTACTCTTTTCCACTTTCTACCAGCCCCTTCCATGACAAAAGTGAAATATTCCAGGCACTGCACTGTAACACCCTTAACAGGCAAAGTCAATAAAGCAACTGATTGTGCCACACTAGACCATATGACCAGCACTCGGAGTAATGGGAACAATGTGTGAGCTGGTCAAATTCTCGGAATAGGGGTCAGTGCTGCAGGTTAATGCAAGAGTGAAATATAATGGGGCACTTTGTCAATTTGCCGGTTAATACAGATTTTTTGATAATCTGATACCAGATATCATGGATTTTACTGTAATGGTTTTTGTTAACAACTAGCTTTGGAAGGAACTGCTAAAATGAATGTTATCTAATACGCTGTGTCGTTAACACATTGACTCTGATGCCTGAGTTTGGTAATTTAGCGGTGTTTTGTCTTGAGTACCTTATCCTATGATGGTCAAATGGTAATATGTTGGACATATTAACCCTTGAAGATGAGACTACTACACTGTCTGAAAACATCAGGCACCAGTCACCCAGTGACAATGGCACCATTTCCCAGAAGGATGGAGACCTTATAAATATTCATGTATGTACATATGTGAAGTTTTGGTATAATCAATACATTTTCTTTTTTGTTGAGGCCATCATGCCATTATTTCAGTAGTGAGCTGATATTATTTGCACAGAACATATTGGTTGCCTCTAAAAGAAAGTTCTGCTGAAATATACTTATTTAGCAGACAGCTCTTGGTGTATGGGAAACTGCAGTTGCTGCTGTGACCATGCTGTGGGGAGGACTGCAGAGGAACTGGTGTTTGATTCCTGGCAGGGACAATGGGGTTTTTCTCTTCCCTTTCAAAAGCATTTAAATTGACTGTGGGGCCTTTCCAGCCTCCCATCAAATTCAGATGGGTACTTAGAGCTCTTTCCATATGGGTAGAGTGGCCAGAGCTTGAAGCTGACCACTTGCCACTATTTAGTGCCAGATTTACAATGCGTGCCTTGAGTGTGGTGCTACATTACACACATGGACAACATTGCTTTTACTGAACAGCTGTCATAGTTCCACTTCATGTGTTAACTGTTGAGTGATATTGCCACATTAGTAATACATTCATGTACAGGATGTCCCTTGGTGTTCTGTTTAGATGCTGATCAACCCGTCCCATTGGAGTTACCTGATCAGTGGTTATGGGAATTGGTAGATGAGTTTGTATACCAGTTTCAGTCTTTTGCACAGTTTCGTGCTCGTGTTCAGAAGAAAACTCCAGAGGAACTAGAGAAGCTGCATACACAGAATAAGGTGTGGAATGTGTTGTGCGTTCTGAACGTTCTGCATTCCTTGGTTGACAAGTCCAAGATCAAGCGTCAGCTGGAAGTAAGTTTGTGTGAACTTTGTGATATTCTGAGGGAGCAGTTGAGCATTAGTATAGAACATGTATTGCTCTGTGGATGCTGGGGTCTTCTTTCCTTGTGAGTAAGGGCACTTACATGCCGGTGCTCATAACGCTGTGTGGATCCACAGTCTGATAGGAAGATAATCACCATGCTCCTTCTTCACCTCATTGGTGTGCTATTTTTTTTTATCATTACTGATACCTTTTACCTTGTTACTAGTTGACAGGTGAAATTCATATGTCACACTGTACACGTGTACATCATTTTGTTTTAGGTGTATGCCAGTGGTGGAGATCCTGATTCTGTTGCGGGAGATTTTGGGCGACATTCTTTGTACAAGATGCTTGGTTACTTTAGTCTGGTGGGACTTTTGAGACTTCATTCCCTTCTTGGTGATTACTACCAGGCCATAAAGGTGCTGGAAAATATTGAACTGAACAAGAAGGTGTGTATTACAGTAGATTGTCTTTGTTGACCTAGTGATTGTAGTGTGTATTTTTGTTCATAAACCAGGAGATGGAAGAAGCCCTTCTCAGGTGATTTTTTAAATTCTTTAGGTTTCACCATGTTTCTTCAGAATGCATTTGCCAAACTGCATGTATCTGTTAAGTGCTTCAGTTTCAGATATAAATATTACAGATTCAAACATCCAAGCGCTGTGTGAACAGCATGCTATTGGAGACATTATGTTCTTTTTTAACTCCCAAACATCAACAGTGCAAACATGATGGCTGTCTTAATATTTGAGAGGGGACAGCACTTGATACCATTCAGTGTAGGGTTGAGAAGTCTGTACAGTGATAGATTTTTGAAGAGTATGAATCAGGTTGTCAGGGTAGTACTAATTCATTTGATGACTTGATGAAGAAATTTGGAATGAGTAATGAATTATGATCGTTTCACTAAGATTTGGTGATCATGAAGGCATAAAGTCTGGGGAAAGCAGCAGAAGTTAGAGCATGGCTCTACCATCCCACATATTTCTAAATGGTGTGCTATAGGATTATTATTCATGCTACCGCTACAGCAGCCAGGATAGCATAGTTAATATAGTGACTCGCTACAGGCTGCTTAGTCTAGGGTTCAAATCCTGGCAGGGCAAGAGACTTTCTCTTTTCTAAAACCATCCAGACTGGCTCTGGGGCCCACCCAGTGTTTGTTATATTCAGTGGGTACTGTTGTTTTTCCAGCGGGGAAATGGCCTGGGGCATGAAGTTGACCACTTGCCCCCATCTAGCTTTCAAGTTAAGAGTCAATGGAGCTACACCTCTGCTCCCTTGTATATGCCTTCATAGTGTGGAGAGGGACAACTGTACCTTTTGTGTTGCTGTTTGTACAATTATATGCACTTCGGTTTTGCAGAGTCAGTATTCTCATGTACCAGCATGCCAGATATCAACATCATATTATGTTGGATTTGCATACATGATGATGCGACGCTATTCAGATGCGATTAGAACATTCAGTTCTATCTTATTATACATCCAGCGTACCAAGCAGCTTTTTCAGAGTCGCACATACCAGAATGATCAGGTAAGAATTATTAGGTTAATGGTTGTAAATGCTGGACTGGGACATGGACAGTTTATTTTTGTTTGTTTTTTTGACTGAAGTTAATGCTCTTTTATTAGTAATGACACACAAGTTTTATTTTTGCATGGTTTCTAGTGGTATTATGCAACATCTGTTACTTTGACGCACCGCCTCCTGTTCATTGCATTCCAGGGTTCATTCCCTGGTGGTAAAGTGGCCATGGCATGAGCACTCTATCTCTGTCTAGTGTCAGGGTTGAGAATGGGTGAAGCTGTAACTATGAGCCCCCTGTATGCTGTCATGGCATGGAGAGGGGCAACTGTTAATATTTTCAGCATCTTATTAAATCCACAGATGGTTCTGTTTGTACACACATTGTAATTCATCTTTGTTTCCTGTTAAACTCTAATGATAATGAGGGGATTAATGACAATTTGTTAATGCGTCTGATTTTAGATTAACAAGCAGACCGAGCAGATGTATCATCTGTTGGCAATTTGCTTGGTCCTTCATCCTCAGTGTATTGATGAGTCAATACATCAGGCGTTAAGAGAGAAGAATTATCACGAGAAGATGTACAAGATGCAATATGGAGAACTCAGTGTATGTTACTGATGGTTTTCAGGCTTTAGATTTCTATGTTGATTTACCTTGTGCATAGGAAGTGAGGTTATGTTTGTGCATGCATCCTGAATAGTACTGTTATTTAGTACAGAATGAAAGAGGACACTTACAAACTTGTAACGAACTTTTGGGTTCCATAAAAGGCAAAGCATTTTTTGTCCAGCTGAGCAACTGTCATCTTCTATTGAAGTGAGAAAGTTGCATGTGTTGTGAGGATAAATAGGCTTGTGGTAATATCATGTGTTTGTTTGTCCATGTATCTCTTGCCACAGCCAATCTTTCTGAACAAGTTGTTGGATTTTCACAGAATTTATAAATACCATGATGGTACAGGACAAATCACTTCTGAATATTTTAATTTGCCAATATCACAGTGATATAAACATGGTGGCTATGCAAAGTTGTGAGGTGTGAACAACACTAGTGCCATAATATGGGTCCTAGAGTGTTGTGTGCCAATATATTTAATCGAAGATCAAAATGTTTGAAGCAGACCTTTTTGTAGAATTGAAAACAATAAGGCAGCAACATAAAACCTGCAATTAAATGTTGAGAATTTCATGATCAGAAATTAACAAAACAAAATGGAGAAAATTCAAAATTTTAGGAACTGTAGTAACACTGAAGTGAACTTAATGTGCTCTGTGTCACATATGAAGTTTCCCTCTGTTGTCACCTTTGATAGGTTGGGTTCAATTATATGTTCTTACAGTTAGTCACAGTTTGCATACTATTTTGGAGCTGGTATATCATAGTTAGTATTGTGACTAGGCCATGGGCTGGATGGTCCAGGGTTCAGATCCTGGCAAGGGCAAGAGCTCATCTCTTTGCTAAAACATACAGGCTGCCTCTGGGCCCCACCCAGTCTCCTATGCAGTTGGTACTGCTGGTTCTTTCCCTGGTGGTTAAGTGGCTGGGGTGTGAGGATGACCACGTACCTCCATCTAGTGCTGAGGTTAGGAATTAGTGCAGCTATACCTCCACTCCGCCAGTATGCCTTCATAGCATGTATAGGGACAACTTGACTTTTTGCATACCAATTTGAACTACCTCTACAATTACAGGCAGTTGTCAGGATAAGCATTATGTAGAACACTCACAGTGACAGCTGGATGTATATAATTTACAATCCATTAGTGACTCATGCTACTATTTCTTGATGGTAGATAGAGGAAAGGTCACACATTACTTCGAAAAATTTAGAGCGAATTATATCATAAACTGTGCTGAATGTTTCCAGTTGTATGTGTATATGAACTTGTAGCCCTGTTTTAATTTTTTCCCTGAAATAATATTTTTTTTTTCTGTTTTCAGGAGTTTGAGTCGTGTTTCCTCTTTGCTTGTCCAAAATTTCTGTCACCTGCCCCTCCACCATTAGATGCTACTGGAGATTATGACTATGTAAAGGAAGCCATAAAGCACCAGACCCAAGTCTTCATGGATGAAGTCCGTCAGCAGAAGATGCTGCCCACAATCAGGAGGTTTACAGATTGATTTTGTAGTTTTAATGTCTGCTGCCTGTCTAACGAGTATTCATTTTATCCACATACATTCTTATTTCCTGATGGGATTTATTTCCAGTTACATTAAAGTACCTGTGACATTAATATTTGTTTTGATGCTGCTATCCTAGAAGCACATAGTTCAATCCATTTTTATATTTTGGAGCCATGTCTCCAATTTTGAGGGACAGTGTAATGGCACAACTGCCAACTGTGAATCCATATGTCCATCTTTGCTGCCACTCAGCTACAGATAATGAGGTTTGAAATGAATGTTCTCATTTCAATAATTTATAGATAGAGATGGAGTGAAGTGTGTGAAACCTTGGTGTATTTGAACCACCCAATGTGGCTGTCATCCCAATTGTATTATGTTCTTTGCTTATGTTACAGTTACTTGAAGCTATATACAACATTACCACTGTCAAAACTAGCGACATTCATGGGCCAAGGTAGTCAAGATGAGAACAGGGATTTGAAGAAAGAAATTGAAGCATTAATTATCCACCTCCTGTGTTTCAAGCACAAAATGAAGAATGTCGTGTGGACAAAGGGAACATCAGGACTTGAAGGAAAGTTCCAGTCTGGGTCTGAGGCAAGTATGGAGTGCTTAATGTACAGCTCTTTACTGCTGTGACTGTAAAGAGCCATGTTAATGAAAATGATTTCCCACTTGGGGGAGTTCTGCATTCTGCTTGCTTCTTTATGCTTCTTCATAGGATAAGTAAAGTTTATGTGTAAGTTTTAATAGTTCATGTGTTATTTGTTGCAGTTGGATTTTTACATTGACCATGAAATGATCCACATAGCTGACACAAAGGTGGCTCACCGTTATGGGGACTTTTTCATCCGGAAGATCCTGAAGTTTGAAGATTTGAATCGTAAACTCCATATGATCAAAATCTAGATATGGCACAAAAGTATAAGCTTAGGTGATTTATTTGAGGTTTGGGGAAGTAACTTCTCTCTTTATGTAACAGGAGTGATACAGAGTTCAGGAAAATGTGTAGGATTTCATAAGTTTTTTTTCTCACTAGTTTGTAATATTTGCTGTTTTTGGAAACTACTAATGGAATTCTATAGACTGTACTAAAATTTACCAGTATTTGTGTTGTATTGGATTTGGACCCTGGAGTTGGAAAACATGAAGGGTTGGACATCTAAGACAGATAACTGGGCCAGGACTATCAAATTTGAGTATTAACCATAACTGCATTTACACAGTTTTCCTGTACATCAGATGTAAGAGTCATGCATTAAATGTTAAATGAGTTGAAACCTTCAGTTGTTTCATTTTTTACTTAAAACCTGATCCAGGATTAGGGATAGTTGAACAAGGCAGCTGCCTTGGGTGCAGGGATTGAGTTTCTGATACGTTCAAAACACATTTCTAATATAAGAAAATTTATTTCCTTGTGGAATGTATATTTAATGTGCAACTTTGTTCATTTCACTGGGGCAAGGGCATAATTTTCTGCCTTGCCTAGGGCACATGTTGTGTTGCTTCTGTGTAATGCCCATGTTGTATTTTACCCTGTCCTTGAAAATGTAAAAATATAAGCACTTTTAGTTATATATTGGACACAGTCCATTCCACATTTTTGAGCCAACCATAAAAAGCAACAGCAAAATGCATACTTAAGTTAATAGTCATAGTGATAATCACTGTATGAATAGGATTGCAAATCAAGATCACCAAATGTGGGGCTCTGAATTAAACAGGAAACTGCATCAATGTACTAGTGTCAATTTGTCCACTGCAATTAGTAAACTTCACCAAATAAGCCACATCAACTTCTTGCTTATTGTGAAGTGCTCCCTTAACACCTCTGCCTTCTCAAGGGCCCATGCCCTATAACCACGTAACCACTGGAACACCCATATTTACTAATTAACAGTAGCCAGGGGCATCAACAAAACCAGGTGCTGGATGCAGGGGAACATCATTAGGTGATGTTCTGGCACACACCAATTGTGTGTAAAGGTCAGTTAAAATGATTGCTTGAAGTTGACTGGCATGTGTTGAAAATGTGTATTTACTACTACATACCAGAATAAAAGCATCCCAGATTGTGGTGTCATTTGGGGTTTATAAAACCAAATAAACTTAAATTACAAACAGTTATAACGAAAGCGATGGTGACTGTTTTGTAACTTCACCTCATCTAGCATTCTCATGCAGACAGTTTCAATCGTCAGAAAGCCAGAATTGACTGAACCAAACTGTGTGCAAACATCAGCCAGAAATGTTAGTGCCTGTACTTAACCACTGAGACTGGAGTCTTTAGAAAAGGTATTAGTGGTCTTGAATCGTTTTTCCTTATTCCAAAGGCTTATCACTCTCATTTTGATCTACTAGGACCACTCACGATCATCTTGGAGGCTGCAAGTTGTGAAGTGATATTGAAGTCACGGCTAAGCAAGTGGGTGTGCATCTGTGCCAAAAGATTCATTGCAGCAAGGAATAAATTTCTTCCATAACGACTGGATGAGTTGCAGGACAGTACTTTGAGGGGCAACTTTCAGGAACAAATTGCTTCTCCTGCTGTTAAATTTTTTTTTTCATGAATTGAGTGTGCTAGGAATGCATTAATACAGGCAATTAAGGGAATTAAGGGAAAGTAAGTGAACTGTATAACTTAAAAACAGAACAGTTTACACTTTATGCAAATGTATTTAATTTGTTAACATTGAAAACAACTTACACTTTGTTCATATATAATCCTACAAATTTACATTTTCCATTCATACATCCTGTTCACATGGGTGTCCTTTAAGATTACTCTTTGGGGACATGATGCCATGTAGCGTAACACCTACCAACATTTTAGATGAGACTGCTGCCTCCAGCATCTTGGCAGAACACTGAGGTAGCAGGTTCCTCAGAAATGTTACCTACGTCTCAAATGACAAGACATCACATCCCAGCAGACTAATTTTCATAGTCACCATGATCAGCACCTCAAATCTCACGTTTTTAAATCGTAATTCTTTCAACACTTTGGAAAGCCCTACTATCGTTAGAGAATATCAGTCTTTTGACATTATGTACATTTAGTGAGCAGAAAGAAGCAAGACTCATTTAATTTCTTATTTTACTTTGTCTTTGGACCTTTGTGTCTTCTTGTACAGTTCTATTGTCTGCCTGTGCTTGCTTCTGAAATTGATCCCAAGGATGGCCCAGTTTCTCAGGGACAATTTCTTTCAACCATGAGGTGTATCGTTTACAGAATTTTTGAAAACCTCTCCTGAAGTAATTTCGTCCAGCAGTTTTGTCCATCTGTGGCATATCAGTATCCTGTCAACATACAGAAGTAGCGAGTCACTGCCAAATGGCTACTTTTAAAGTTACATCATACAGTAAAACCTGCTATATCCAGCACCTCTGGGACCAAAGGTTTGCCGGATATCGCAGTTTTCCAGATATCAGAATACTATACTTGATATGTATCTTAGTGTAGATAGCAACTGCATGGACAGACCTAACTGTTTAACTTGTCACTTGATATCCTCTCCTGCCTTCCATGCTGCACTATCTAGCCCTTTTCACCACTATTTACATATTAAGGTGCAATGGCTTTTGGGCAACATAACACAGTAAGTCACTCCTTATTTAACTTAAAACTCTTTGTCAATTAGCCGGTTAAAGAGACTTCCAGATAATCCAATACCAGATATTGCAGATATTACTATACTGCTAAAGAAGTTTCTCTGACATTTTGTTGTACATAATGGTGCTACACATCAAACGGTAATTCTTCAGTTTTCACAAACATTTAAAATGTAAAAACTCCAAACAAAAGCATGTGTCAACCCTTACATGGGCTGCAAGACTGAACTCTTTCAAAGTACTGAATATGTAGATATTTTACTGAATATTAAAATTTACATATTCTATAACATTCAAAAACAAACTGTTCTACAGCTGAAGATTCCAATCTTCTGGGAGCACTGATATGATTTACCTTATTTCTTATCTTCCGCTCACAACCTTTATGGAAGTTTTCCAAATGTTCCAGGAACTTTTCACTTGGCTGGACCTCCTCTTCTATTACTGTCTCCATTATAGCCAATACATATTCAAAATTAAAATGACAACATCCCTGCCTCAGCATGGCACCCAGAATTTCTGAATTCATCCTGTGAAAATTCTGCCAGTTATTGGAGCACATATCAGCAAATAAAATCAGAGATGTTTTTCACACTGGTGTTCTAATCAAACACAAGAACACTGTTACATTGACAGGTGTGCTGCTTCCCTGTTGTGTAAGGGAAGACAGGCTTATGTTACCATCTTGTGTGTGTGTCTGGATCTACCCACTCCCAACTGCCAAACCATCAAACTGATACTCATGAAATATGATATGAGCATCCCACTTTCATTTAACAAACAAACCACACCAAAGAAGGGGATCTTGGCCATTTTGTCACACCGCATCCCATGTTTATGTAGTATGAATATGTACCACAGAAGGGGATCCTACCTTCACATAGCATGCAATTCTTGTCAAAGAAGGGCATCCCACCTTCACAGAGTACACAACTCGTGTCAGAGAATGGCATCCCACCTTTATTTAGTATGAATGTCACACCACAGAAGGCTCGCCTTTATTTACTATCCAAGTCACGCCACAGTGAATCCCACCTTTGTTTGTTTAGCATAAACATCATTCCACAGAAGGGCCAGAGGGTGCTGCCAACCACATTCCTTTGCATAATATCTCTTCTATGCACAGTTGTGTTTAGTAAAGTCTCCAAACTATACGACTGGCTCCCATGTATCTTAGCAATACTGTACCTGAATCCCGCATCCCGCATACCTGCCAGCAGACACTGGGCTTCCTGTTTTGTACAGCAGCCTAAGGCCAAGACTCCAAATGTGACAATATCAGGGTAAAGGCCAGACTTCTGAATCAGCTTAAGAACAGCCTAGACAGTGAATAAATATGTAAAACTGAAATTCATTGCTCAAGAGGACAGAAATAATTGTTAGTCTAATGTTATTCCATTCTGTACAAGTTACTTCAGATTTACTCATAGACATGAACACAAATATCAATAAAAAAATATGCTTTTGCATACTGATGTATAATTTTTGGCGCCACTTTCCAATTTTAATGCCACATTCAGGTAGCTGGTGCTAAATGCACTAAAACCTCCAAGCTTTATTCTAACTAAAACTCTTACTAACTGGAACTCAGGAAATAACACAAGTTTTTCTACCTGCCTCAGCAAGGTTTGTACACATCAATTTTCTGACAGAATCCACTTACATGTGCATTCGTATAATCGAACCGCATGCTTCGTTTCTTTATCAACATGTTATAAAAATCTATATCTGGATGAACTTCAGCTTTCTCCATAGCTGATAGGAGACCCTGTGAACACAGAAGGAAAATCAGCCTTCAAATCTGACACTTAATTGTTAACCATGTACAATGTGATGTCAAGCAAGGAAAGAGAAAAGTGAAAGTACCTGTCTCTACTTCAGATGTAAATACAGATCGGAGGATGATATTAAATGGGATCCTAGAGCAACTGGGTGTTACTGGATTGGACTGAACAGTATAGGCCAGGATAGGCTTTTGTAAACATGGTGCCACCTTGGGTTCCACAAAAGTAGGTAATTTTTAGTACAGCAGAGCCTCTACAAACTGTTCAACTGGTGTAATGTTCTTGGGGCAGAACTAATTTTTATACTACGTCAGGAGATAAGAAGAAAGGTGCACATACTCCTGTATTACCTGTTCTGCTGCCCTAGTAGATGGAATTGTGTCCAGAAGTTGGGTGAAAGTTTTGATGTTTGGCTTCACTCCATCTTTATTCATCTGTTCAAGTAATCCAGAACATCCACCCACAAGAATCAACCTGCCATACATGTACAAAAATTTTAATTTTAACTTACAGGTCATTATCATGTAAGATTATTTCAGTTAAAGGGTTGAAACTGACTATCATTACCTACTTGCATCAGAGAATATGAATCCTATCAACAGCTTTTAGGCTAGTTTTTGAAAAGACATACTTGTTTCGACTGTGAAGGGTAAACTACTAGTTGGCCAAAAATAGGACTTCAATTGAAATTAATTTCAGACTTTTTATTACAGTTCATCCACAGGAAGCTTTCCTTCATGCTCTCAGGGAAAGCAAATTTACAGCTGGTCAAAAATTCTCTTCAAAATTCAGTAATGTCTGGAGAACTCATTAAAGTTTGCAAATACCAGGAGTCACATTTGGAAAATGTGAAGAACATTTTGCTGGTGTTTCGACATTAAATCAAGAAATCACATGAAAGTGCCCACCTTTCCACTACAATGTACACTATACTGGTAGGTATCACGACCACACATTATTTCTGAAATACAGGCATGTAACAATAGGAATACCTAGAAAGCCAGGCAAAAGATTACTGTTATAACAGAACAGACTTGACTGCAGTGGTACACCTGTTAGCAATGTGTTGCAGTAAGCAAATGCTGTGCTACGTAACAGAGAAGGGTGAAGGCCGATACAGCTAACTACCGATACACGATGGCACTGGGTTACTTTGAGCTGATGTGTAATAACTGTACCTATCCTCAGGCTTAGTAACTTCTGAAAGGGCAATGATATTCCCAAAGTGAGGTCGAGATGCTAAGAGATTTGGGCGGTTTTCAAAAGGCGGGGAAACTTCCTGTAATGAAGCTTCGTCTGTTTCATTTTCCTGTGCTGAACGTGGTAACTGTTGTACAGACTCTTCATTTCCTGCAGTCAGCAAAGGTCTTCGCTGCAAAACGCAAATTTGAAATAAAATTAAGAAAGGTTACAATGACTCTTTCGTGATACACAGTACTACAGAAATAGAGTTAACTGATTACCTTGGAAATCTCACATCCTTGCCTTTTGCTTTCCTCTGTAATTCTATGGAACACATCCTGGGCAACATGAACATCTCCAAGGCCACAGTCTCTGATGCACCGCAACAGGAGATTGTAAGTGAAGAGGTCTGGCTTTACTTTGTTCTGTAACATCTTCCTCCACACCTAGAAATCCAGTCACATGGAACCTTCTGTCTGTCATATACTTTTAATATCATGTCATAATTTCCTGCACAAAGTATGCCCTTGACTCTAACAAAACAAATGCTGGTCATACTGTCTGACATACTTCACACAGTCAAAATATTTTCTGAATTTCACTTTTTCTTAGGTGACTCAAAGAGTTTTTCAGCTCAAAAAGAGACTTTTGTCTTCACCCACTGCACACAGGAGATACATTGATATCCAAAATAAGATTTTCTTGGCAAGGTGTACTCAGTAGTATGTCCTGTACCAAGTTCCACCAAAGTCTTTGCAGTCAGAGCCAAGTTGTTAAATTCAGACAGAACAGGAGAAGAAAATGGATGCTATGACCATTTATATACCCACACATAAAAGTTACTGGTTTCAGATGCTTATATTTGTCAAAAAAATACACAAGTGGGTTTAATATTTCACCACACACACACATATTATGAAACCTGAAAACGACACTCACATGACAGCCATCTTCGCAGAACTGAATGTGATTTTCAGATATAGGCCTATCTTTGGTTACTATGATGCAGACCAACTGCTTAAAATCCAGGAAATCTCGAATTAGGCTATGCAGTGTTTTACTAGGGTTAGCTTAGTCTTGTGCTGTAATAATATTTAATTCATAATCAGTTCTGCGGTTGGGCAGGGTACTAAGGACGCCTCATGATACAAAAACCACTATGTTGTGCAATATTACACACAATAACAATCACCATGGCATTTCAATCCCCCAACACCTAAAAATCATAAGCAATCAGAAAATTTAATGAAAATATTTTCAGTTGATATTTACCAACAAAGCATGCCTGAACCCTGCTTCTTTGTCTGAAATACAAGCCTGCATCAGGAAATTGAAAGTTTCATCTGAAATAGTAACCTTCTTCTCTGCCATCTCGTCCACTAGAGCGAATGCAGTTGATAGGTCCCCACACCTTCCGAATGCTGAAATGAGAAGAGTTGTATGAATATGACACATTTCACTGAATAATACATTTAAATGATGCACTACATAGGCATGTTTATAAACTGCTGACTGTATGTCCAGTATTCCAACCTTTAATCATGGCATGGTAATTAGAAGCATTTGGTTCATAACCCTTCTCGAACATCAACTGACGCAAATGGTTTGCACGTTTAAGGCCATCATTAGGCCATGGACTGTTGGCACATGAATTAAACAGTGAAGTGTAGACAGAAGCAGTTACTTTGAGGGCACGCTTCTTCATCTGAAAAAAAAATATGAGTGTTACCTATTCAGCATTCTATCAAGAGGTATCCACTACTGGTATCCACTAAATCCAGATGCCTGGAGCCATTGGCCAGTGGGAAGTTCATTATAATACAGACTTATTTCTCTTTTGAAAGTTAAAAAGTTTGGATTAATAGTATTACTACTGGTTGGTCTGCTGAGATAAGCCAGGTGATAATTCCACTATCCCTGGATGTAAGGTGTTAATATACCAGTTTACTGTCACGTTTAAAGTGTGTTGACATCATACATACCTGATTATATAACTGAAATGCCTTCTTTGTGTAACCTAAGCGACCACACTCTCCAATAATTAGAGTATAGATGAAATTTTCTGGTTTAACTTTATCTTCTTTAAGCATTCGTGTTTCTAACACATCAATAGCATCAGCCAACTAAAACATAAAACAAAAGTATGGTTACAGAACGTAACTTAACAATATTTCCTACTAGAATAGTGAACATCAGATAAAAATACCTTTTTTTGGCTGATGAAATCTTTAATCATGGCTGCATATTGCTTGTTGCTCAGTTTTTGTGCTGCTGAAGGAACACGTTCTAAATACAGTTCTTCCTCTTTATCTCCTTCATCACCTTCAATGGCTTCAATTGGAGTTTCTTTGTTGACTTTAAGAGTTCCAAATGTATCTGGGTCACTTTCATAGAAATCAGTCTCAGTCTCTACATGTCTTCTGGTATGGATTTGTGCAGTGTGTTGTTGGTTAAAACACATTTCTCCTACGTGATTTGTCTTGGTATGACTCTTATAATATTTCAAATTAATATTAATGTATTCTCTATCCAAAATGTTTGGAAGATGTGTCACTGAAGACATATATAGTGCAATATATCTAACTGGCAACAATTTCATACACTGTTGGGACCTAATGGCTACAAAAAACATTTCAGTCATGAAGTGTCTATGAAATGTGCTGAGACCGCAAAAAATGCGGCTTGGTGAAATCATGATGTTGAACTCCTTAAGCATTCAAAAATATACACTCTTCTAACACTCAAGATATTGCTATCACTCTCTGCAAAAGTTGAAACGTCATTCTAACCGTGTCTGAAGATGCCTAAACAAATTGAAAAACACATCCTTAGAAAAGCCCCTTTATGAAGGAATTAAGTTTCTTACAAAAAACAGAGCAAAGACCAACACAAATGAAGTATCAAATTTCTAAAATATTATGAAGGTAAATAACTGTTAAGGCTTTAAATGCTATTAAATGTCATGAACATCCATAAATCCCACTTCAAACATGTTTCACATTCTACATTTTCTACAAAAGTTAATCTCACCAGAAAATAAATGTGCTGAATACTTACTGATACTACCTGAAAGACCACAGTAACTCATCACCATGTGGCGCATGTGTCTGAGAAGAAATAACTTCGACCAATGCTGTGAACCAACAGGGATTACTGACAACAGAGCTGGCCATTATTAGGAGCAGCTGAAGCAATGCTTATTTATTTGAAATATAGACCTCTGAACTTTTGTACAACAGGGTCGTTGTTTTAAAGCGTGCAAAAGGGGTACTAAATCCGACCCTGAACTTACGAAGGTTTCTTGTTCTTTACTCTGATTGGATCACACTTAACCTCAGTTTTGAGCTCCTAAATAAGTGTTTGTAATTTTACAACAAATCTTCACAATGAACACAAGACCATACCTTCAAATTAACATGGCCGATTTAAGTACTCTTTTCCTTACTTTGAATAAAAGCAATTAAAAGACAAACGACTACACCACCACACAACCACTCGTCCTACAATCCACGGATTAATCACCAATGTATCGTTCCTTATGCACAGTAATGAACAGGTGACTATGGACCTGACGTGCCCATCTGATCCGTGAGTATTGTGTATGGAACGGATAGGTTCATAATCGTGGTTTGTATTTTAGATAATCTGTGGTGTGGTTTGCTCTGTTGTCCGTGATATGATGCACGATGGGGATCAGGTGAGGCAACTTAAATTGCTGGACGGCACGTGTGAAAGGCTGGTGGTGCGCTGAAGGTCTGTAACGCATGTGGAGGTGTTCCACAATTGTGTTAAAACCTCCTGGCTGTGATCACAGATATGATAGTGCTGGAACCTGACAAATCTGAAGTCGCGAGTGTCGATTCCTGCGACTCTCAGTTCGCATGCCAACAGTCGATTTCGTCTCACGGAAGGAATTGTGATCGTGTCGTGTAGGATAAGCGTTTGCGCAGACACCCTGACAGGGAGGAGATGGCAAGATTTGTGTGTGACTGACACCGGATAAATGCGCTAAATATTTGCGGTAGACTGCGGTTTCTCTACTTTAAGTTATGGTTATGGTATACGACATGTGGAATAATTTGCGAAATATTTCCGAAAGCAGTGTTGTATTTTATATTATTACTTTTAAAACAAGAGGATGGACAAAGCCCTTAAAGTAAATAATTTCCGAAGTAATTTCTCCTGTCATGAAAGGTCCATAACTTTCATAATAATATGGTCGGGGGGTATAGATTATATGGCATTTTCTGTGGTATTGCCGAGAGTGGGTTACACCTCACTATGTTCCCCTTGAGTATATTTCAGTATTTATTAACGTACGTTCCTAGCAATATTGCTTATTCACTTTCTTTTATACACATTCTTGTAGTCGTAATAGGTAACCCAAGGGATTCTGATTCGTATACTGTCAAATACAGACCTCCGTTACCAAAGCTGGCTTCATTAGACGAGAAACCACGAAACCATGCTACTTATACGAAAAACATACATTCGATGACACTGCGTTGAGATCCAGATTGGTGAAACTCGCGAAAAAAAAAACTTCGGTCACATCCGTTTCATATGAAAGGCGTGTCTACAAATCTGGTTTCTTATGAGAGCAAAAAATCCAAGTCAAGGGCAGTACTGTTAACACAACTGATTTTCCTTCCGAGTAGACATTTGAGGGTAGGGTGCCACTGCTTACGTAAAGAAGTCGGAATTACTACTACTACTACTACTGTGAACAGTCGTGTGACTACAGTGTTTAAATCGCTAAATTTTTCCGTATAAAGAATATATTTGTACTGTAACAAAGGTTTATTTCCATGGTACTTCGAAAAAACACATTAATCATGCTATTATTATGAACTGCGCTGAGCCGACACATGGCCTCCCTTGTGTTGCATATACACGCACAGCAAGCACCCATGCATTTGAGTCTGAAAGTTTTCAAACATGGCGCCCTGGGAATGGACTATTCGCGCCTTTTTCGCGCCTTGCCTCTATTTGTGGCTCAAATCTGCGGTACATTAATGGGCATGTGTAAAATAGAACTTACTGTGCAGCGAATAACGCTGCAATTTATATAATGTGTGATGTGGCTGTGTTAAGTGATTAATAGAACAGTAGTGTTGTGTACAAAACGCCACCGCGTAACCACAACATGTGACTTGTACAGAATAGAAAGTTCGTTGTCCAGATTACATAATTTGTGTCACGCTACCATGGTTACATTTTGCCATGTGATTTGTTGTGTAAAGTGATATGTCGAACAGTAAGTAATTGTGTGAACATCCAAACTTGAATCCGGCTGACATACTTCAACCTGCGTGAGCATCGCTGCAATCACCCACGAACGGTGAGTATACAATTCTACACTGTCTATGATCGCTTTGAAAGGAGTAGTCAGTGGCAGTGCCGTCAGGTTTGTAGCTTGCGCATTCCGACCGCATTATAGACGTAACCACTGTTTGAAAGATAAGAATTTTCGTAATTTTTCTAAAATATATTCATTTGTGAGGACCATGTGTTCTGCGCATTGACCATCATGTGCTGCTCCCTAGTGTTGCGAAGGTAAGTTATGGCGAAGAAGCAATTGTGTTAATGTTTGAGTGACTTTATTATATGCTCATAAACATTTGTTCTGTGGGAAGCCAATACATAATATTTATTTGTATACTGTATGTTAATCAACTGTCGGAGTTTTTAACTCCATTACGTACCACAGGAGCACGTACAGTGTGTAAGCAAGAAACCGGATTACCTGCATTATTACCCGTTGGACCATCCACTGGAAGCTATTTGTAGTGTAGAGAAATTGTAATCCGATAAGTTACACGTCGCAGCAAGAATTAGTGCCATCTGTCAATGAAGAGTAGGAAATGAGAAATGCTAGAGGCCTTCCCGTGTTCGCAACCCAAAAGGACACATTACATCCGATCCGTGGGCATGATTATAAAGATACGTGGCAAACTTTGTCAGATGCAAATGAAATTTCCGGGTTGGCGCACCCTATGAAGTCGTCTGTGCATAGTAATTTATGCGTGATACTGTAGTTATTTAGTATATTTTGACGCAGGCGCGCACCCAAGGGGGCTGCTGGGCTGCAGCCCCCCCCACCCCCATCAAATCGAAATTAAAGAAACATAGATTCTGTAGACACGATTATATCAAACTTTTTACGTGATTTACCCTTTTGCCAATATTAGCCACTGAAATCGGCTGATGACTATTACGTTGGCATTTTGAAATATAAAATAAAAAACTTAGGAATGTGTAGACAGTTTTTAAAGTAAAGCATAAATTATATATAGCCTTAGGGTCAGCTCCCCCCCCCTCCCAATGAAAAATTCTGGGTGCGCACCTGCTTTGATGACGTGGTATAAATTCCAGTATTTATTTAATGTCGAGTGAGTTAAGTGTTCCATAAATTGGAACCTATAGTGGCGAAGTTATCATGGCATTTACATTGCGAGACTGAGCAAACCCATAAAGGACATAAGTAGAGATAACAAGCGGTTTACATACTGTGTATAGATGAAACACTGTAGCATGGCTGTTACAACTGACATCCCAAATGTAGCTGAAGAGAGGGTCGAAAGTGCAGTAGCCTGTTGAGAGGGGTGGGGGCATTTTTATTGCATGTCAACACTTTTTCGCATCTATATTGGTCGAGTTTTCACGCAGAATGTTATACAAAAGTGATATATTTGCGTTAATCCGCAGTTAATGAATTTTTCGTGACCTTGGCTACTCAGTAAGTTGGGGGGGGGGGGGATTGACCGCTCCCATTGTCACCCTTCCTACGCCGATCTTTCTGTTGAAATACAAATTGAGGTGGAAATAAATTACTGATGTAATTTTAAAGGGAGTTGCTGATCCTGTACTCCTGATGGGCGAATAAAGGCACAGAGGATGCGTGAGTGGCACTACTGTGTTGATGCAACTAATGTAATGCCTTCCACAGAAGAACTGAGGGTAACACTGCAACACTATATGCAGTTGTTAAAGAGCTCATGTTCTTGCCAGGTAGGATAGATGCGGTGGGGGCAGGATCAGTAAATCAGTGGATACTGAAATGAGGCGCATGTGCCGGCAATGGCATGGCGGGCGCTACGCGGTACGACCCTCGTGTTGTAAGCCGTCACATTCGTGGGGTGGGATTGCTGCCGACAAGACCCTCACAGCACAGACTCACTGTGTCACTGTAGTCTGTCCACAGTTCATCATGTTTTGGATCTTAAGAAGAACTCGACTAACCAGTGCTGCAGCTTTCTTTAACGCCATCAATAATAACAATCAAAGTAGCAACAATGCCACAGGTAAGTCGGTTATTCTGTGATACAATTGAGGTAGCAGAATAATACAAGGGATTCTAGAATACTGTTATTTGCTTTTTGAAGTTTTTTAGGCCCGTTCGCAGAACAGTTGCCAAAAGCGACTATTAACTTCGTGTTGTCTGTCTCTCCGTCCGCCCGCCCCCATGAAACAATTCATATCCCATTGGACAGATGTTTACGAAATTTTATATTGGAATTTTTTTTACTGAAACCTGTCGAGCAATTTAGAGTTGGGTTAAAATTGGACAAAAATAACAGACACTTTACCTGAAGACTTACGTGTATGTTAATTCCTGGCCGTTATTGGTTTTCATAATTGAGACGGTCTGTTCAGTGTGAGATAGTAGCTGAGGTCGAGGAAAGAGTTGAACGTCGAATATCTAGCATGATCGATTGTATACGATGAGATATCGACAATGTAGAGATATGTCGATTGTAGATCTCCCCGCTTGCGATACTTATCGTAATCTGTTGCTAAAATACGGAGCACTTGTGTAGTGTACTCGTATGTTAAAATACTTTGTATTTTACTGGTAAGTGTTGCGAATTTAACTTATAGGGACAGTAACAGAATGAAAGCACCACAAGTGTTATACTTGCGCACATTTCCTAGCCTGTTTGAACATTGTATGTTTCTCTGCATTATACTGAGTACATGGGGTTCTGGCAGGTGACCCATAAGCATACAGCAGGACATAGGTAAAGAATATAACCTTTTCATTTAATATCTAGTCTTTAGCCTATAGTCTGTAATTCGTAGGCCGTACGATGTGAGAGTCTTTACGAATTGCTGCCGCTAATGGAACTTTTCCGTCCCCTGAATGACAGAAGGAGTATGGAACATTTTGTGGAATAAGGATTGACAGAAGATAACCGAAATATGACACTGCATCACCAGTGCCGACGAGACCGGGGGGGGGGGGGGGAGCCGGTACAAATTTACTAGAGCCCGGTGATACGGAAGGGGGTCCGGGGTCCGACTGTGTTGTGATGTTTTTGTATTTATCGAGAGTATCATTAGTTGTCTATTGGACAACCCTGCAGACCAAGCCCAAGTCACTTTACAACTGACAGTCAGTCTTTCTGATTTAGTGTAAAGATTTTTTGCCAGTCCGCTGTTGCTGGCGGCCCTCAAAAAATTTTTTCACCGGGGCCCGAACCCGATCTCGGCGGTCCTGTGCATCAGGTCCTGCAAATACTTCAGTTTTGTGTCATTGCCATATCCCATGTTGACGTTCATCCAAGTGTCATCGACGTTATACAATATAATTCAAGCAACTGACAAAATATCTGAATACAACATCAAGAAGGAACTACACCGTAAGTGTTTGCAGAACAGTCAATCCCACTGCCACCTTTGCCACCAAGTATACCACACGGAACACCCTGGGAGTCTGCCCGGACCTTCGCCACGGGAAGCAGGCGATTGATGACCCAAGTTACTGTAAATTTCGACTGCAATATTGGCAATTTCGGAGATTTTAATGGAAAAACAGAATACAAAGACGAGCAATATAACTTAGGCCTATATTCTGAAGCAGATTTCAGTCGTGCATTTTTATATGGAATGTGTATTTTTAGATGCGTTTCTAGCAAAAGGTGGGAAATCTCTTACGTTAGTTTCGTCATGTCGGTTCATCCGCCCAAAAGGGACGGATCTCAAAACTACTAGGACATTTTCGTTTTAGCTGTGTGGTAGGTGATCCTTTAAGATGGTACCATTATGTTATCCCGAAACGTCGGAAACGAACTACTAACCTACGTCACGCAACACATAGAAGATAGAATGCCTGTGTATGGTAGGTCGGTACTAGCCTTTATGGAGTCGTTTTGAATGTGGTGTAGTATGGATTATTTTAATTGCCACTTCACGTAACGCAATGAATTAATGTTCACGTCAGCTCCTGATTCCGTCAGATCTCTATAAAGCTTGAACTACATCTGTTATATTACATGAACACAGCCATGCACCAATATTATTCATTTTACCGCACTTCAAGAAGCAAAGTGAACTGGTATTATATGTCTTTTGAATTATTTAACGAATGTTGGTGTGCGACATTTTTAACTTATGGATATTATCAGGCGTAAGGTTCAGTCATATTAGCGAGTTTTGAGGGTCACTTTTCTTAAGTTATTTGTATCGTAACATTGTATTTTGAAGTCTTCTGCAGAGTGTGATGACACTTTTATAGCCTGGAACACTTAACCTTTTAAAGCCTAGCGGTAACTTTACGTACTACCCGGTTGAACATTAAAAAATTCTACGTGGTGCCCACATTGTGTTTATGTGTTTTGTACGGATCTCAGAACAAACAGCAACTTTTGCCTTATAAAACATTAAGAGACTGGTTTTTATAACCGAAGTGGAGAGTGTTTACAGCGCGGTACGCACTGAGTCCTTATATAAAACAGATACGCTTCGTCTTTAAAGGGTTAAACAACGATGAGATTCTAAAATTCAATTCACCCGTAATTGTAAGGACCCTTTTGTTAAGAGTCTGTCTGAATTTTTAAGGATATATGTAATTTTTAAGGATATATGTAATTTTTAAGGATATATGTAATTTGAGCCCTTATGTGGGCCGTTGCTTTTATGACATTACATGGCGGTTACCGGGGATCGAATCCCGGTGGGGTGAGGTTTTCCGTGCCCGTTCAGACCGGCCCCGAAGCCCGCCCAGCCTCCTGCACCATAGGTACCGGCTCTTTCCCGGGGGTAAAGCGGCCGGGGCGTGGTGGCGATCTCCCACCTCCTTCTAGTGCCGAGGTTACGAATGGGTTAAACTTACACCTCCGCCTGTCGCCTGTGCCTCCACAGGTATATGATGGCGTGACCTTGTAATGACAGTTACAATATGTGAACCTTGTTTGTGGTAAGGCCCACACAAATCAAGGGCCTGAATATGTTTTTGAGCGTATGTGGGTATAAATCTGAAAGAGAATGTACTAAGTAAAAGTTAGGGGCATCCCTGGTACACTAACACTGGCCATTAAGTTTGTGCCATGATCAGCACTTTCCAAGCCCCAGATATCGCCCTGCTATTTAGCCGGTGCCCGGTCAGTTTATGCAAATGAAACGAAGGTATTGAGGACCAGTCATATGACGCTTTTGCACGTTCTTGCTGCTCATGTTATGTCACGTCGACATTATCCGGTTACAACCGCGGACAACTGAATCTCGCAGTCGAGTAGACAGCACTGCTTCGCGCTCCGGAAGTTCGAACCCCAAGATGGACATTCCTTACTGAGCTTAGTGCAGAGTGTCCACAGTCCCACCAATAGGCCACAGGTTAGGCCTCGACGGCTTCCCCCACCCCTCCCAGATCCTTTCCAATGAATTTTTTATATTAGTGTTGTGAATAGGTTACGATCTGGAGGTCGGAGGAATCTGGTTCGATTCTTGGCAGTGCCAAAAGTTTTATCGCTCTCCAAGGCCTTCCTATCGGATCTGGGCCCACCCAGCTTCCCCGTCCATGGGTATCACGCACTCTTTCTTCGGGGGGTAAAGCGTACAGGGGTGTGAAGCTGAACACTCACGTCAGTCTAGTGCTGAGTTCAATAATGCAGGGAGTTATATCTCTGCTCTCCCATGTGCCTTCATGGTGCGCACTGGGATAATACCTTTTATTTAGTGATGCTATGATCGTCGGTATAGAGACCCGCTACGGGCTAGCTGGTTCGGGTTTCGAATCCCAGGCGGGGGCGACATTTTCCGTACTCATCCAGATCGGCCCCGAAGCCCACTCACGATGGGTACCGGGTCTCTGTCCCAGTTTAAATCGGCCGGGGCGAAGCGTTAACTACCTACCCATTTCAAGCGCCGAGGCTAAAGAAAAGGTACAGCTGCACCTCGCCCCCCTGTATGCGTTCATGGCATGTTAAGGTAAAGCAATTCCGTTACAGGCCTGGACAGGCCCTTGGGTTTCCTGGAGGTTGAGGCTCCCAGATTTCTAGACTATCGGCACATCTGTTAGAGGCTGAGTCGACCCCAGGGCCATAGTGCGACCGAAAGGATTATGTCAATGAAAAGTTCCAGTGACACCATCGGGAATCGAACCCGCGACCTTCCGGTTTGTAGTGCAGTGCCTCAACCAACTGCGTCACCGCGTGCCCCTCATGGCATGTTATAGGGTGAACTTTGCCTTGACCTTAGTATCCAGTATTCATGGCGTCGGTGGTAGATGAATGAGTATGGAGTTGCGGTGGAATGTTAATTAACAGGCGAAAACGGAAGTATTCAGAGAAAAAATGTGCCTTCGTCATTTCTTTGCCAGTAATTATTCATTCACTATCATTCCATTCTGCATAGTCTGAGGTACTGACAGCGTCGTTAAACAGCGAATAAAAGACTGAAGGCAGGGGTGATGTCCATCACTTTCTTGATAACACGTAATTATAATTTTGGTTGAAGATTTTCTGTTGTTTATTCCGGTCATCATACTGTACTGTGGTTCAAGCATTCCAGTATTTTTAACTTTAAAGAAAACTGTTTTTTTTCCGACAGCTGAGGAAAGAAACCTTGTGAAAATTGTTGCGGAGACTGCATTGCGGACTGATATGGTGCTGCACCAGTGGTTGTCTGGGGCCTTGTTACGGTGGTCCACACACTTCCTAACGAGAACATGGAGACAGGGGCGACGTTGACTGCGGAATGTTAAATTTATTAATTGATATCGGTAAGGTGTGAAGGTGACGTGTTATACTTGAAGTTGAGAATTAATGTAACGGAACTGCGGGAAACAGCGACAAAACTCAGCATATGTGTGACTAGTAAATGCGAAATTCCGGTGCCAATGCGATATACTGATTATCGTTAGTTATTTCTAGAAGTGTTACAGATCAGAAGGAAAGTAAATTTGCAGGAATATATTGCTCAGTTGTTTAAGAATGGAACAGAATTCTTCTTGAGAATGTAATGATTCATCAGCTAGTGAAGAAATTCCCTACATTTTACGGAATATGAAGGTTCATTATCGTGTTTACCGGAGTTCTTTCCCAGACAGAGGCATAGGTGCTGGTGGGGGGTGGGAAGAGGAGTGATGCAGCCTCTTCGGGCGGCGGAGTGGGTGGCAAAATGTGTATTTTAAATGAAAAATTTTATTTTCTGCCCTTAAAAATTGTAAGTTATTGAGCCAAGTAAAAGGAAATCCAATTCATGATGGTGAGCTTTTTAATTTATTTCTGTTACGGGCTGCCATTGTGATTACTCACCCTAGGAGCCAAAAAAACTATGTTTCCGGGGTTAAGGCGGCCGGGGCATGAAGCTGATCACTCACCTCCATCTAGCGCCGAGATTAAGAATGTGTGGAGCTATAACTCCTTTCTGCCTTTTTGGCCTAACCAGGGACAATCTTACCTTAACCTTTTCAGAAGCCTGCCATTTGAGCCTATCCTGAGCCAGATGAAA
Organism: Coptotermes formosanus; assembly: GCA_013340265.1. Classification (NCBI taxonomy): domain Eukaryota; kingdom Metazoa; phylum Arthropoda; class Insecta; order Blattodea; family Rhinotermitidae; genus Coptotermes; species Coptotermes formosanus. The sequence goes on from BLKM01000627.1 coordinate 1,995,668, forward strand.
CCTGACAGACACTCTCCCATTCCGCCTCTTTAAGCTCCATTTTAATACAGGACGTTCCAAAAAAAACTGCAGTTAGCATGAAAGTTGAACACATACTACAAGAGCTCACCGCACTGTCGCGTAGAAAACAGTCGGTAGGAAGTGAACACTATGAATCCGGCTTCTTGCAGTACAAGATTGTTATACATACGAGTATGTGCTTAACTTTTCTTGGTTTTGATATTCACTTCATAGTTACTTCCGAAACACTCCCTATTATTCTTCCCGTAAGCCTTGGTCTTTCAAGGGATCTCTTTTCTGCACGTATCGCCACCAAAACCCTGTAGGCTTTTCTCTTCTCCCCCATACACGCCAAATGTCACGTGCAGATTACGTACATGTTTGTGCAAACGTTGGTTCTTACATCAGAAATGCAAGCGTCACAGGAAACTGTTGTCTGTTGTTTATGAATTGTAATCGACGTTCTGTCGTTAAGCGTAATCGTAAAAGAGTTCAAACCGAAATCCGCCATTGGGTATGTATGCTACATTGAGGGCGTTCTGGGTTCAAATATCGGTCCGGGGAGTGGCTAGTCCAGGGGTGGCCAGGTAGACGAGATTCGAAATCCGCACTTTAGAAGGCAACTTAGACAAGAGCCATACATTCGTGAAAAAATATCTTTTTTTCTTATTTGATGGCGTTTGATTTCTGTTGATCCAACTACATTAGGTTACTTTCAGTTACGAGCCCCTTTTCTTTACATAATCTTTTAACCCTGTAAAGACGAAGCGTATCTGTTTTATATAAGGACTCAGTGCGTACCGCGCTGTAAACACTCTCCACTTCGGTTATAAAAACCAGTCTCTTAATGTTTTATAAGGCAAAAGTTGCTGTTTGTTCTGAGATTCATACAAAACACATAAACGCTATGTGGGCACCACGTAGAATTTTTTAATGTTAAACCTTGTCCTTAAAAGGCCGTTTACGGGCAGCCTCATGTGTATGTAAATTACCTGAATATTGAAATCTGCGCTCTTCTGCGACATTACACGGCGTAATGTGCTAATTGTTTACCGACGTTTTGGGACAACGTATCGGTTCCATCTTCAAGGGTCAAGAGTCCAAGCCGGAAAGATAGCCAACCTGTAACATAGATACTAACTGGGAAGGTTAGCGTGGGGTGGGGGTCAGTAAGCGTGATGATAGGCGGATAGGGTTAAACCAGTTTAAGGCTGAAATTAAGGTTCCATGACTATTATTTTTTTACAGCCCACTTGCGATAGGCGCTCGTGAGCTAGCCGGTTGCGGCTCACGATCCTCATTGTGGTCACCCCTTGGTCATTGTGTCTGGGGTTCTCAAGTAGACTGCTAGTCTCACCCTGACCCATGAAGTGGTAGTATCTCAGATCGGGCCACGAGTGATTCCTTTCACATCAGTTCCAATTTATTATTCAGTAATAATCCTGTCATTCGACGTTGTCACAATTTGAGCGGTTGAGAGCGTCGTTAGGTAGTAAATAAATGTATGACAGTACCGAAAACACACTCACAGTTCGTAATATTTAGAATCACATGTAAAGTATTTAAATTATTTTAAATGTGTGAGATTTGAGGTTCTCACTGTCGTCTTCTGAAACTTCTTTCGTCAACCATCAAATGTATGAACTATTTACGAATTATTATGACTACTTTATTTTAATTGTTCGAATAACGGATGTTCTGCTACAGTAAATCTCAGGCTGAAGTAGTTTCTAATAGATATTCGTACTTTTTCTTCCTCTTCAGCTTGCTGAATAATAACTTGGAAGGAACGTAAATCAAACTTTAGTGAGCATTCTGATAGAAAAGTGCTGTAAGGAGGACAGTCAAGGCCAATTTGGATAAGCTTGCAAAAGGCAGGTTTCATATTGCGCTGAAGGCATCCGCTGCCGCAGCTTCGACTCGTGGAGAAAACTGGCTGTTTAGCACATGCGTAGCGATAAGACGCAGGGTCCCAGGATGTGGCAGATGATTGTTTTCTGGGAAATGGTTGTCAGCTGTTAGACTTCGTGGAACGTGTGTACCCTCCATTTGCAGTCTGTATCATAGATCATTATTATATCATCATAAATTGTCATATAATCATAAATTCTGCTTAAATAGTAATAGTAATAATAATAATAATAATAATAAATGTCAGCGTGCCCAATGTTGGCAAAAGAACAATACATCAAGCGACATGATAGAGTGTGTGCTCAATTACACTTTAACATATGTAAGGAACTAGGGGTAAAATTAGACAGTGAACTCTGGTATGAACATGAACCAAAATCAGTAGAAACAAGTCAAGTGGGCAAGGTAAACATATTATGGAATCAACAAGTGCAAGCCGACAGAACCGTCCCCAACAATAAACCAGACATCATAAACCGGGATAATGAAAAAGGAACATGTATGCTAATTGATGTAGCAATCCCAGGAGACAGAAATGTGATAAATAAAGAAGCCGAGAAGATTCTAAAATATAAAGACCTCATAATAGAAATACAGCGCATGTGGAATGTAAAAACACAGGTGACGCCAGTTATAATAGGAGCACCTGGAACCATTTCAAAATCCTTCAGAAAATACTTGCGCAACATACCAGGAAAGCACGATATCAAGAAACTACAGAAAACAGCTATATTGAGCACAGCACACACTGCGGGAAGTGCTAATGTAGAAGCACAAAGGAGTTTAATATGGAAGTGAGCGGTGTACGCACAATTAACAGAACGCGCAGAATAGCTGCGACACTGTATACCCTAGAAACATGGTTTGTTTCAGGTATATAAGTGTGAATACCCTGCATAAAGGAGATGATGATGATGATGATGATGATGATGATGATGATAATGTGTTCATTCAAATTCAGGAAACGAAATATTATACAGTTTCCACGAGTCCTTGTTTTGTGTAGAAGCTTATATTTTTTAATGCTGATTAGGCCTTTTCTAATTTATTGGGGCCAGTAACATTAAATTTCTATTCATTTTATATATAATTTTCTGTTTCAAACAATGTTGTTTTACTTTTGTTGCATATTATTTAAGAAATATGCCTATGTAAATTCTACCTCACTTCGTCTTACATATGTAAGTCAGTTTACATTCAACATTGACTTACAGTATTAAAGTGCGGATAGGCTTAGGCGATCACACATATAGCCATAATTCCATCTCAGTACCGTGTTCACACGATTGCGGCATCGGTCTCCATGTTGAGCCAGAGTAATCCATCAAACACTTTCCTATTTTATTACGTTTCTTTTTAATATTATTATCCCATCGCACCTAGGTCTTCAGAGCGGTTTCTTTTCTTCAGGGTTTAGTATGAATTTTCATGTCTTCCGATCCCACCCACCACACTATCCTAGATTTTATAGCCCTAATATTGGGATATTTGGTAGAGTCAGGTGATGAATGTAACCGTGAATCGAATGTAAGTCTTGGAAACTACGCCACTTCTAACGCGGAGAATATGTCACAGTGTTGATGAACTAATGTCAAGAGATTATTTCGCAAATCGTTATTTTAACGCAAGTTATGACGTGACATATTATCTGGGTGTTTTAGTGGCTGGACAGACGGAACTTAATGCAAGTGTTTTATTGCATCTGTATTTACACGTGGAGCTCATGAGTGGGGCTGGTTTACTTCCCTGCTTCCTGCAGTGATTGCGGGCCGGGATAGCGCAGTCGGTATAGCGACTCGCTGTGGGCTGGACGGTCCGGGGGTCGAGCTTTAGGCTACTACTAAGTTGCATTCTTATTTTCACGCGAGTTTTGTTACATGGCCTGACTGCTGATCAGTGGCGCTACAGTGATCGTGTTATGCTGAACATTTGTGAGGCATCTGGCCTCAAGGAAACATATCAGACTGGTTGCTTAGACCGTTGTGTTTTTATTTGCACGGTTGGGTCATGTGTGTATGTAGTTTATTAAGGGAAATAAACTGATTTAATAAAAAATCCCGGTGGGGGGCGAGATTTTTCGCACCCGTCCATACCGGCCCTGAGGTCCACCCAGCCTTCTGTACAATGCGTACTGGGTCTTTCTCGGGGGTAAAGCGCCCGGGACGTGGGGCTGGCCATCCCACCCCCGTCTATCGCCCAGGCTAGGGAAAGCGTAGGGCTATATCTCCACTCCACCGTGGGCCTTAGACCTGTATAGGGATCGCTTTGCCTTTCCTGCAGTGATTCGTATAGGAACTGTAAACAAGTCTCCATCGATGAAATATGTTTACATATTCATATCGTGTTTGAGATCATAATTGAGCACGGTAGTGTCTGACTGACGGGAATCCAATTTAGGGCTTGTAAATATTCACGGCCGATCCCAGTGGCCGCGCGGTGTGAGGCGTAGGTCTGCGACCGAGCGCTTGCTGGGATCGTGGGTTCGAATCCCACCGGCGGGCATGGATATTTGTCTCGTGTGAGTGTTTGTGTTGTCAGGTAGAGGTCTCTGCGACGGGCCGATCCCTTGTCAAGAGGAGTCCTACAGACTGTGGTGTGTGTCTGAGTATGATCAAGTGAAAAATGAAAACCTAGACACCTGCTGTGAATAGGTAGAAGAGGGAAGGACTGCGTAAATATTCACGACCAGACGTCTAAGTAACCTGTCCCTGTTCTTGTGCAGTACGTGTAGACTGTCATCTGTACGGTCTCGTACGTGTCACTTTGCTCCCCACGAACGCTGTTTCGAATATTTCAGTCTAAGTCTTCTGCGTCACATACAATGAAAAAATATATTTACGTGCCCGACATGTTTTGCCTGTTAGTGCACTTTCAGTAGCGCCATAATATTGAAACTAAAGTTACTGGAAATTTTGTGTTATTCGTACCGTCTATATTCTTGTAATTAATACATTAACCACTTTATGCACTTAATAAAACAAATTCAGAAGCAAGTATGAAACTCCTACATGTTTCGGCACCGGGGTGCCATCATCAGGGAGGTATCCGAACAAGGGAGTACAAGGCCAGCATGACTGTGTAGGTATTGTGTCGCCTTCATTAAAATGATTACAATAATTATATTTTTAATATTTTAATATTAATCCAGTTGGTCCTTATTTTGCTAGGAAAGCCTAAAGTGAAGAGACCACATGGAAGACCTAAGTTTAGATGGGAATATAATGTTAAAGTAGAAGTTAGGATGCTATAAATATTTGGGATTTGCTTCACAAGCTGAGAGACTGGTACACCTAATGCATGGAGGAGTCCTTCTTGGGAAACTGATAGTCGGTCAGTTAGTCACTCTGTTGCTTTTATTAAATCCGAGTATTTAAGCGAAAACTTAAAATTGCTGAATTCCAGCGAATCAGATTTGGATGTCAGTAATTTGAGAAAACTTGAGTGTAGTGGATTGCTTGCGTTCCTACGGCTAGGATTAGAAGGCGATAACCTTAACACTTTCAGTTACACAGAGTCTATATAAACTAGGGTTTGCGTAAAATATTAATCACCAACAAATGCACAAAAAGTTTTTTCATCAATTGTAACACACTCCTACATGTTTCGACCCTGCTGGGTCATCTTCAGGGACAAACTTTCTGTTGTCGTTACACTAAGGTTGCACTATAGAGTTGAGCGAGAATGTGCTGTTGACTGTGTACTGCGCCGCTTTGGGATGCGTGAACTCTCTGCAGAGGGTTCACGCCTCCAGTACACAGTTAACAGCACATTCTCACTCAACTACAAAGTGCAACCTTAGTGTAACTATAACAAAAAGTTCTCCCTGAAGATGACCCAGCAGGGTCGAAACATGTAGGAGTGTGTTACAGTTGATGAAAAAACTCTTTTTGCGTGTGTTGGTGATTAATGTTTTTTGTATAATATAGTGCACGGACATGGAACACATTAAATTAGGGTTTGCTTGTTTCGTTTCGTTTCGTAATCCTTCTCTCTTCTGCCTACTTGTTCACAGTAGGCGTAGAGGGTTTTTTATTTTCACTTGATCACACTCAAACACACACCACAGTCGGTAGGACTCCTCTGGACGAGGGATCGGCCCGTCGCAGAGATCTCTACCTGACAACACAAACACTGTACAAGAGACAAACATCCATGCCTCCGGTGGGATTCGAACCCACGATCCCAGCAAGCGCTTGGCCGCAGACCTACGCCTTATACCGCGCGGCCACTGGGATCGGGGTTTGCTTGTCGGGGGTCGAAACTTGGTCAACATTGTGTTGCCTGGGGTCAAATCAACCGTGTTCGACTACAAAATCCACATTGTGTCCATATGTTTCTGCCACTGGATCCAAATATGGACATGAATAATTTAGTCCACGTCGTCAAACTTTCTATCTTTGAACTTTCCCATGTAGACCCGCTGATCAGCAAGGACATAACTGTAGATAGATTTTTTAGATTAATTTGTTTTGTGACATTTCCTAGTAATCGTTTGCTCTCTGCGTGTTACTCGTCTAGTTAAATAGATGGTACTCTACAAGAAAGCAAAGAAAAAAGTGGCCCTCAACAGGCTGTACGTCGCTTGTACCGAACTTGTGTTCCGTTCAGTTCCACTTGTATGGCTTCAGAGTTGCCAGGAAAACGTTAGTTTCCGGTCACTGAGAATGATCCGCCAAACTTTTGTTATTAACTTCTGTCCTTTCACAGAATTCCCTGCTGATGTAAAAAAATCACTGCTTATCAGCTAAACGAAATTACGTCCTATGGCGTGTGAATTTTATGCCCCAGACGGGTCTGTTCAAGGGACTGTGGAGAAAGATGACAGTACTCTTGTCTATTTGCATATTTGTACTAATGCTAGGTGAAAATTACTTCTTAAACAGAGCACTTACACATTCAGCAGCGTGTTAATAATAATAATAATAATAATAATTTCTGGTTATGAATATTAAAGTACGGTCTTCTAAGGTGTGATGTATTGTAGTGTAGTAGATATGTACGAAAATTTCTTCTGTCCTGAAGATGGAAGCAACGCATTCCGCTGAAACATCAGTATTGATCTACCAGGCTATACGACGTCACATCCAAGGAGACTGACATTAATATCTTAGTGAAGGCACTCTCTGTATGGTACCCGTTCTTTTACATGGTTGTGGATTCTGTAGGGAAAGCAGAGTAGGAATCGGTAAAGCATGCGTTGTGAGGATGCGTCTCAACAGGATGACAGCTGCACTAATGTTGGTGGCCAGACTGACTTCATTGATGATTCCATAAATTATTATTATTATTATTATTATTATTATTATTATTATGTTTGAAATGTTAGGCTATTTACTTCGTAATCTGGATGAATATTGTCAGCATACAAGTGCACTTGGTTGAACAACGAGGTGATATCCTGTACAGTTATACGGTGCATTGTAATGGCGGCAAAGGAATGACTGCAAGACGAGCGCGATTTGCCATTCAAGTAGCGTGACTGATGTAGCTACTGGTGTTAGCTGTTGCCCAGCAAAGCCATTAAATTAGTCGCGTGGCTAGGGTATCAGGGGCGAACCCAACGGGGTGGAGGGGAGCTGCCAGGCTGCAGCCGCCCCAAACCCCCAAAACCGAAATTTAAAAAACGCAGGTTTTTTAGATATTATATTAAAAGTTTTACGCGCTTTACTCTTCAGCCGAAATCAGCCACTGAAATCGGCTGATGGCTAGTATATTAGAATTTTGAAAAATAACTTAACCTTTTAAAGCCTAGCGGTAACTTTACATACCGCCAGGTTTAACGTTAAAAAATTCTACGTGGTGCCCACATTGCGTTTATGTGTTTTGTACGGATCTCAGAACAAACAGAAACTTTTGCCTTATAAAACATTAACAGACTGGTTTTTATAACCGAAGTGGAGAGTGTTTACAGCGCGGTACGCAATGAATCCTTATATAAAACAGATACGCTTCGTCTTTAAAGGGTTAATAAAATTAAGGAAAAACAAGAAAATAGGACACTGTGATTGAGTCATGGAACATGTAGTTATATTCGTATGTATGTAAATGCAGTTGCAGATAGTGTTATGTTGTACTTACATAATTTTTATAACATAATTTTTAAAATCAAATTGTATATAACCTCAGGGTGAGAACCCCCCTCCCCCGCCCCAAGGAAAAATTCTGGTAGCGCACCTGTAGGGTGTGAATCGAATTGTTCCTTCGGTGTTGTCAGGTATATGAAAAGACAGAACATGAGCAGCACTGATATACACTATTTACCTGTTTCTTATATACCTACGTAATATAACTCTGGACTGACTGGCACACAGACGGTAGTGTACGTGCATAAAACTGCCCGTAATATGAACGTATGTATGTCACGTTAACATTTGACGTCTGCTGTATTCATGATATAAACCTGTTGCCGAGAAGTGTCAGTGGTATAAACGTCACCAGGTACATCAAAACAGGAGGCTAAAATTGCATATGCTTCACTGTTTGTGATCCAAACATGAAAGGGAACTTGATTTTGAAATGAGACGTGATACCGGGTTTTTTATTCACATTCTTTACTTTTCTGCTGTTTATTTTATGACGATTATACGACCGTGGGCTTTCCGTAAGTTGTTAAACCTTTTGGAAGGAATCGACCGTGAACTTATCGATGTATTTTTTCGGTGTTTGCCTAGAGGGACTGACGGAAGCCATGAAAAACCTCAGGATAGCCTTGTCCCGGCCGAAAGGCGAATGAGGCAACGTAATTACCACTACAGTAACCTCCTTGTCGTCATTTCTACAACATTTACCGTTACAATAACCGGCTTGGTCTCATTTCTTACTCACAGTCCTGTCAGAAATCAAGAAAGATCCGTCCGTAACAATTTTAATATTTTTACCACTTTTTATGGACTTTTATTCATTTCTCGATATGTTTTGAGAATAAGAATTGCGAACCTGAAGATTAACTAAATCGGTCGAAACATGTTGATCTGTGCAGTAAATGTAACGTAGTTGTGTTTGAACGGACTTTGTTCTTGATTTCTACTGTATATAAATAACGTAAAGGAATGACACCCCTTAAAACACAGTCCTGTCTGTGCTTTTAATTTAGAGTGCTAATTGGTTGGCTGTTAGTTTCTTTAACGACATTATTTCAGCTGCAGAGGTTACCGATAATACCGAACCTGTAAAGAAAATGATCGTGATTGGTCAGTTGGTAAGATAAAGGTTGTGGACTGTTTCGTGGTACCGTCGCAGCATTAGGCTAGAGAGACTGAGCAGAACCTCATTCCGAATAGAATAGCACATGAGATATGAACCCGGTTTCGTCAGCTACATATGTAGAAAGTTACGCGGACTTGCTAGGTGTGTTAATCATAAAGCATTACTTTACGCAGATTAGGGCATTACCGTTACCAGCGAAACTTTCCGGATTGTGGTCAAATATGATATGTTATTGGATAAGGGATGCTCGTCATTACGTGGTTATATAATTACTATGAGCGATTTATTTTTGAAGTGTCATCATCATCATAGCGAATAAGTTCATATGTACATGCAATACAGTGTTACGTTTCGTATTTTTGTGCCCCTTTCATTGCCATTGTTTTTAAAATTTGTGTTATGAGGACTGTTTTTAAACTGTATGTCCTTGGTCTGAATCCAGTCATTCCCCATGACGCACAAGGGTGGATCCGAAAGTAAGTTAAAATGCATAGGGTCCATATTTTGGGTTCTTTATTTTCAATTCAAGCAAGAATAGCTCACATTTAATCATACTGCTATCCGCCTACTTTTTCACCAAGTCCTCGCCTCATCTGAAGCCTTTATCTTGTCTTTTGTATTCACTGTTACACCAGCTCGTTGCGTTTGTTATCAGCCATCGTGTAACTGTTCACACCTCGCACAATCGTCTTTAGATCTGCGACCACCCAAATTTTGCTTCAGCCCTGGGAACAAATAATAACTACTCGGCGCAGTTTTAGGGCTGTACGCGAGATGTTCCGTGTTTCTTTAGTCACGAAATTGTACGTCATGTAACGTTATCCTGTGGCCGCCTCTGGTGTTTTTTAAATGGTGTCGATTAAAAGTCGGAGCTTTCCGGCGAGCACTCAAACGTTTCGGTATTCTGCAGTTGCTGTACTTCACGTGGAAGTGTTCCTTCTCGGCTGCTCCCACATAACGCCTCTGTCACTCACCCACCCACCCATCCACTCACCCACTTACTCACCCACCCACCCACTCACTCACCTACTCACTCACCTACCCACTCACTCACCTACTCACTCACCTACTCACTCACTCACCTACTCACTCAACCACCCACCCACACACACACTCACCCACCCACTCACTCATCCACCCACCCACTCACCTACTCACTCACCCACTCATTCACCCACTTACTCACTCACCCACCCACTCACCTACCCACTCACTCACCTACCCACTCACTCACCCACCCACCCACTCACCTACTCACTCACCTACCCACTCACTCACCTACACACTCACTCACCCACCCACTCACTCACCTACCCACCCACACACCGACACACACACCCACACAAACACCCACTCACACACCCACCCACTCACCTACTCACTCACCCACTCAGTCACCCACTCACTCACCCACCCACTCACCTACTCACTCACCCACTCATTCACCCACTTACTCACTCACCTACCCACTCACTCACCTACCCACTCACTCACCTACTCACTCAACCACCCACCCACACACACTCACCCACCCACCCACCCACTCATCCACCCACCCACTCACCTACTCACTCACCCACTCATTCACCCACTTACTCACTCACCCACCCACTCACTCACCTACCCACCCACTCACCTACTCACTCACCCACTCATTCACCCACTCACTCACCCACCCACTCACCTACTCACTCACCCACCCACTCACTCACCCTATGGAGCAGAGTCCTTAATAAAGAAGCTGACAGTTCCTGAACTAGTCAAGGAACATCCCGTATTTTATGGAATACGAACACTCATTACAGTGTTCACAAAATCGGCCATTGATTCCTGCATTGAGTCAGATGAACCAAGTTCACGCCCTCGCATCCCGTTGCCTTAAATCCATTTTCATATTGTATTTCCTTCTGTGGTTAGGTCTTACATGTGGTCTGTTTCCTTCAGATTTTCCCACCGAATTGAAACGTGCCTGCCACATGCCTGGCCCTTGTCACCCTGTATCATTTGATCATTCTGATGGTAATATTTTGCGAGGAACACAAATTGCTAAGTTGCTGCTTAGACACTTTTCTTACTTCCTGACCTTCAGGTTCAGGTACCATCAGCAGCTTCTTTTCTAGAACCGTCAGTGCTATGTTCTTCCCACAATGCTAAAGACCAAGTTTCACACCCCTATAAAGACACGCAACGTCATAGTTTTGTTTCATCTGTACATGTTAACATATCAGACGGAAAGACGAGAAATTTTCTTAGCGGAGTGATAAGATTCATTTCTCGAGATTTTTTAATTCTTTTTTTTTTGTGAGTGCTGTTTAGACTTTTTATGTCATCCTTGAGTATTTTGGCTTTTTCACTGGAGCAGCGAGTGCTGCGGTTTCGCCACACCATTAAACCTGGAAGGATATGAAAGCTTTATTTTATCCATGCAACATAATCTCTGTTTTTCTCATGGAATTAACCAGTGTGCATAGTGTGGTCAGGTCATTGTCCGAGCTGCGGACCCCCGTGGGTCGTAGGATTGTTCAGAGGGCCCTGAGAATTTATGTAACTTCACAGAAAGTCTTGTTTCTGTAGCCGGCCCTTGGTTCCTTCTGTTAGCCTAGAATTACAACCTTTTAGCATCTTGGAGTTCCAAGATTTTTAGGTTAAGAATGGGTCCCTATATTGGAAAAGATGGTAAACTGCTGGTGCAGGTTATATTTCATAGCAGGTACCTTTGAATGTGTCAGGAGAAGGAAGCGGTTAGATTCATCACTCAGCAAGAAGCTGAAAACATGCGTCGCCATGAAAGATAGTGAGAATACTCTTGTTTATGCTGCCAAGTGAGGCATGGCATTTCCACATGAGCTGGCTTTCTAGATCAGGGTTCGCTGTTTCTTCAGAGCAATTATATCTGTTTTTATTTGAGCAGAAAGAAGGCCGAAACGAGGGAGATATGTGCGACCTGCCAATCACAGCCGCTGAGTGCTCTTCTTGGAGTTCTGTACTAATTGGCTACTTGACTTTAGCGAGTTTGGCTTCTTTCACAGACGAACAAAAAAAGCGGAATAATGGCGCTGCTTATAAACATTTCTGTTTCTGAAATAATGAGCTACGGAATGTAGTGGCTGAAACAGAACTACTAGGAGGCCTATAATACGTTTACCGTTACAGAATGGTCGTCAGCTTAACAACCATCTGCCTCAAACAAAGGAAGTTATTACGTAGGCAGTGGGGTAGGACTTATTTTCGAATGGTAGTCGGCTATACGCATTGCAGTGTATGTTAAATAAATCGGATGGGAGGTTGTCGACTGGATTCATCAGGCTGAGTATAGGGAAAGTGGGGAGGGACTGTTGTGAACGTGGTAATGAATGAGTTTTAAATTATCCATGACAGTGCATTGAGCAATTTGATAGGGTAGCAAAACCCACAAATGCACGTAAATATATGAAAGTGTGTTACAAATATATAACTCGTACATGTTTCAGCCACGCACGTCAGTGAGGATGGCCACATGAGTAGCCGAAACATGTAGAAGGTATACCGTTTTTGTAATAGGCTTACACACACTTATGTGCATTCTTGGTGTTGCTGCCATCTCTAATGGTCATGCATCTTCAGTTTTCATAAAACAAGGGGAATTTCTCGACTAGCTGAAGAATTGTTAGTCCCTGAAGAAGGACTCTGCTTTGTGGGGGGTTAGTTGTTCCCAAGCTCAATTATTTTCTCCTATTTGATACCCCAGTTTGGTAGTTTTAATACTGATGTAATTGTCATCCAGTGGGCCGCGATACCGTAGTCGGTATAGCGTCTCGCTACGGACTGAGCGATCCGGGAATCGAATCCGGTGGGGGCAATATTTTATGCATTCGCCCAGAGCGACGCTGGGGTTCACCCAGCCTTTTGTAAAATGGGCACCGTGTCTCTTTCCCGGGGTAGAAGCAGTCGGGGCGTGGCGTTGACAACCCACACCTATGTATCGCCGAGTTTAAGAAAGAGTAGAGCTGCAGTCTACTCCCTCTGTTCTAGGACGAACTTTATTTACTAGTTGTCATCCAACTAGTTCTAACTTAATTCAGTGTCTCAGTTTTAAAGTTATAAATTTGTATTGTTTACTTAAACGGCTATATTTATTTAAAATCTCGGTCCATTGGTGGTCTGTTCTGGCAGATTCTTCGTGGGTTTTCAGATTGTCTGCAGGCGTATTCCGGCACAGCACCTCTAACGTGTCCAGAACCTCTTCCTGCAACATGCACTGATTTGATTACTGTGTGATACTGTAATTACTCATGCTATATGGACTGAGTCATTGAAAGCGTCGTCAAATAAACCACAGTAAACATAATTTTTACCATTTTGAAGAAGTGTTATCCTACGCGGACCCATTATGGGGATAACTTACTGATAGACTGGCACGGATAACCTAGGTGTAACGGAGTTCAGGTCTGTCGAATTTGGTTTGGCTTATTCCTAAAACGGGTTTTCACTTCCATCATCCAGGTCACAGGAAATAGTTTTTGTAGTTTAAGAAGAGAAAAGCAATTTTGGTTCTGTTACTCTGTTGTTGCCCCTAGATAGTCTATTCCTGAGTTCCATGTTTCGATGCTGTCAAGAATTACGGAAATAGGCGAAGTGCGTTGCTCCGACAGTAACCGCGATAGATACAACTCTGAGAGCTTTAGCTCTCAAATTTAAATATCTTGAGAATGCGAAGAAGCCAATTTTTGTAACATGGAAACAAACCTGTGTCAAGAACGATACGTTACAGCAAGTAATGTAATAACACTGGTTGAATTTTTTGAAGTAAAATTCACTTAGAGATGCTTTTATGTAACGTAAAACAACGTCCGTTTCATATGGCATGTAACAACATTTGTCGTCACGTTTTCTGCAATGAGTGCAGGGGTTGGAAGTGACCACATTATACCATACATGCACGTTGTCCATTGTTAAGGGCTCTGCCTGTTACCACTTTCGTTCATCACCACTTAATATGTAGCTGCCAAACAATTCGCTGTGCTGTACCTTTCAATTCTGAAATAAGATAGAGATCTAATAAAGCTTGAACTACCATTTATGTGCATGTCGTATTCATGGACATTGTATGAATCTTCGACCAGACGTTTTCTCTGTACTAATGCTACTGACCCTGTAAACTGGCTTAACAGGGTTAGCAGGTGTGAGAGAGTGTCTTGTGACGTACCGTTATCGTGCCATTTAAGAACTGTACAAACTGGACACAGTCTCAGTTCGTCGTTTCTTGGAATATGACACCTTGCAGTATAGTAGATAAGTATGAACATTTCGCGAGAACATGCTGCTTCCACCTTCAGAACAGGAGTCTCTGTCATTCTGTGCTGGTGGAGACAGTACGTTACTTCGAAACGGCGGTGCGTTGCTACAAAGGTACATGCGTCACAACCCAGAAGGCACGATCTGAATATCTACTGCCATGAGAAGTTTCAGCTCATTTTTGCAGTTCTTTTCTTTTTTGTGAGTAAATGCGAAATTATTTTAAATTGGAGCGTGCTTGTGCAGAATTTGGTATAAAGCTGAAGAAAGTACAGTAGAGAGTTCTTTGTGTCTAAATTACTTGCTTCACACACACACACACACACACACACACACACACTGCTGTGACCAGCGAGCATCTCACGTTCGCTGATCTTTAGTTCCATCTTTTCATGTGTGAAATGTGCTGCTAAATTGTTCTGCCAGGACTGTATGTAAAAACCTTATGGAGCTATGCGTTAGGACACGAGTGACTTCTTTATAACTAGTTTTTCTTTGTGTTGTTCATTGCCCTGGTTTGGCCAAAGGAAGACACACGAAGTGGGAGTTTGAGCAGTGTACACTCTGTCAACAACTAATTGCGCCATTATTGAAGTACTGTAGTGATACAATCACCATACTCTATACAAATCGCGCTTAATTTATTGCTGTTGCCGACTGCCAGATAACAAGAATGTTACAAAGCACACCAGCTGTTAATATCCGTGGCTCATTATACCAGTCTCTCTACGGGTCATTGTCGTTTTCTGTTCAAACGCGATACTTTTATAAATGAGTTCTGAAGGGTTGTGATAGTGCCACCATACACGTATTATTAATTGCTGTCTGCAGTTTGTCTGTTATCCAAATAGAGAGGAACTCTGGAGGGATTTTACAAGGGAATATACTCAAATAATGTGTTATAAAGTCGTGGTTATTCAGATATCAACCAAGTAAAGCACATAGTAACTCGACATGCCACGCGCTTTAACATTTTCAGCCCGAGAACCGAACAAAAACCGCAGATACAAACCAATTTGTACTAACTTATTTATTTATACCTACAAATGGAAATTGTGTGTTTCAATAGAACTGGTCAATCATTTTATATAACTGCACGTTATTTTCATTTCAAAGGATCGATTTTCTCTAAATTGATGTTAATGTCAGTGTATGACTCTTTGTTCTTATTTTATTCTGTTTTCCTGTTTTGTTTACCATAGCCTTTGTGCCCAAACTGTATATTATTCGTATAGAATGTTCTATTGTACGCCATTTAGTAAATAGGTTATGATTCAAATGTGTAGATTTGAGGTTTTCCGAGCGGTATTGAAGATCAAAGTCTTTTGGGTTCTACCATGTCCACTAGTAAACAGTTGCCGAATTTTTTGTGGAGCATATTGCTTGCATCATTAGGGTCTAAGAGCCGTTGAGCTCGCCTCCGCAAAGTCCGTTAGTACTTAACAGTAATCACGGCGTAACATTCGAGAAGACGTGTATCTTCAAGGTGAACATGCTTTTTTTCGGAAGATTAGGGATCATACCCAAGGTATTACGTTGTATCTTGTGGGGCTAGTTGCTACGAGTTACAGACTGCTGGGACTCGTGTTGTTCTGCGTATAGGAATGATCGTACGTTTTTTATACACTATTTGCTGCTGTTCGCTGGAACTGAGCGCAAGTAACTACAAAAGGAGAATATGAACTACACATATGACATTTCCTTGATTTACGTTTCCTGGAAGTTTACGTTAAACTACGAAATGAACAAATGAGGGACGTACTTCAAAGTACAAACATAGCTGACAACATCAAGTATCATCTAAATTTGTGACATCTAGATGGACTTCTACAGACAAGGCGGTATCAGTAAAATGACAGTACTCATCCTGTCCCAGAGGAGAGAGATGTGTGGGAAGGTCTGTGTATAGACGTAGGGCCCAATTTTAACGTTGCTTTCTGAGAATCGGGCTCCATAGCTTCGATATGTGTAGAAGAAGCAGAAGAATAAGATGAAGGTTACAAAGAAACTTATACCAAAAGACCAGTTGCGGATCTTCGAATTGGCCAATCACATTGTCCAGCACTCATGCTACTTTATGTGCATTATAATGTTATTAATAAAACGAGCGTGCTTTGAAGGAAGTGTTAGGAATATACAGAGTGCAGCAGAAAAACCCGACGGTTTTCAAGACGAAATGATAAAATGACGTTTCATCTTCTTATGTAAGTGTTACTGTCACAGAAGAACTCAGTACATGTCATTGTATATTTGAAAATTTCGTCATTCTGATGTCCCCCACCATTTCTCAAACACTGCTCCAATCTTTCTCGAAGATTTTCCGTCACCCGACGAGTGATTTGCTCCGGAATTTCTGCGATTTCTTCCTTTATTCTGTGCTTTAGTTCCTGTATGGTTCTAGGTTTAGAGATGAAAACTTTACTTCTGAGATATCCCCATAAAAAGTAATAACAGGCGGAGGCATCAGGTGAACGCGCATGCCATGGAACATCGCCGCCACGAGAAATGATGTGCTGTGGAAATATTTCTCGCAGAGCACTCATTGATGTCCTTGCTGTATGGGTTGTTGCCCCATCCTGTTGGAACCATACTGACGAGGGATCGTTTCCACGACGAAGTAACTCTGGTTCACAGAAGCTGCGAAACATTTTCACGTAGCGCTTGGATGTCGCAGTAACCGCTGCACCTTCGTTATCATCAAAGAAGTAAGGGCCAGGGACCCCAAAATATGCGATCCCACACCAGACAGTTTATCGCTGTAGAGAGGAAGCTGCATGGAGCTCTTGTGGATTTTCAGGTGCCCTGTAGCGGAAATTCTTTTTCTTCACGTAATCACACATGTGGGAATGAAGCACATGAGAAACTTTTCCACAACACGTCATTTCTCGTGGCGGTGATATTCCATGGGCTGCGCGTTCACCTGATCTCTCCGCTTGTGATTAGTTTTTATGCGGGTATCTCAGAAGTAAAGTTTTTATCTCTAAGCCTAGAACCATAGAGGGACTAAAGCCATCCCATTACAGACCTGAAGCGGCCCTTTGCATTCCAGGAGGATGAGGCGCCCAGATTTCTAGACAATCGGCACATGAAGGTGGTAGGTTGTCAGCCCTACGCACCGGCCGCAATTACACCCCCCCCCCCGCCCCCCAGGAAATATTCCTGGTACTCATTTCTGTTAGAGGCTGAGTCGACTTCAGGGCCATGGTGCGACCATTGGGAATCGAACCCGCGACCTTCCAGTTTGTAGCGCAGTGCCTCAACGAACTGCGCCACCGCGTGCGTAGAGGAACTAAAGCAGAGAATAAAGGAAGAACTCGCAGCAATCCCGGAACCAGTGACTCGTCGGGTGACGGAAAATCTTCGAGAAAGTTTGGAGCAGTGTTTGAGAAATGGTAGGGGAAATGTGAATGACGAAATTTTCAAAAATACAATAGCGTGTACTGAGTTCTTCAGTGATAGTAACACTTACATAAGAAGGTGAAACGTCATTTTATTATCTCGTCTTGAAAATCGTCAGGTTTTTCTGCCGCACCCTGTATTATCTCGAATTTTTGGCCTGTTGATTCTTCCTATCTCAGAAGTTTACGTGCAAGCCCCGGTGATATTATTATTATTATTATTATTATTATTATTATTATTATGGCACGTATTCTGTAACGGCTTAGCGTCATCTGGCACTGCCTTTACACCAGGTATAATGAAAACTAATGGCCCAGTTAGTGATCCAGTAACCGCAGAGATAGACCCACACACTGACGTAGGAGCATACAGATACTGTTGTGAGCTTCTTAACTAATTGCGTGGAGCAGACGGGCTCCTGGGGAGTTAAGCGTGGCTCTGGGTGTCAAGAAACTTTACCTCGTGTGTTGAATCCGAAGGTTCATTATGACGTTTACAAGAACCCGCCATTGGCGCCGGTCCTGAGCCAGATGTACCTAGGCCACACCCACGTATCCTATTCGTTTTAAGAGACTTTTAATCCTATCCTCCCATCAACACTGCGGTCTTGTTTTGATTTCCTTCAGGTATTACAATTGAAGTTTTATGTGTATTTCTGTCACAAGTCCGTTGCATGCCTCGCGTATTGGGCTCTTTATTTTTGGAAGGAGATTAGTATACGGATGACTGTTATTTGGCAGTAATTGTCCGTAATTTTGTATGGACTATGCGGTGAATGTACAATAACAATGCCGCGGTCTGTAAAGACAGACATGTCCGAACGTGCTGTGGTATGAGGCCAAATGTAACATATATATATATAAAGCAACAAACATCAAAAGAGCGTTATCAATATCGAATAACGTCGAAGCTCGCTTTTAATAATCCCGGGAAATGAAAACTCTCTCCATAAAGGGAATGTAAACTTTAAACACGATCCGTTTATCAGGGTAGATGGAAAGGGGTACGACATGTACTGGTTTCAGAATTTTAAAATTGTAGGTTTACCTGTACGACGCAATGTAGTATTTTGGAGATCTAAGGCAGGGTTGTCAGCAAGCTCGCGGCATGTCATTTCCTGTTGATGTTTTAAAACTGAAACCCAGGGCCGGAGGGTACAAGATTGCCATTTCAGCAAGACGCAATGTCGTAGCTTTCACCGATATTATCGGTATATCCGGGATGAAGGAAATTGGCAGCGGAACGGTAAGATTTCGCGTCACCGTCATGTTGTTATTTTATATTACGCACAGAATAACCGAGCGGCGGTGCTTGTGACTGTGTGTGGGAGGCAGCTGGTTCGAACCCCGGCTGGTACACTGAATGTTCTGAGTTTGTTTTAGAGTTTTACTCCACGGGTGTCACACTGTTCTTTGGCAATGGACAAAGCCGATATTGTGGGTTCGTTTGTGGATCGCTTGTGTAGAGTTACAATATGTGGTATACCAAACCGCCTAAATTATTGTGTAATATTCGTAATGTTTATATAATTTACAAATCTGGCCGCGGGCTGCATAACACAACATGGAGGGCCTCGGGTCAGCCACGCCTGTTTTATTCAGTTCCTTCAAGCAAAGGATGGTATAATTCTCTAAAGTGGGCCACGGCCTCCACATCCATTGCAATTCATTATTTACTATCATTCACTCATTCGGCGCTATATAACTGGGATTTTTATGGCGTCATTAAATAATCTGGAAAGAACTACACAATAAATTATTGACAATAGAGATGCGTGTTTAAATTCTATGCATATTAGACCCTCTCTGTTTCATGCATCGAGTGACGCTTATATTGTTTCCGTCTCAAAAATGCTTACTGCGCCATGGTGGCATTTTAGCGGTAAGCAGTGTGAAACGTATGGAATGGAATGGCTGTCATAGTATGGCTTTTGAAGAATATGGTTGAAGGAAGTGGCACGTTTGATCCATAGACAAAGCACACTCATGCGTAATATCTCACTTGTTAAATCTGCGTTGCTTATAGAAATGTGTGGGCCGCTAACGTTCATCTGTGCTACGTGAAAGTAATGAAATGTTTAATGGTAAAGTACTTAGATAACGTTTCTTCAAGTCATTTGTCATTTTTGTATGTTCAGCATCTTTTTGCCACGCCTTAAGTATCGTTAATTAAAGTAGGCTACAGAAAGTTCGAATTAAGTTCAGTAATTTGTTAGCATTTGCCAGGACGCGGGACAAATTATCAGCCCGCACCCAGGTTATTCTGAGGAGAGTTGTAATGGAGATTCAGGTCTTTTGGAATCGTACACCGTGTCGACTGGTAAATAGTTATTTCCATGTCGAAGGGTTATTGTACTTTCCTCCTTAGACTAGAGTAGTCCAAGCAGGGTCTTGTCTGATTTTGTTACCGAGATGGTATAGTACGTAAAATACTCGTACGTCACAGAAACATGCTTCCTCTAATTTATAGTTATTCACATGTATCCTCCTATACGACCCCATGTAACTTATGGATTCAGAGTGCGTCGTTAAATAAAAAGCATAGAAATTTTGTCAAGCCGAACATGTGTTAGCCTGTACAGGACTCTAGTCTGTGGAAGTAGACACTCCTTTTTTATGGATTTGCCAAGCTTCGAAATCCAAAATTAATATTAATTTGAGCCAATTAATATATTATTTTTTCTGCTTCTCTCAATATGGTAACACGTTTCGTCATTGTCTGTCGTGCCCAGGACATCTTTTGCATATGTGTGTGTGTGTGTGTGTGTGTGTGTGTGTGTATAGTGTAGGTATGCAGTGTATGCATATAGATACACATAGTCTTCCATCCTGTATGAAGGTACCTATCTTACGAAATGGCCAAATTTTTTCCGTACCGTGAACTGGTCTATTTTCTTGGCCATTTCACGAAGTGGACAAAAGATCGTCCACCCGATGATACGGGCCCGTTTATAAAATTGCCGCTTTTAAGATGTAATTAACCGATTCCTGTAAGCACGTAACACCTATGCAGATGCTTCAGTTTTGTGTTAGTGTAGGCATTGTATGGTTTTAGTGTTGTTGAAACCAGAATACCTCAGGGGAGGTGGCAAGTAGGTGTTTACTTCGCGTCTGTTACTGCAGGTTTACTGTTCTTGGCTAGCCACTTACCAAGCTTTTGAGGTTGTATTGTGATGTTGATGTTTTATATCAGAATAAGACGGATGGTAAGTTTTAGATGTAAGCTACCATTCCATAGCTTGGTAAATTATTCGTGGTACGAATTGTACCCAACAGAGTCGGGGTAGCGGAATCCGTGTAGTGATTCGGCTGGACGATCTGGGGTTCGAATCCCGGCAGTGTAACGACGTTTCTTTCTTAACCAGAACTTCCAGACGGGTGCTGGGGCCCACACAGCCTCTTGTTCAGTGGGTAACGGAGTTCTTTCCCGGCGGTAAAGCGATCAGGGCGTGAAGGTAAACACCAAACTCGATATAGTGTGCAGGTTAAGAATGGGTGGAGCTATAACTCTGCTTCTCCTGTATGCCTTCGTTCATGGCTTGGACAACGAAAACTTCATCTTTTTTAACTCTAATGGTAGTATACATCTGTGTTAATGACGTGCGAGTAAGTTATATCTGTTGAGAACATAGTGCAGGGATCACGTGCTTGCTAACAACATAACGTCACGTCCCAGAAGACTTTTTTTATGCATTTTTAGTTGACACATTTTGGTACGGTGTTTCTTCATTTTTAAATTCTCATTACATTACATTACATTACATTACATGGTACATCGTATGAACGTATACAAAAACAGTGCGAGATTTATACAGTAAAGTTATGAAAGGAGATGGGTTCTGGTAGTGTTATTAACTGTTTAATATGCGGTAGTGACTATGTGTACCACCTAGTGTGAAACAAAGAAACTCTGCATTTTTCCACACTCTGCATTTATGTGTTTCTTATGATTCTAGCACTGGTTATAACTATTTAACTAGACAGCGTTAAGTGTGTGGCCTTTGTAATGCAAATGGATTGTGCTCTCTGTAAGGAAGGAACTGGGTTTTTATATAGAATTTGGGTGATCGTCAGCCTTGTATATTTTTATTGTGAAGGTGAAGTTAAGGTTGTCCCTGTGCATGCCTTAAAGACACATGAGGAGAGCAGAGGTACCACTCCACTCGTTTTTAATCTCGGCACTAGATGTAGGTCAGTGGTCAGCTTTACGCCTTGGCCGCTATACCCTGGCACCCACGGAATCGGAGGCCATGTGAGCCCCAGGTCCAGCCTGGACCAATTGGAGAAGAGAAAAGATCTGTTACCGCTGCCGGGAATCGTGCAGGCCTTAGCCCAGTCGCTATACCGACAGAGTTATCACGGACCGTTGGAATAACACACGTACGTGTACAGGCTGTTCATTATTTGAGGCTGCGTAAGCCTGGCGTTAGTGCTGAACCAATCTGGGCCTGCTCAATTTTACAATTATATTCGCAGCGTCATAATTTGAAAACCCTATGCATTCTCTCCAGCAGAATTGATTAAAGCAGGGGGTAGGATTATTCGGTCTGAAATCCATAAACTTATTATTTCTATTTGGAATAAGGAGGAATTGCCTGAGGAATGGAAGGAGTCGGTCATTGTGCTTATTTATAAGAAGGGTGATAAGACAGATTGCAGTAACTATCGAGGCATATCACTTTTGTCGACTACGTACAAAATTCTATCCAACATCCTTTTGTCAAGGTTAACTCCATATGCAGAGGAAATTATTGGGGATCATCAGTGTGGATTTCGACGTAACAGGTCAACTACTGATCATATATTCAGCATTCGTCAAATGCTTGAGAAAAAATGGGAATACAATGAGGCAGTGCATCAGCTATTTATAGACTTCAAGAAAGCCTATGATT
Organism: Coptotermes formosanus; assembly: GCA_013340265.1. Taxonomy (NCBI): domain Eukaryota; kingdom Metazoa; phylum Arthropoda; class Insecta; order Blattodea; family Rhinotermitidae; genus Coptotermes; species Coptotermes formosanus. The sequence goes on from BLKM01000627.1 coordinate 2,018,349, forward strand.
CAGTTAGGAGGGAGGTCTTGTATAATATTCTCATTGAGTTCGGTATCCCATGAAACTAGTAAGGTTAATAAAAATGTGCCTAAGTGAAACGTGTAGCAGAGTTCGGGTAGGCAAACATCTGTCTGACACGTTCCCTATTAAGAATGGCTTGAAACAAGGAGATGCTCTGTCGCCATTGCTTTTCAACTTTGCTTTAGAATATGCCATTAGGAGGGTTCAGGCAAACCAGGAGGGCTTGAAATTGAATGGTACACATCAGCTTCTGGTTTATGCTGATGATGTTAATATATTGGGCGGAAGCGTACATAGCATAAAGAAAAATGCAGAAGATTTAGTTATTGCTAGTAAGGAGATTGGTCTAGAAGTAAATGCTGAGAAAACTAAGTACATGATCATGTCTCGAAATCAGAATGCACGACACAATCACAACATAAATATAGATAATAAATCCTTTGAAAGGGTGGAAGAATTCAAATATTTGGGAGCAACCCTAACGAATCGAAACTCCATTCATGAAGAAATTAAGAGCAGATTGAAGTCGGGGAATGCTTGCTATCATTCGGTGCAGAATCTTTTGTCTTCCAGGTTGCTATCCAAAAACACAAAGATTAGGGTATACAGAACTATAATTTTACCTGTTGTTCTGTATGGATGCGAAACTTGGTCTCTCACACTGAGGGAGGAACAAAAACTGAGGGTGTTCGAGAATAGGGTGCTGAGGAGGATATTTGGGCCTAAGAGGGACGAGGCGACAGGGGATTGGAGAAGACTACATAAAGAGGAACTTAATGACCTGTACTCATCACCAAATATTATTAGGGTAATCAAATCGAGAAGACTGAGATGGGCAGGGCATATGGCACGTATGGGGGAGGAGAGAGGTGCATACCGGATTTTGGTGGGGAGACCCGAGGGAAGGCGACCACTTGGGAGACCCAGGCGTAGATGGGAGGATAATATTAAGATGGATATTCGGGAAGTGGGATGGGAGGACATGAACTGGATTGATCTGGCTGAGGATAGGGACAGGTGGCGGGCTCTTGTGAATGCGGTGGTGAGCCTTCGGGTTCCATAAAATGCGGGGAATTTCTTGACTAGCTGATAAACTGTTAGCTTCTCAAGAAGGCCTCTGCTCCATGGAGTTAGTTAGTTAGTTAGTTAGTTAGTTAGTTAGTTAGTTAGTTAGTTAGTTAGTTAGTTATGCATTCTCATCTGAATAGGGTAGTCTGAAGTTTAAACAGACGAAAAAAATAGGATGTTACTATTAGTGAGACACACAACGGTGTGTTGCAGTTAAAGTGATTAACGTGTTTACGTTTTACCGGTACACATGTACATAAGAGGGCACAGAAATAAGAGCTTTGTATGACTCTGTGTTTCTCACACTGGTTCTTAAATTAAGGAAGCTCTTTTATTACCTGCATTAGGGAGTTTCATAGGTTAAAACAGAATACGTGTTCTAAAAAGCAGAGCACGCAGTACGGAAATTTCGTTTGCTTTATCTTTTATGACGGACAGAAGAATGGAAACTGAACGCTTTTATAGTTACCACCTTCAGTGTGAGAATATACTCTATACTACATTGATATTTGCAGGCGGTCCCCACAAAATGCCGCTGTGGCTGCTTCCACGAAGCAATGTGGAAAAAGCTAACGTTCGCTGCAGATTAGCTATATAAATATGAAGCGAAGGGCTGAGAACGCCAGAATTATGTTCACGTTACACACGTTGCGTGTTTTTGACGTCTTGGTAAATTTTTATGGGGAACACAGGCTTGCTGATGTGTTATCTAACGGAATATTTACTTTTGATAACGAAAGTGCCATTTTGTTAGTGGAGAAGGGCCTCGCAGCAGAAGCTACGGACGCACCGCAGCAGTAAGGCTTCTTGTGCTACCCTCTGATGAAGGTGAAGATGGTGATGATTATTTTTTTCCTTTTCCAACTAGTGGAGCACCGGTGGAATGAAACTGTCAGGGGAAAACTGAACTACTCGGGGGGAAAAAAAACCTGTCCCAGTGCCACTTTGTCCGCCACAAATCCCACATGGACTGAGCCGAGATCGTAGCAGGGAAGTGCCATGTTGGAATTTGTTTTTGCAACTTAAAGTAATTTGTATATAGATGTTGGTCTAAAATATCTCCATTATTTATTTTCTTTGTTTAATAGACAATACAGCATGTAACTTTGTATGCCGTTACTGCGTCATGTAACTCCAGCGGAGTTTCTTGTAGAAAGTGTCCACAAATGTAACCTGATGCAGTATAATAGAGTCGATGAAGTGGGCGGGGTCACGTGACATGCATTGAACAGAAGAATAATGCAAACAGGATGTTCGTGAGAAAATGTGAATGAAAGAGACAGCTTGGCAGACCTAGGTTTACAGGAGAAGCTAATATTAATATTGATTTAAAGACACTGGATGGGAGGGTGTGGAGTGGATTTGTATGGCTCAGGATATGGGTCAATGGCGGGCTGTTTATACACACGATATTCGGGCTCAATTAAGTGTGCGCAATTTATTGACTGCCTGAGGATCCGTTAGATTCTCAGAGGGCTGCGTTCCGTGGAGTTAATTAGTTAGTATTATGTAGTGTAATGCAATATATTGGAATTTATGTGCATGAAGAATATCGGTCAAGCCAAGCCATGCATCAAGCATTAAACTCAGCAGTAGCTTGTGCTAGTTGCATCTTCCCTCACAAGTCTCTCAATTTGACGTACCTACCTGTCATCATAACCTGTTATACGCACGCGCGTTTGTGTAGGCATTTTATACATTTCATATTTAGTCGCAAATGACGGTGTAAATGAGCCAGCTTCGAACCTGTAAATTGATCGCTGTACAATCTCTGCGTGGCATACAACATTGAAACGTTACATAATGTTTATTAACTTGCTGTCTAGTCATTTATATGTGAACCGCACCGAACAAGTTGGCTCTATCAGTAACGCTTCTGACTTATATTTGGGGGGTGCCGGTTCGAATATCGATTTTTCAAATGCACAATTTTAGCAGTGCACATTATTTTCGGACGTGCTTGGGTAAACGATTAGCCAATTACGCCCCAAATGTTTAAGGATATGTGTTTTTTTTCTCGTAATCTGTTACTTAGAAATCCCTCCAGTCAGTGGGTGCGTGTAGAATTACATGCGGAAGTCGCACCCCGTTTTCGGGTATTTGACGACCGTGTCAGTATCGAAGACTGTGGAGTGCTGAATGATATGATGATCGAGGAATACTGTCCAGGTGCTTTCCTCGAAGGAAAATCACAAAAACATCTAGCAAGGTAGCCAATGTTCCACCTGAGATTCGAACTGGCCACCTCCCGAATACAAGTCTGCGTCATGACCGCTACGCCAGCCTGATCAGTAAAACTCCTGTCGCAGAAAGTTTATCCATCTGTACACCAGAATGAACGGGACACTGTTTTCTGTCGGTGTCAGCTTGTGAATATGTATAGAAGGCCTTTCAGGGCGTGTTAATGGAATTGTCAGCTTTCACACTTGGAGAAGCACCATGGAAACCACACTGCTTTAGCAATACGTAGCAGTTGAGTATTTCCATTGTGCGGTCGTCAAAACAGTGTAACTGTTCTACTGTTTTCTGAGTCAGAGCAACACTGTGGGTACATTGAAAGTGAATACATTGCAGATACAATGTGCGCACATGTGAAAATCACGTCATGTTGCTAGCATTACCTCCCAGTAACTGATTAAGTAAGCGCTGCGGGCGTCAAACTCATACGTAGTATTCCATGTAGAAGTGTACACGTGACAAATCTGTATTTAATATTCCTGTTATAAAGTGTTCGTAAAAATGTTACAGTCTATTCTAGAAGTTTCAAGGAATCGGGAGTGTTTAATCTCCCTGGATCTGATACCGTTAGTGTGAATGAGTCACACTACGGTTGCCATGGTTACCAGTTTGCCATATTCTCGGCGAGGTAGGCGCTAAGACTGAAGAAACAGTGCCGCATAGACTGTATTCTCTGTGAGGTACGAGCGGAGCTTGAAGAACCATTTGACCATACAACATGGCGCAACCAAATGGCAGCACGTCGATGAATGGAATTAACGCCTGGTTTGCTGTAAGAATAAAGACGATCGAGGCAAGAGGCAGTGGAGTGGCACGTGAGCATTATGGCATTCATATGGCTAAATCCAGTCATTCCGCTGCTCCATATGCCTTCATGGCGTCGCGCCTAATTAGGCACACTGAGACCTTGTGCAATTGTCGACTACTGATCTGGCCTATCTATCTTAATCCGTCATTCCTGAATATCCGTCATCTCACTGAAGTGTCAGTAAATTGACGCAAATCTCGTAGTTGCGCGCGACACACACGCGCGGGCGCGCGCGCGCGCACACACACACACACACACACACACGAGCTTATCATCAAATTCGCACTGTCTGCCAGTCTGACTCAGTTTTAGTACTTTATAGAATTACGCATATTGAGTTCTTATGGGCGGAGTGACAGTGTGTGCCTGTTCTGGATAACGGGTCGATTGTGGGAGATACTCACTTTCCCGGTGCAGTATACTAGAACCATACACCAGACAAAGAATATTACGAGCCAACCTACGATCCAGGGTGTCTGGTGACGTAATGTAATAGCTTGAGGATTAGATTGCTAACCAAATACCAAGTAAAAAATGTTACATCAATAGGGCTCCGATTCGCAACAGTTAAGGCTAATTCACACATGCCATGCCGTGCCGCTAGAGGTTTAGATTGTGTCGTTCCCATATGATTTACACAGGGCGACCCTGTTTAATTCACACATGCCATGCCGCACCCGTGCCGTTCCCCTGCCATGCCGCTTCGAAAGCGACTTCTCAAGGCCACGGCACAGCGCGGCAGGGGAACGGTATGGCATGTGTGAATTAACATCGGCCGTCTCTCGACGGCCTGTAGGCGACCTGCCTACGTTCGGCTTCTTCCGGCTAACAGGCGGAGTTTCACGAAGGTTGTTAACCAGAATGCTTATCAGTCTTCCACTGAACTGCAGCTGGGGACTGACACCTAAACAACGTCTGTCATGAATGAGCAGAACAGTGGTAGCAACAGACTTCAAACGAGGATCCGTTAAACCGTTTGATTAGCAGTTCGGATTTTTCCGGCTACCACGCGGACTTTCACGAAGGAGAAGGCAGGGCAGGGGCGCAGCACGGCATGGGCACGGCATGGCATGTGTGAATTAGCCTTTACAAAGCTACGGGACTTTTCAGTGTGAGTGAATAAGGAGATGGACACGAAAACACACATATTTTCGGGGAATACATGATTGTGTTGACTTCAGACAATGTTACACTGTTACAGCGTGTTTACAGCAAGTGTTTCCAGTGGCTGTCTTTGGCCTTGGCACACGGTCTGGCCCGTTTCAGCGCACCAACAGAAATGGATGCCGCATTGTGTTGGTAGTACACCTGATGGCCTGTGTGTGCAGAGGAATGTCTTATAAGAGGGCTGGCATTTATTTTCTAAGCAGGGAGTGTAAATGTCATCTGTCAGCCGTTGTATGCATACACCATGCAGCCTGCTGAAGGTACCTGGCGAGGGCAAATTTCAAAGTTCAGAGCTCCGCAGCTTTGTAATGGTTGCTCATCGGACCCATGTTGGTGCCATATATTTGACTCGGTACGAGGTCTGGAATCTCATCCTGAAGTTACGACATAGTCGCCTGACACTCTTTATTGTGCCAACAAAGCATGGGGGAAGAACAGAGGAGACCATAATATTTTTAACTCTGTAACAGTGCAGATATTAGGCCCTAGAATATGCAGATAGATGTGGTACGTACCATGTGAAAATACTATTCGCTGTGGAAGTACATGAGGAAGGTAACAGGTACACTGTGCTGTTTGCATACTCTTACCCTTTAAAGACGAAGCGTATCTGTTTTATATAAGGACTCAGTGCGTACCGCGCTGTAAACACTCTCCACTTCGGTTATAAAAGCCAATCTCTTAATGTTTCATAAGGCAAAAGTTGCTGTTTGTTCTGAGATCCGTACAAAACATATAAACGCAATGTGGCCACCATGTAGAGTTTTTTAATGTTAAACCTGGTCGTATGTAAAGTTACCGCTAGGCTTTAAAAGGCTAATTAAAAACCATTATACTACCTTCGAAGGCGTAGAGTCTTCTGGTGGAATTCACAGTGGCGCTTCCCGGACAACAACCGCTGTCTCTTCAATCTTCATCGATGCATAAATCTCCGTTGTCTTTCATGCCATCCATCAGATATTCCATTATGTTCACTGGCGCGGCTGTTAACAAAACGAAATTAAATCTGGGTTCGAAAACATTGTCTGCGAACACATTACAAGCTGAAACATCCATCATGTTCCGACTCGAAACACCATAAAATGCCACATGCTGTACGGGCACGACCCCCTCTTCCTTTATAAATGATTTCAACAGGTGACTTGCTGTGATGTTTTTGCAGACAGGCGTCCTTTTATTAATAGATGGCCTGTATGCTGCAAACGCTGCACATATGCCGGCGCCAACAAACCAGTAACTGCTGGAACTCCACTTCGCCGTTTATGAACAAGGGAACATTTATTCTCTAATAGCAGGCCTAAATGTATTAACACGCTGGCTGAGCTACTTTCTAACGGAGTAGGCCTTTATTATTTCAAAACAGAGAACATGACACACGACTTCATGTCGTGTGATTATTGCTTTTACCCAACGTCGTTACTCTGTTCGAGTTCGTAACGTGCATATAAAGAAAACTAATTGGGTTACCTTCACAATGTAGCAACAGCAACACATAGTAGCTTGGTAGAATATGTAGGGTAGGGGTAGTGTGCCGACAGGAGAAGACGGGAGTTGTGCCTGTGTGCTTTTGTAATTAGTTGATGGCTTCTAATTTATCTCAGACGAAAGTCTTCTGGCTTTTGACACGGTGTACGTTTATAGACTGACTCCGGCATCTGGAGGGAACATGCGTTCTTCACTTTGAGATATACCTGAACATAATTCCTTTAATCATGAAGGCGGAAGAAGTATGTTCCTTCGAATATCATTGTCAACCTACAAACCTCCACGATATCAAAACGTAGAATGCGTTAATCTGAACAATCCCCAGCGTGAAAGCCTCTAAACTTATGTTATAATTCATTTGTCAGGTAAGTGAAATGATTTTGGTATTATGACCTAAGCTGTACGTTCGTTTCGTGCTAGGAACAGCAGTTTGCTGAGGAAGATAATGGGGCCTAACCGGGAGGAAATGGCAGGAGGATGGAGGAAATTACATAATGAGCTCATAATTTGTACTGAATAAAGATAAGATATGGGGCAGGGGGCGCACGTAACTTGCCTGGGGACAGATAAGAAATGCATACAGAATTTTTGGCGAAACACGAAGAGAATAGGCCTCATGGAAGGCACAGGCGGAGATATCACTTTCATGTAAGAAAATGACAGTTACAGGGTGAGAATTTATACTGGCCGCGTCTATTAGAGGGCATGGATCGGTGCCTGGCTCTTGTGAGTAAAGTTAAAGGAGCTTTTGGTGTCTTGTGAATGTGGTAACGAACCGTGGGGCCCATAAATGACCAGCTGAGCACTCGTGGTTTCTCAGGGACTTGTTTATTGATGCTAGTTGATACTATAATAAGCAAAAGTTACTTCAAAAAATTAATCGATTGGTATATATATCTTTAAGGATATACTCTTCTTAAGCTTAACAAATGACACTTTCACACCAAAGTTTACTTTCCTTGTAGTACGTTATATTTTATATATTTTGAATATCTGAAATTCCACTTTCTAGCAGTAACATATGACTGTGCTTGGCACAGTAACTTAACGTCTTAAAGCTTAGCGGTAACTTTACATACCACCAGGTTTAACATCCAAAAATTCTGCGTGGTGCCGACATTGTATTTATCTGTTCTGTGGATCTCAGAACAAACAGCAACTTTTGCCTTACAAAACATTAAGAGATTGGTTTTTATAACCGACGTGGAGAGTGTATATAGCGCGGTACGCACTGAGTCCTTGCATAAAACAGACACGCTTCATCGTTAAAGGGTTAATTCAGTCTCCTGGGAAACTATAAAACTAAATGCTTGCGACCTCAGTTACGAAGACACATATCAAATCCAGTAAACTGTGTTTGCTTGGAAACCACTCAGCTATTCGCACGAGTGTGGACTTCAGAAGCCGTTGTAATAAATTGGCTCACAAGAGTCATAATGGGCACGTTGGTTTTCATTTTGTGATCCATGTGAAAACGATTATTTTGAAAGGGCTTGCAGGTTTTAGTGGAGTGGAAATTGATATGGAAAAAATATTCTCTGTTTTTCTTTTAAAAGTGTTTATTTAACAGTCGTTTGTGTTGAAGATTCACGCCTTCTTGGTTGTTATGTTGTGTCGACTGGTAAATAGTTACTGGCCTTTAGAAGGGTTGTACTACCTTCATCTTCAGGACCAAGCAGAACAAGAAAATTCTCTTGGAACTGCCTGAACCTGAAGAAGAAGGCTGTACGATTCTGCTAAATGGCGGTAGCTGTTTACCAGTCATAAAAACGTAGCAACCCAGAAGACCTGAATGCTCAGTAACACCGCTATGAGGACCTCGAAGTTTGCAATATTTGCGTTAAATGATTATAAGTAACCATAAATTAATATCCAGCTTGGTTTTACAATGTGTACAGAGAAATGTGTTTCTGATATAACTTAAAAGTATGTTTGACTCTGCAGTTTTGTTTGTGAAATTTTCAGTACGGGTTACTCGCAGAAGGGAATGTGTATATTCATGTATTGTCCATTGTTGTCTGATTTTAACCAAAACTGGAATTTTCCTACATCTTTTATTGAATTGTCTCCCATGGAAAGTTACAAATAAATCTGCCAGAAGACATTGGCGACGATATCAGATCACAAACGGACAGATGTAACTTCCACATAATACGTTATTTTTATTACATAAAGAGCATCTTATAAATTATATCTACGAAAAGGAAAATCAAGTGCCTTATGTTGAACAGAGCGACTTGCAGTAAGGAATCCGTATGTTTGGTTAGTTTATTAGCCTTTTGTACAGTTTTCGTTAATTTACACGACGTAAGTGTGAAGTGTAAATTTTACTTTTTATCTTTTTATATGTACAGCCAGATGATGGCTAGTTGATTAGCCGAAACGTGTAGCTGTTTGTGCCAATGAAGACTATATGTTGTGATTGACGGATTGCAAGTTGATTTTTAATGTATGAATCGTGCTTACATTCTAGGTACTTAAGTCGTTTTCTGTGTGATTGTGTATGCACTTCTGTAAACTTAGTTTTGTGGCCATCAGTTGCTCAAGTAATTCTCCGCTCCAGAGAGCTGTTGTAAGCCTTTAAAAAATATATGTGAATTTCTCTGCAGATAAGAACAGATTTCTTTAAACTCAGGTACAGGAAATTAAAGTGTAGATACAGTTACGAAATTTTCTAAATTTTTGTGGAGAGCTTTTTAGAATAAGATCAAAGGTAACTGAAAATGCGAATACGACGTGGTATAATTTGGCTTCCTAGATTGTGGGTTTAACTGGAGTTGTTATTACTATATTATATCGAACTTCTACCGAGTGTATAAGAATGCTCTGGTAAGAAATTATGTGTTCTTACTCTTTCATTCCGCTAATGCTTCGCTAATTAACATAGCCTCACAAGAGCAATCAGAATCTTAAAGTGAGAGTCACAAGCCTGACGATAGCGCAACAACCCCATTTAATGGTATTTTGTACCGCTAATGCAAGCTTAGGATGCCCATTCTACTAGACCGCACCTTCGATTATCGAGAACTACAAAGCACAGAACACGTGGAACAGAGCACACAAGCAAACTTGGCTGTAGTAAAGTAGGGGAATTTCAGTTGAATTAATTACGTATGTCTGTTGACGGGAAAAGGATAAAAGATGGCTTGAAACGAGACCTTTATGAGCTTAAATCCAATTTCAAAACGGATGTGAAACTGCAATTAACCTTTGAGGACCAAAAAATCTGCATTATACAGGGTGTTCCGCGACGTATTAACCAAACTTCAGGAACGCGTGCTTCATGTTATTTAGAGCAAAGAAGTCTTATAAACTTCAGTTAGTTCTGGCACCGTCATCGTGTTACGCGCTTTTGAGGTGAGCTGGCACTGCTATCGCTTGATCGAGGTGCTGCTTGTACACTGGCTAGTGGCTGTGGCTGTGTTTAGTTGCGGTACGATAAGGTTGTCAGAATATCTGGCATGTTTACAGATGAAGAGTGTGCCTACGTAAATTTTGTGTACGGTGTCTGCAATGGAAGTGGTAGGCTGTTCTGGCATATCAATGACAGTATTTACTTTTTAGAATTCCACATCGCTCAGTATTTGAGAACGGTTACAACTCTAAGTGACGCTAGTTCTTTGCCACGAGCGAATACAGAACATGAACTGCAAGTGTGTGAAACAGACGGTGTTGTGGCTGCAGTGCAGTGAAGGTCGTGTACAAGTAAACGCGGAATTTTCCGGACGACTGGTTTAGCGCAAGCAAAGGTATGGAGAATTTTGCACCACGAAGGTCTCTGTCAGTATCGCCTTCAAAGATGACAACACCTCTTGCTGGCAAGTCACGCACAGAGTCAAGAGTGTGTCGCGGTGATGAACCTGAAGCAAGGCATCAGTGACTATAGGTCATGAATGAAGTCGTCCTTGGTGCCAGAAACCAAACAGGACTCATACCTTGGCAGCATTCAGTAGCGCCACGTTTGGCAGCACGTGTGCAGTCTCAAGTCGCATTCGCACGGCTTGAATATTTGAAAAAACATTTGTAAGTTATGAGCACTTGCCACGTCATCAGAACGCGCACTTATACACATGATGGCCACATGTCCGTTTCCTACGCTTTGCCGGTGGATAGGACACAAAGGAATCACCAGTGTTTATTTACGTATGAGGCCGACAATTGTTGCATTCTCACGACTTGACAAACGTACGAGTGTCTTGTGTGTGGACGATCAGTATTATTCGGTGTCTTGATTGGCGAGTGGCCATGTACACGAGTTGTGGGAACGCGATCACAGTGACCAGGCAAATATGTTCGAGGTGTAACTGAATACGAATGTTTGCAAAGTAAACTCCTGGTGGAAACGGTATGACAATAACGATGTCGAAACTGCCTACAATTTATCAACTGTTCTGTTGTACACGCTCCTCAAGTTCGGCCAATATCTTGCGGAACATTCTGTATATAAATCAGTTTTTCTCGTTTTTACATTAGAAAGACCAACCGGTGAGTGCTGTATAAGGAAATAGTGGGTGATTATTTTGTGAATAACACGGAATACATATACACGGTGTGTGGTGAAAACACAGAATTGTTAATGTTGAACGTGGCGGTACATGTAGTAACCTGTAAGCTTTAAATGGTTAAAACCAAAATTTGATGGATTAATAGGGTTTTGTTGTGAGTGTGCGATACTGCCATCTCCGAGTGCTCGGAGTAAATACATTACCTAACCTATCAATGTGCACATGGTTGTGGCGGTGTGTGGGGGGGGGGAGGTTCAAATTTAAAGGAAACCCAGTTTGATAACTGCTGTGTTTTGCATTTGCTCCTAATTGAGCTGAAACCTGGCAGTAATGGGGAGAGCGGTTGAAATGGTTTTGCCTGGCTTCAGTGTCGTTGACGAATGGGGGAAAAACTAATGGATACAATTGACGCAAGGTGTTTACAGCCTATAAAATCGTGAGCTTAACAAAAATGTGAACTTCAAAGGGGTCTACACAAAGACGGGAAATCGAGCGCTATTGGAACTGAAGCTTTGTGAAAATAGACACAGGCCTATAATGAACTTCGGACTTTTGCACAGAACCTATGCCGCGGCGTAGGATGATGATAATGATGATAATCACTATTTATTTATTTATTTATTTATTTATTTATTTATTTACGTACTGCCTTAACAGCCTGGTGGCCAGTTACAAAGACAGCACGAGTACAAGAAATATGAAAAACCCAAGCCAAGACTAAAAGAAAAGTGTAATAATAATAATAATAATAATAATAATAATAAAATTTGACAGTGAACTCTGGTATGAACATGTACCAAAATCAGTAGAAACAAGTCAAGTGGGCAAGGTAACCATATTATGGAATCAACAAGTGCAAACTGACAGAACCATCCCCAACAATAAACCAGACATCATAAACCGGGATAATGAAAAAGGAACATGTATACTAATTGATGTAGCAATCCCGGGAGACAGAAATGTGATAAAGAAAGAAGCCGAGAAGATTCTAAAATATAAAGACCTTATAATAGAAATACAGCGCATGTGGAATGTAAAAACAAACGTGACGCCAGTTATAATAGGAGCACCTGGAACCATTTCAAAATCCTTCAGAAAATACTTGCGCAGCATACCGGGAAAGCACGATATCAAGGAACTGCAGAAAACAGCTATATTGGGCACAGCACGCGTACTGCGGGAAGTGCTAATGTAGAAGCACAAAGGAGTTTAATATGGAAGTGAGCGGTGTACGCACAATTAACAGTACGCGCAGAATAGCTGCGACACTGTATACCCTAGAAACATGGTTTGTTTCAGGTATATAAGTGTGAATACCCTGCATAAAGGAGATGATGATGATGATGATGATGATGACCAGAAAGATCTCTTACAACATACATCATAGTTCTGGTATAGAATTCTTTGAATATCTTCTCCTTGAATTCAGTTTTCCGCATCCAGTACAACAGCACAGACCTAGTTCCTTAATGCTACATTGGCACTGCTGTAAGTTATACCGTTGTTGTGAACGGTCGTCTGTAACCACTTCAGTCGCATATGTTGAACTGCACGAAGTTTGCCTGTCACGCAAGATGAATGGATTTTATTTCACAAGACTTTACTTTTATATATTTCATAATGCAGGCACGAACAAAACCCTTTTGATTGTCCTAAACTGAAGAGAGAGAGAAAAGTACTGTATGAATAATACAGGAAATACAGTAATGTAGTGTTGCAGAATATCAGAACACGTAGGCGTTCACCGGAGGCTTCCCAAATTATAATCGACAAGAAAGATAGCGTGAGAGAAAAGGGATTTTAAAATGCTTTTAAAATGTGTATAAGGCAAGAATTCAGACTACTGTACCTCGTATTCACTTGAATAAAATATTAACTTTAAGAGGCATATCAATTCAGTTATTATAGTGCCATGTTTTCTCGTTCTTGAATATTCGGTAGCGTTTCAAAGGAAACCCTTTCTTCTTTTCCGTTCTGCACGTTAGTTTGCCTGTCACGAATTGCATTGTCATCTAAAGTCTATGTTAATGATGGCCGAGACACCTATTTGCAGATGGTGTTAAAGGAATAATTTCCACTTGAGCCTCAGCATGCATCCACTGTACAAGAACTAACCTCCCCACTTTTTTGTAACCCACTGGGACCATGTGCGCAAGTATAATATTACAAGAAATATTGACTGGATACACTGCTCAAAAGTATTTATTAATTAAAGATTTAACGTGTTTCGGCGGGCCGCCGTCATCAGGGATCACATGAAAACACGTGGACAGTCTTTTAGACCATTCAATTTAGATTAAGTTGAGAAACTAGCGTACATAGCTTTCTCTATTTTATGTATTTTTTCTTTGATCTGTGTTAGTTTCTCACTTTAACCTAAACTGATGGCCTAAAAAACGTACTCATGTTCTTGTGTGATCTCTGATGACAGCGGCACGCCGAAGCATGTAGGATATTTAATTAATAAATAAGTTTTCCAATAGTGTGCTGTTTTGGTCTTTGTATTAACATTGACCTTCTCATCATTGAAGAATTAGCACTGAAGACATGAGTTTCGCTCACACAGTATGTGTATGTTCCGCATGGTTCTTATAGCAAGCAGGTATGTGTTCCCTGTGTAACATTCATCGACTGGTTTACTAATGTAAACGGACTGTGTTCTGTGTACGAACTGAATTTTTGTCTGCGAGTAACATGCACATTAGGTTTAGTCTTCATATTGGTAGTTATGTACCCTAGCTGCAGAATTTGTGTTCTTGGGAAATACTACAACATTAGTGATGGAATGAAGGAGGGAGCTGGCTTAAGTATGCATCCCAAGGTCACCTTAGAACAGGCCATGAAGGCCTAGATGGGGACTGGAGGTATAGCTCTACCCTTTCTTTAACCTCGGCGATAGATTAGGGTGGGTGGTCATCGCCACGCTCCGGCCGCTTTACCTCTGGGAAAGAGACCCGGTACTCATTTTACAGGAGGCTGGGTGGGCCTCAGGGATCAGTATGCACGGGTGCTGAACATCTCGCCCACAGCCGGATTCGATCCCTGGACCGTCCAGCCTGTAGCAAGTCGCTATCCCGGCCCACAAGTATGCATGTAGGACATGAAAAATGCATACACAATTTAATCAGAACAAGTGCCAGAAAAGAAAACGCCACTTGGCACAGTTAGGCATAGATAGAAGGGTGTTAAAGTGCAGTATCAGGGTATGGACTGCGTTATTCCAGCTCAGGGTGGGGTCGAGGTTGGGCTATTTTGATCACAGTAAAGCAACTTGGGTTCCATGAACAAGCTGGAAATTTATTAATTTGCCGAAACGCTTAACATATCAACAGGGTTTATGGGCCGTGGAGTTACTTAAGTTAAATTCCTACTCACATTCAGTCTGCGTGGTTATTAAAGTCCGGGATTTTTGCAAAAAACTAGTTAAATATATGAGGGTGGGGAGGTATGGGGAAGAGGAGAGGTGCATTCAGGTTTTCTTTTTCAGGAAACCTGAAGAAAAGAAACCACTTGGAAAACCGCGGCGTAGTTGGAGGGTGATATTAAAACGGATATTCAAGAATTGGGATGGGGATATGGACTGGATTGATTTCAATGAGGATAGAGACAGCGGGCTTTTGTGAATGTGTTAATGAACCTTCGTGTTCCATAAAATTAATTAAGGATCAATTAGCTTCTCAAGAATGACTCTGTTCTGTGTAGTAGTAGTAGTAGTAGTAGTAGTAGTAGCAGTAGTAGTAGTAGTAGTAGTAGCAGTAGTAGTATATGAGTGTGTTTTTGTCCATAGTTATTTGGCGTTTGTAGTGCCTATGATTTGGGAATTGTCATTCGTTTCGTACTGACCTCATTTCTTAGCTCTTCGTATGTTTCAGTGGTTTTAATAATGGGTATGTATTTCCGTGCTACAGTTTTACAAATTTAGTTGTGATATACAAGAAGCCCTTTCAACTATCAGGCGCTGATAAATGCGTGGAGGAAGTAATTCGTTGGCTCTGGAACTGGTTCGGCTGTGAAAGTTCCAAAGCAAATTTTTGTAGATGTTTATTTAGTGCAGTTGGTTTGGCAATGTACAGACTTAAAATTATTACCGGTTTTCATCCTGGCGTTCTTCAAAAATCTTCAAAGTACAAAGTGCTGAGTTGGTTGTCGGTAGTGTTGAACGGGAGAAAGTAATTAAAACGCGGCCTAGGGAGAAAGTATGCTTCTTCGTAATTATCACACTGTTTTTTGTTTCAAACTGTCCTGCGCTAAGCGAATTGTTTGTATTAATAGCAACAACTGTTCACAATCTCTGGTGAACTACCGATGTATTTCTTCCATCACGCTCCTGCCTCGGCTCTCAGGGTACTCCGAAACGTTGGTACACTGGTACCAGACTAGAGGGCGGCACATACAAAAATATAGCAATGTTCGTAATCACTGTCAGTGGAATATCAAATCTCCCTCATATTTATTACTCGTCACTCAGTTCTAGCGAGTACCATAATTGTTGTTCTCAGATGCATCCATCTAGACTTCACATGTAGTATGTAACCTATAAAGCGGAAGTGATAGGGCACGGTTGGTAAAAGCTTCTGTCTTTATGCACCAATTTCCTTACCTGATCCATCTTCGTGATTTAAAAAGTTTTCTCTCAGCTTCGTTGTTACGTCTCGTCATTGAGAATGACACAGAAGTGCGCAGCGACAAATCAGCTGTCGTATTTAGAGGGATTGCTTTCCCGCCGATAGCACGGGTGTCCAACACACGGCTGCTAGTAAATAGCTTTATAGAAAATATTACTTCTAGAAAGGCCGCTAGTCAATAGACTAGTCAATAAATCCATTGCCATTTCTGTAATCCAGAAGTTTGCCATGTTTACGGCAGCACGCCACTGGTATGTATCCTGAGCCAGATGAATCCATTCCACAATCTCAGGCCCCATTTCTTCAACATAGTTTTAATATTATCCTTTTATATGTGCCTGTCTTTAGAATATTCTCTTCACTTCAGGTTTTCCAACTAAAGTTTTATATGCATTTCTCATGTCCTCGTTGCGCGCTGTGTGATGTAGTAGCTCTAATGTCTGGTGACAAGTGATTCTGACGAATCTTCTTGTCATGTAGTTTTCACCAGCCGCACTTTGTTGCTGGTTCTTATGCTTCATGTTGTACTGTAGCTAGGATCTTTGGTGTGCGGGTCCAGTAATCACAATGGCCGTCCCTAACTGAAATTAATAACTTAAAATATTACCTTTACTTGCCGAATTTCTGTTTATTTGGGTCAATAATTTATACTTTTTTAAGCTCAGAAAATATTTTTTTTATTTAAACTATTCGTTTTTTTTTGCTCATTGGACGACCCTGCCGCCCGAGGCGTTCGCATTACTCGCGACCCCCTCCCCCAGCTGCGCTCCTGGTGTCATGTGCATGTGAATGTCAGTTCTAGTATAGCAGGTTGAATAGTTCACCTCATGTGCATGTGAATGCCAGTTCTAGTACAGAAGACAGGGTAGTATATGAGTATCTCATGCTTTCGCTACTGATATTAACTCTTATTAAGCAGTTGCCTTTTACACTTTCCATTTGTACGGTAAGTCGCTTTAAGAGTACAACATCTTTACAAATTCGGTAATCTCTGCTGGATAAATGCGGTGAACAAAACCATTTCCGACTGTAAGAAAGAATATCTTACCACCTTCAAGTCGCACAGGGAAGGCAATTTGTCACTGTGCCCTTCGCCACGCAATGAAGCATAGAAGTAAAACTGCCAGCTTTGCACTCCGGCCATATTATTCCAAGGTAAAGTAATCCTCATGGTCCTTTGCGCTGCTGTGGTCTTGAATGTGAACGTGTAGAGAAATATTATGCTTCTAGGGTTATCAAAGCCCGATCCCTTAGCCTATCAGTATGGTGACTGAGCTGTTGCGAGCGGTAAACCTCATTAGGATTTAATGAAATATATTCGCCATGTTTGCTTCTTTTGTAGATGATTTTATGTGGATTGCGAGCTCAATTTGAACGTAACCTGTAAGTAATGTAGATGAAATACTTCTGTGTACTCAAGTACGACGAAGGGGAGGAGATTTGTTCGTTCTGTGGTCGAAGGAAACCCTTGAGATATCCAAACTTTCAAGCAATTCTGTAGAGGAAACTGCAGACTTCGTTGTATACTTTTACAAAGACCTTTCGCGTATGATGTAAGCCTGTTATGTGTACGATCTTTACGTGCTGGAGACTAAAATTCATGCCAGGTCAACAGCTTTTTTGTTTTTAATATGAAACCGTATTCTAGATTTTCCTTGGGGCAAGAAAGAATCTAGTTGGGAACTTAGAGTAATGGTTTTGGCTTTGAAAAGTTGGGAAATATATACGTAGGTAGCGTGACCATTGTGACGCTTTCGTCCCCTCAAGTCTGATTACTTAGAAATCAGCGAAGTTTTAATTTTAGTAAAGTAACATTTTTAGCAACACTTCAGTTGGCAACGAGTTGGACGACACGAGATTCGATTCCCGGTAGGGGCAAGAGATTTTCTATCTTCTCTAAATCGTCCAGACCCTCTCTGGGACCCACCCAGCCTCCCATTCCATGGATACCTGTCGCTTCATCTCAGCGGTGAAGTCGTCGGTGGGTGAAGTTGACAATTCGCCTTCATATAATGTCGACGTTAGGAATGACAGGAGCTGTACCTCTACTTAATCGTGTATAACGTAGACAGGGACAACTGTACACATACCATTGTGTTTACAGACACGTTTGCATACCAATTCAGGCGGCAGGAATATTTAGGTTAAGTATTACCGATAATAAGAAGCTTAAGTAATCTTTGTGCGTATTTAACAGGCCTATTCAAGGTCGGCAATGTAAGCTTATCATAATACGTTCCCTCATTTCCATTTAATCACCTCTGCTTCACTTTGGTTTCTTTAACGTACTTTATTTTACGGGGGCATGTTTTTAGCCTACCGCCCGACCCGCAACCTGGAGGGCCAGGGTGCCTCTCATAGTCTGGGTCATCTCCCTCGACCTGTCGGACGTGGGAGACCCTACCAGTAACTACCTCCGGCATAGTTCTTAGGATCATTTGGCCACGCAAGCCTCACCGCTACGTCAAAGTGGAGGTACCTGCGGGAGGATTTCATTACCTCTAAAACCATAAAATTCACGGAAAAGGTGTTTTGGGCGTTAAAGGCCCGTCTTTTTTTCTGGGGCGCAACAGCCCACCTCGGGCCGCCTCATTGTTTAGGTTTCTATATCACACAAAATTAGACACACACGTAGACACCCGGAAGGACTCCCCTGAATGAGTGATGAGCTCGTCGCAGAGGCCTCTATCTACACAACACACAACAAACAAAGGTGATGAACATCCATGCCCGTAGTGGGATTCGAACCCACAATCACAGCAATCAGGCGGTCGCCGGGATTGGCTTCCATTTTGTATTACTACGCCGCATTTTCAGGCCTATGCATTGTTGGTTGTGGAAGATGGAAGTGTTGCGAGATTAAAAGAAATGAATTAGAAAGTTTGAAAAGCTGTAGCTCAACTCAATTAGCCTTAGTGCTTCTTGGGGGGTATGCAGTGTAGGAGCGCGGTAATTTCGAGGGATCTCCCAGCTCCTTCATTAACATTTACGTAGCAGTTTTAAATCGCAGATTTATGAAAACATTAAAAATACAGTTGTAGCACCTCAGGGCACGGGGATCTCGTCTGCTGCGTAGTTGGTGATTCGAGATATAAAATCGAGGGGTTGGTAAATATAACGGCTCTTAAAATAAAGGGAGATACTGAATTCAGGGGTTGGTAAAAATAAAGAATTCGTAAAAAGTGTGTCACTTGACTCTGTCATGGCACTAGGCTTATATCTGTTTGAGGAGGGATGTTACACTGTATTATGCTCCCATTGTAGGCAGCAGAAAAGGAAGAACCTGCCAGACTTGAGTACACATATAATCCACGCATTGTATAAACAAGAGAAATGAGATGGGCGAGGCATGTATGCCGTATGGGGGAGGGGAGAGGTGCATGCAGGACTTTGGTGGGGAGACCTGAGGGATGGAGGGCACTTGGAAGACCCAGGCATAAATGGGAGCATAATATTAAAATGGATATTCAAGAACTGGGATGGGGACATGGACTGGATTGATATGGCTTAGGATAGGGACAGGTGACCGGCTTTTGTGAATGCGGTAATGAACCTTCGGGTTCCATGAAATGCTGGGAATTTCTTGACTAGGTGAGGACCTGTTAGATTTTCAAGAAGGACTGTGCCCCATGGCGTTAGTTAGTTGGTTAGTTAGTTAGGTAATTAGTTCAGTTATTGTATAAACATAGTTGCATCAGCAGGCACGTAAGTGAACTGGTTTCTAGAACGTCCGGGCAGGTTATGTGACACGTTTAGCCTAACACTGTTGTAATGACATTTCAGTACAGCTCCGAGGCAACCTCAGAGTTCTGTTGTAGTGATCAGATGGCAACAGATTTTCTGAAACGTGAAGTAAGAAGGAGTGAGGGACATGCTTCACCCTCACTGGATATTTCTATTCCGTAACCCTATGAAAACCTTATTCCGAACTTACATTTGAAAGTACATACATTCATTTCCTTTCCTGTGGCACAACAGCCCAGTTCGGGCCTAGGCTGCCTCACTGTAGAGGTTTCTAGACTACACACACTGAAACACACACACACACACACACACACACACACACACACAGCAGATAGGGCTGCTCTGAACTAGTGATCAGCGTGTCGCACGGACCTCTATCTGACAACACAGCAACACTTAAAATAGACAGACAGTTATGCCTCCGGCCGAATTCGAACCAAAATCCCAACAAGCGGCCGTAGACCCACGCCTTAGGCCGCCCGACCACTAAAGTGCATACATAGTCTTCGTAATAGAAATGATGTACAGCCTACGGTTTAGCTGTAACCTACTAATTTGTAGAAGAATCGATACGTATTTCTCGTGGACGAACTTCCTACACGCTACATGTGCCCTTGATTGTACTGGGTGAGCTGAATGAAGTGTTTTGGTAGAGCAAACAAGCGAACTGTGGTTGAAGTTGCGAAGTTACTTCAGTCGTCTGGTTTGAAGCTAATCCTTTGTGCTTACACTGTGTAGAAACAACTATAATTCTCCATTCCAGTTCGTAACGGCATAGCGGAATTCACCCACGTTCCAGATTTAGTTTGTTTCTAGCGTACTTGTAATTCAAGGCTAAACTCAATTACAGTAAGGTCAACGTATATTTGGTACAGGATATTGAATCACATGAATTGGCTGAGATTCAGAACGACGTTTACACTGCCGCAAGCGCTTGCATAGCAAGTCAGTCAGTCAGTCATAGGCCGTCACACTGCAGTAAGCCGAGAGGGCTAGAAGTTAGAGAATTCATTTATCTTCTGTCACTCTGCGCTTTAGGCTTTTGAGGTTGATATCCACTGCGTTGATTCGGCTTTCGGGGGTCAGCAAGCGTAGATCAGTGAAAATTTCCTGACATTTCGCCATTCATTATAGTTGAAATCTTCAACTCCCTTGTTGCTTAGAACCGTGGTCCTTTCACTGACCGATCTGGCGGTGATCACACACAGCCAGACCCACTGCTTGTGCTTAACCCTTTAAAGACGAAGCGTATCTGTTTTATATAAGGACTCAGTGCGTACCGCGCTGTAAACACTCTCCACTTCGGTTATAAAAACCAATCGCTTAATGTTGTATAAGGCAAAAGTTGCTGTTTGTTCTGAGAGCCGTACAAAACACATAAACGCAATGTGGGCACCACGTAGAATTTTTTAATGTTATACCTGGTCGTATGTAAAGTTACCGCTAGGCTCTAAAAGGTTAAGGGCCCCCGCCTATCTCCCACATTCATTCTCTCTGAAGATAACAACTGTACTGCTTACCGGAACGCCAGGAATCTTCATTATTCCACGTGGCCCAATTCCGAAAGCCGATACAGATCATTTCGCTCATATTTACATGCATGAAGAGCGAGTTAGCGTGAATGCGTGTTTTAAAATACATAATTCTGATATTTTTTTCTGTTGTGCATGCTACCTGAATGAACCTGTGATAAACACGAAGAAACAAATCTTTTATGCCCTCGCTTTTACAGGAAAACAACCAGTTACACCAGCTTTTTTTTTTTTTACTATGGGTCTGAGGTGGTATTTCCTCTAACATTGATTTTACCATGACTCGGTTTTCACAGCCTCATTAGTTACAAAAATTGCACACACATACGGATACGGCCAGACCGATCTTTAAAGAGGAGCGCCAAGTGTAGACGTGTCCTGCTGTGTAAACAGGATCGAAGTGTATAGTTTAATATGTGTGATTACAGAACCAAGAAGTTGAAACTTCAGATGTTACATTTTTGTGAGCAGCCGGGATAGCAGTTGCGATGTGACTAGGCTACGGGCTAGACTGCCGAGGATTCGTGGTTCAGTTCCCGGTAGGAGCAGGGGCAAGAGGGTTACCTCAACCCCAAACCTTCCACACCGACTGTGGGATCTACCCAGCCTTGCGTTTAGTACGTACTGGAGGCTTTTCCCGGGGATAAATCGGCCGTGGCGTGAAGCTCACCATGCACCTCCTTCAGATGCCGAAGTTAAGAATGCGTAGAGCTACGCCCGCACCCCTCCATATGTTTTTATATTGTTCGTACGGATGTTCAGTGTTCAATGATCAGTTTATTAAATCCGTATTGTCACTTAGGTGACAGGGACACGTCAAAAAAGTTTACAGGCTTACAAATCTATAAAGGCTTAGTGTACAATCCATAATGTAGCCCCTTAAAATTCCGCAACACAAGAATAAATAGATACTAATAACTGTAACTAAGTCCCTGACATTAAGTAAAGTGTATAAAATGCTTTACACTATAATTCACTGCCTGAATATAAAATTAATTAAAATGAATACGCGTAAGCAATTTTTGGCCTTTTACAATCCTAGACATCAAAACTCCATAAATTCATCCACTGAATAAAAGGAATGCTGCAACAGAAAGGATTTTAAGTCCCTTTTAAAAGATTTAAAATTTTCTCTCTTTTTTATATGATCTGGAACCTTGTTATACGTCTGATTCCCATATTTACTACACTTTTCCTGAGGAAAAACTGTATTGCAATTCTGAACATGTAAATCCAGTTTTCTTGGCGTGTTATGGGTATGAATGTCTATGTTTCGTTCCATAGACTCTTTGTACTTTTTAATGACCCTGCGTTTACGTGTATGTGAACCTGTAACTGTGAAAGAGTACTTAAAGGCTAACATGAAGTTCTCAGTACGTCTATTTCGCTCTGTTAGTAACATTTTCCTAAAACAAATATAGCATAATTCTGATATTTGCAGGTAACTGTAAAAGTTTTATGTTGCTTACTTTAATATAATGAACACTAAGCAGGTTCTTGTCTTCCTTGCATTAGCTGGTTCCTTATTAAAGCGTTAATTTTGTGCGATGCACACTTTAGCTTGTAAATCACGGTAATGTGTTTTCCTGTTGTTCTCGCGACGACATTACATTCAGCTACTAAGTCGAGGCTGGGTTCCAGACCATGAAATCGCGAGCTTTATTCTTATCTGCTTATTGAATGCGTTACATTTGAACGGTTTATTGAGGTCTGTAGTAGTGCTGCCTAATGTCAGGGGTTATGCAGCGTACTAGAGAAGCGGAGAAAATTAAATGATAAGAGATTAGAAAGGCATTTGAAAGTCATAACTGAGGATATTATACCATCGTTGCGATATTTACCCTATATCTTCTAGCAGTTTTTCAACTATAAATTAGTTTCAATAGCTGAGAAAATATTGGCTTCTCAAAGACTACATCACGTTGTTCATGTTGCTTAGTTAGAAATGAATTGTCTATGTACAGAGTAGTATCAGTTAAAAGTTCCAGTCTTCTGCGGTTTTACACTCTTTCGTTGGGGCTGTGGTTTCCGTTGTTTCGAAGGATCTTAGTGGCTTCATCTTCAGGGCGATGCAGTCCAAGAAATGTTTCCTTGGACTGCTTTGACTCCTACCAACACTGCCGAGAGACTGTCAAGTCTCGCCGAGCGTCACTTGAGATTGTGGTCTTGTGGGATGTGACACCGAGTAATTTGGTATATATATATATATATATATATATATATATATATATATACACGAAAGTTTCGGAGAACCTATTGCCTCCGTCCTCGGGTTACTGTTCTACCCTGAAGATGGAAGCGGCAGGCCTGTCCATTACGTTGGTACCCATCTACCAAACAATATGAAGTGACAACTAAGAGTAGCCCTACTCTAGCCTTTATATTCACCGCCATGAGAGCTTCACATCTCGTGTGGTGTCGGTTACTTCCGCAAATTCAAAACGAAAACGAAAAATTTGTGATTTCGTTTCTTTTTTGGCTAATATTTGTCGCAGTTTTTCTCAGTTCGTCCAAGAAAATTCTGAGTTATTACGTCGATTAGGCTTGAACCACTTCCCTTCAAATCCTGTACAGTTCATCATTTACGTGTCATTGCGCTATGTAGTCTGAGATAGTGACAGCGTCATGAAATAAACCACACACAAACAGTACAACATTTTGTCACTGATGTAGAACAATTTATGGTGCCGAATGGTTAAGGTATGGTTAAGTCCTACAAACGTTACCGGAGTCGTATTTTATAACGTAGATCCGTATTCGTATGAAAGTTTCAAAGTTAACACTGATTTATCTGATACCATTAGAAAATAATTTAGCACATTTACCACGTTGCTACTTTTACTTTTACAAGAATTTATTACAGTAATAGACGATTATTTTGTTACATACTCATTATCATATAAAACTGTCTAACCGTGCATAAAATTCCGCTAGTTTACTTTGAATGGGGTTCCAAAGCTAGAAGCCATAATATGAATATAGTGACTAGGCTATGGGTTGGACACCTGAGGAGTTTTGGGGTCGATTCCCTGTAAGGGAAAGAGACTTATTTGTTCTTCACCATCTCTGGTGCCCACCCAACCCACTACTCAGTGGGTTCTGTCTGCTGTTTCACTAAGACAGAGCGACAGGGGCATGAAGCTGACCACCCCTATCGAGTGCCGAGGTTAAGAATGAGTTGACCTCTGCGTCTTTTTCCCCCTATATGCCTTCATGGTGTGCAAAGGGACAACTTTATATTTACCTTTTCCAAAGTTTTAGCCACCACTTTGGTGTTGATGATGACAGGCGGATGAAAACTACGGATATAAGAATTTTTAATTTCTCGCTGCTGTGCCTTTGGAGATTGAATCAGCCGAAATTTGGTTTATACTATAGATATTTGTCGGATTAGAGTGATGCAACCTAATGGGTTTCGTAAATCCCATAACTAATTGAAGGAACGGCCGTGCACTGTTAGTTAGCCAGTCAGGCCCGAAACGGGAAACAGGAGTGCTTCGGATAGACTGAACAGGTTAGTGACATGTTTTACTGTATTTTTCACGAATATTTTATCGTCCAACGTGGCCACTGCAAACACAGCCAGTACTTGTACAACATAAGACTTACACTAATAGCGTGATCGTAATTGAAGGTTGCAACTGTCTGGCTGTACGTTGACGTCATAATGGGAACTGCGGTCAAGACCACCAGAAAGAAATCACACGAGACGACTCCATGTGCAGGCTAGACCTGCATTAAAATGCAAATGTATGGATGTCACAGCAGATGGTGGAATTAATTAGTTTCCTTCGCAGAGGAGAATTTATCCCCTGTGTTATAACGCGGTATCAGCTGTACGAATTTCACTGATACAGGAATCATTACGCGTTGAGAAAGTTAACCAAAATTTGCGAAGTAGGGTGACCGTATTCATATGCCACCAAATGTAGACATTTTGAAGTTAAAAAGAAGAAGAACTCACTTCGCCCTGTTGTAAAATTTCCCAGTTCCTGTCATTTCACTTCGTGAGAATGGAAGCGTGCACGTTCCATGGAAACATATGATTTCTCTTTACCGTGAAAATACTCGTATTTTAAAGAACGGTAAAGTAAAGTAACTGTATAAATGTGACATATGACGTCGTTATTTTGTAGACAGCATAGATCACTGCAGTCAGCCTTCATATTTCGTGTCGCAGCTTATGCAGTGCTAACGAGAAGCACGTTTTTATGTCGTAGTCATACAGAACTGAGGTCAGAGACAGATTTTCCGGGAAGACGTTGCACTGTGCTACGCGATGCCTTCTTGTACATACCTGAGTCATAACTTAACGAGCGAGAAGCATGTAAACTTTTGCTTTTGAGATTGTGAGCGATTGTTGTGAACATTTAATGAGGAATCACCAAGATAAAAAGTCCTCTGAATTTATGTTGAAACAGTGGAGACTGGCGGAGTGATATTTGCTATGCTATACGTAGTGTTGTATTAGTCCCAAGGCGACAACACGATATTACAAGTACTGTTTCCTGCAGAGGTCGCCATGTGCTGCTCTCCCTAATGACCCAGTTTGCTCGACAAGCGTGCTGCATAATCTCATTTTGGTTTACATGTTCAGTTGCACAGCTGTAATTGAAGCCGGAGTTGTCATGACCAGCGTCCCTCTAAGCTGCGCGGGTGCGCGGCCCCGTAGTAACTGAAATGCTCCCGCTCACACTGAATTGTTGCCGCGCAGCTGAAATTTTTCAATTTTTTTGTATTTCAATGTAAAATTTCAATGTAGATATTCTTATTATGCGTATTAAAAATAACTTTTAAAGTGCCGCGCCGTCGTCAGATCGTGTAAAAATTTTCTGCTCAGAGCATTAGCAGGTCCGCGCAGCTGTAGAAAAATTAAGAGTGAACGTTGGTCATGACATATCACCGTACCAAGTTTGGCTATTGGACTTGTCTAATTTCGGAGGCTGTTTGAGTAGACCCTGTGTTTTCAGAAGTAGTTTGACTGTGCATAAATCTAAACGCGTGGAATGGAGTCATTTTTGGGAAGCTAACATTCGCTCAGCCGGTTGACGGTATCTACATTTTGTGGAAGCTGAGGGTACAGAGTGGATTAATTTGGCATAGGATAGACACAAGTGACGGGCTGTTGTCAACACGGTAATGAACTTTTAAATTTTTTTATATTATTGATCTCCCGTGTATTAACAATAATTTATAATTAAAAACCAACCAAATGCACAAATCACAGCATGTAATTTATATACTGTGATTTGTGCATTTGGTTAGTTTTTAATTATAAAAAAACGGCAGTGAAACTTCGGGTTGCATAAAATACGAGGAATTTATTGACGAACTGAGGAACTATCAGCTTTTGAAGAAGGACCCTCCTCCGTGGATCTACTCAGTGTGACAGTAGATGAAGCTAAAATCATGGAACGGAATGTGTCTGAGAAGCTGACAGTCTCTCAGCCGGTTGTAGGTTCCTGCACTATGTGGAACCTGAAGGTTTCGACCGGATTAATCTGGGTTGAGATAGGGACAAGTGGCAAGCTTCTGTGAACACGGTAATAAACATACGGGTTGCATAAATTACGGAGAATCTGTTGACTGAAAAGCTCTTTGGTTTTCAAGGACTATTATTCATGGAGTTGTGCAGGTGACAAGACCTGCTGCTGTTATGTAAATCGACCTACATCCTGTCTAGACACTGTAACCTATAAACACCTATCATAACGCCAAACGGTGTTGTGCATATTTAGTGTATTTCAGGTATTATTAGCAGCTGATGCTCTGAGTTCATACAGGCTGACCACCTGATGTAGTTTATTTCGTAGCACATTTTGACTCGGAGTCCCTTGAGTACCCCTTCTTCTTACACCTACCTTTCATTTACGGCTCTACTTGCTACCCATTTACATTTTTATTTTCATGTCCCTGTGTTCATATTCGTAAGTGTAATGTTTGCATCAATATATTACTTAATGTTTATACCGCGTCCACCTATTCCCGGCGTTATGAGGGCGTAAAAGAAAACTGTGTTTCTTACATGCTTATGGAGTACCAAGTGTGCATAAAATAATGACTGGGCAAACACTGGTGTCTCAAGAATGGAAAAAATTAATGCACAGGACGGGAAGACGTACGAAAGCAAGAAGAAAGCCAATAATGAAGAGAAGACTGGGACTTGGAATAAGCACTGGCTGACTGGTTGGCTGACTGACTGACTGACTGCCTGCCTGAATGAATGAATGAATGAATGAATTATTGAATGAACGGATGAATGAATGAACGAATGAATTACTAAACTTAGAATTGCAGTTCTGGCTTCAATTCGATGTTGAAATAGTTTGCATCATTCCTCGCCTTTACAGTTTTGTAATATCTTCTTTTATGTTACTAAAATGGAGCTCATAATCGACTTCCTGTTTTTCAGCTACTGCGTTACACCATGTTCATTTTTGTTTAAAGTGGGTAAAATATTCATGTGCAAGTCAATAAAATAAATTAAAGCTTCATGACGAATAGTGTATGTGGTTGCAGACAATTAAATCAGCAGCGACCGTATTCACCTGCTGCAATTAATACAATTGTCTACTCGCCAGTCCAATAATCAGTGGCATTATTAAAGGGTGCTACACGAAACTTGCTGCCAGATTTCAATTTACACGGTACCCTGCAATAGTGTCGCGTTACAACTACAGCGAAGAACGTTAATTGTTTTGTTGTTTTAAAAAATTATAACAAAAACTATTTTTGAAATGGTTAAAATTTCAAGAAACATTTATTTGTACTGCTGCTCAAACTGAATTATTTACTGCTTTCTAGCTTCTTAATGTCGAGCTGTATAACACTATTAACTGTAACGGTAATAATTCCAATATGGGACATAAACTATCAAGTTAGCTGTATATTTAGCCGCTTTTATTTGTTTGTTGCCTGAACATCGACTCGCCAGCACTTTATTTCTACGGAGGGCAGTCAGAAAAATTGCTTGTAGACTTACGTTGAGATTGTTTGCACGTATATCTGCACATATATTTGCAGACTTTTTGAGAAAGTTTCTAACTGTTGTGATCAGGATTATGTAAAAATAATTTTATTTTATTTTTTGGTATTAATATTTTATATAATATTTTTTATTTCTTAAATTTAGATTTCTTCAAAGGATCCAGGGAGCAGGTGCCTGGCATGTCAGCCCCCTTTCGGCGCATAAGGACACGATTCTTAATTTTGTGTGTTTAAATAATATTTAACGCGTTTTAAATATATAGTCTGATCATTTCATTGCTTGATCAACGATTGTTAGATATTCGCTAAAGAACGTTTAAAATATCAGAAACAAATAAAAATCGGATCGACTGTTGAGCGATTAAGACCCACAGAAAATTACGGATATGGACGTTTATTTCTTTGTAGTTTGTTTTCCTTCGCTGTCAGTAACCCAGAGTACTTAGCCTTGAATGATAGGATGATAAATGAATGGGAAAGGATATGAAAGTACTGTGACGTGGTTTAATAGGACAACTACCCCAGCATTTACTGGAGGGATGAGGACGTTACGGTAAGTCTTAGGCGGAACAACCGGGCTTCAGGGACGAGATTCTAACTCAGGATCTTCAGAGTACAAGGAAGTGCTACCGACTTGAGCTCCAGATTCTGTGGTACGGATGGATAAAGCATAATGATAACATAAGAGCGAGCGTAACAGTTCACGCTTGACTGGAACTTCCTAATAGAAAGGTAGGATGAAGTCATAGCTGTGCACAGTAAATTCCATTAATTCAACTATGCACACACCTGGCAGCTCACAGTGTTCGAAACATGTCCCACTCTTAGCTACACACACGCAACAGCAGCTGACGGTTTTCACATTATGTCCCACTTTGCTGCTGTGTACACAGGCACATACGCATGACAGCGTATCTTCTTCAGATTGTGCCCAGTCTTCAGCTGTATGCACATATGGCGGCTTATCGTGTTCAGTGTATGCCCCAGTTTTCAACTATACACATAAGTGACAGGATGTCCTCACAACATGACCAATCAAACCTCAACTGACACATAATCAGGAGGTGTCATGGCTCAAGCTGTTAGTCACCGGCCTGTCACCGCCGAGGCCCAGGCTGGATCCCAGCCCAATTAATGTGGGATTTATGGTAGGTAAAGGGGCACTGGGACACGTTTGTCTTCGAGTACTTTGGTTTTCCATGTTGCTGTCATTCCACCTATGCCCCATGCTCATTCTTTCATCTGTCACTGACGCTGTATAATCTTACCAATTGACAGCCTTGTTAGATAACACACCAACAAAAACCGAATTTATAAACATTTTGCGAATGAATTCCTGACTTACATCAATGTTGCGTCACATACAGGGATTAAATACGGAAGTTTTACAGTTTCAAACAACTATTGTAAGTAATATAGTGGCCGATGACGGTGGCCGCGCGGTCTGCATCTGCTTGATTGCTGGGATCGCGGGTTCGAATCCCGCTGAGGGAACGGTTTTTCGTCTCTTGTGTTTTGTGTTATGTAGGTATCGGCCTCTGCGACAAGCTGGTCACTCGTTCAGAGGGGTCATACTGAGTGTGTGTGTCTAATTGTGTGTGATCTAGAAACCTTAACAATGGGGCAGCCTAGGTCCGAGTTCTAGCGCCGCAGAAGGAAATTAGAGTAATACAGTGTACTAACGTCTATTCTTAGATATTTCAGAGTATACGAGTTAATTTCTTTAGAAAATATTTTAAAGCTATATTTCAAACATCGGTCTTGTAGTAAAGTGTCCGACTGTATGTTACGTGATATGTTAATAAATAGAATTGTGATAGATTTGAATACATTACACTTAAGGCACTTCTCAGAAAGATGGGGTTTGCTTCACTTCATATTACATTTTTTTTTCCTGGAAAACAGTTTGTTTGTATTTAACTCGGAAGTGCGAATTCGTATCAATGCATGATCTCCCGAAGTAACGCTTCATTTTTACCTAAATGTTGAGTTTATGTCCGGAGGTTGTCCGAAATATAGAATATAAAACATTACAGAATATGGAAGCATTGGAGAAATGGTGTGTAACTTTAGGGTACTCCAGTATTTCGATTGAAGCGTGTTGACGGCTGCAAACAGCACGTACCCACGTTAAGTAAACATTTTAAAGTAGATATCCATTGTTGCGCTGAAGTTGTGTTTACCCTTTTAAGTGTCGTGTGTGTCATCATCGAAATCAAAGGCACTGCTTTTGTATGACGTTGAACCAAGTCTATAATATTGATTATCGATTTCGTTTTTTTTATTTTATTTGATGTGAATGACAGTTCAAATTCTGTTATCGACAGATGGGGTTGGAATTAGAGCACGAGGGGACTGCTCCAAACTGCTAACTCATACTACTTCTGAAACACCGAGATGTCCGCATATCTTACTGTAAATGTGCATACCAATCGTTTTACTGTGCTTTTCTTAACTGGCTTGACGACCCATCTCAAATGCGTACGTTACATAAATCTGATTTGCACAACGTTTTAATCGTGCACTAGGAAGGAAGTTGTAATGACCTATGTGTAAGTACTATAGAAGATTTTATATTAATCACACCGTGCATAGTTACTAATCAAATACAATATTGGTTCAACGAATGCACTGTTATTATTCCTAATATTCTTAAAAATTGATGTATTTTGCCTGTTTGGCATTGGCAAGTTTTGGTATTTTTCATACAGTGCATATTTATTAATCAAATACGATATTGGTCCAACTAGTGCACTGTTGTTATTATTAGTGCTCTGCTTGTGTAACTTTTATTTATTTTTTAAGTGAACCCTTGAGGGTGAGTCCAGTTAGGATCGAAACATATCGGATAAACATACCAATATTGTAATATAGAGACATAAAAATAATAATAATTGTGCATCAGTTGGTCCAATATTGTATTTGATTACTAGCCAAGAATTTGCCTGAAGCGTCTAGGGATAACCATGATGATCTCAGAGAATCAAATTCTGTTTATCTGATTACGAAGTGCTAAGCAATAAGTTTCCGCGTTAAATTGCATGACTCATATAGTGCATATTCCATTCCAGAGGTGCGTATGTTTCTGCAAATATTTAACAATTTTAGCTGAACCCATACTCCGTTGGACACACAGACTGACAAGAACATGAACTCTTCCGTGCAAGACGCCAAATAATATCTAGCGCTGTGGTGTCCAAATTAACTTACACGTTTGACTGCGCATGATTCTCATGCATCGCTTCAAAATTGAACATATACCATACCGTGTTCTTTCACGTATATTTATGTCTAATTTGATAAGAAAACACCTTTCTCTAAATAAAGCTTTAAAGCCAAGCCTTTACTTCATGTACCATCAGGGTCAACAATAAAGAATTCTGCATTCTGCCTACTGAGTGTATTTGTTTTGTGTGAATCTCAGTACAAACAACGCAGCGATTACCTTCTTATACAGCACTAAGGGACTGGTTTATATAACCGAGACGGAGTGTGTTCACTGCGCGGTACGAGTAGAGAGCCTGTCACTTTACCGACAGCCAATCAGAGAGCAGTATTTGTATGACGTCACAGTCACGTGATCGCGCCCCTTCAACCAATCAGAGAGCTCCACGTCATAGTCACATGACCCCGCTGACCAATCACGTTGGATGTAAACAAAGTCACGTGACCAGGTCAATGACCTTTACAGGAATGTAAAAAAAGATGGCGACTATGCGCACTGAATGTAAACAAAGATGGCAGCTATGCGCATAGCCGCCATCTTTGTTTGCATTCCTGTAAAGGTCATTGACCTGGTCACGTGACTTTGTTTACATCCAACGTGATTGGTCAGCGGGGTCATGTGACTATGACGTGGCGCTCTCTGATTGGTTCAAAAGGCGTGGCCACGTGACTGTGTCGTCATACAAATACTGCTCTCTGATTGGCTATCGGTAAAGTGACAGGATCTCTACTGGTACGAACTTAATGTTTAAATACAGCCCAGGTTCATATAGTTTTTAAAGGTACAATATCAGACTCTTGTCTCTGTAATTCACAGAAAATGCATTGTGTCTCAATGATGAACGTCAGGTAGTTAATTCTATCCAGGAATTTGATTGCGATTTATTCTGAGAATTATAAAATTTTGTGGAAAATACAGAGTCCCTCTGTTGCAGCAGGTGGTATATTGTTACCCGTTTGCGTTACAAGATTAAAGGTTTCCATGTTTTCCAGTGGTGGTTTTAGTAGGTTTCTGTATTTGTACACACACATTCTCATTTGTATGCAAAGTAATTAATATAAGACTGTCTCATGCATGTGAAAGTATAATGATTGATTACACATACGTGGTATGAAGTTGGGTCCATGTGCCGACGTGTTAAAATGAATTGTTTCTTGAAGTCAGAGGCGCTGATAGGTGTACGTTGTTACATCATGTCTTTAGTGTTAGTGCCTTTCTATTCAGTCTGCTTTATTAGTCCAAACTTTATAAATTTATTTCCTGCTGGTTTGTAATATTTTTCTGTCAATGGTGGAACAGCCCCCAGTGGGCCAGGGCCTCCTCATCATCGAGGTTTCACGATCACACAAGGCACACCACACTTCGTAGGACTCCTCTGGACGAGTGATCAGCCCTACGCAGAGACCTGCACCTGACAACACACTACACTCACAAGAGACAGACATCCATGCCCCGGCGCGATTCAAACCAACAATCCCAGCAAGCGAATTTAGACCACGCAACCACTGGGATCAGCAGTCTGTAATAGACATGTTTTAATTAATGTATATTTAATTTAATCTGTACTGTAACAAATTCTCTATTCCATTGTGTTCCCTATCATCCAATTTGCACAGCCTATACTGTGAGCACGTGGAGAAAATGGTTTAGTAGAGAGTGTAGGTAAGGTATACATATGACTTGTAACTATATACATATATACTATATATATATATGTATTAAAGGTTTTGCCTATGCTTTAATCTTGCACGGTAACCAACGTCTACGTTCGAGTACGTGCAGGAGGAAACAGGAAAAATCTGGATTTGTGAAACAAGCCTTTGAAATCGGGTTATATTTGTGTAAAGAGCACGTCTAGTTCTATAGCTACGTATTAGAAATTCCCCGAAGATACTTCTGTGTTTAGACTGTTTGCCGTTGTACTTAAAGCTTTTGCAGACATTATCAAACGACCAGAAACCTTGTGGTTTTGTGCAACAAGAAATATACTTTTGCAAGGGAGGTGTCTCTGTATCGTACAGTAACAGAGTTTCTGTAAAGGGGGGTAGATAAAATCGAACAAAAACAGTGGCGTATCCTGGTCTACAGGTCAGGTCACACGATAATGCAAATGCATGGATGACAGTATGGACATCAGTTTCTCTTCTACGACGACGCGTGCTGCGTGATACCGCAGTTTTGGGATCTGTAATCGAGCGGTGAATGTACCCCCTTCCCTGGCCTGTTGCATACAAAGATAAGAAACTTTGTAGCTTGTAGGCTACACAACTGCGAAGAGATGATTCCAAGGGACAACATGGAGCGTGGATATCCAGCGTGTTCCGCGTGACCCCGGCGTCAGCAAAAACAAAATATTTTACGTAATTATCTAGCGCACGTGAACTAGTAGGCTATTAGGTTCTCATCATCTGCATGCACTTTTGTGTCTCTCCTAAACTATCCACATTCTAGAATAGCTGTCACGGTATATTTTACCATTCTTATGATTTAAAAAATTTCATCCGGCCTGCGCACATATGAATTTATGATTATCTTTCTTTCTTACTTAGTCCTTCCCTCTTCTACGTACTTGTTCACAGTAGGTGTCGAGGGGTTGTAATTTCATTTGATCACACTCAAGCACACACCGCAATCGGTAGGACTCCTCTGGAGAAGGGATCGGCCCGTCGCAGAGACCTCAACCTGACAACACAAACACAATACAGGACAAACATCCTTGCCCCGGTGGGATTCGAGTCCACGATCCCAGCAAGCGTTCGGCAGCAGACCTACGCCTTAGACCGCGCGGCCACTGAAATCGGCGAATTTATGACTATATGATACACTCTTCTTGGACACCCCTGGCATAGAGCTTTTAGTTATTCGATGGAGAAAACATTTATTTATATGCCCTCTTTTTTAATGGACACGCGGCTCAGCTTTAGCCAGACAGGAGCATTAACCATTCAAAATGCAATTTTTGTCTGTGTTGACTGTTGGCATTAATTAGGTTATTGCAGCTGGTGAGGGGTCTGAATCTGGACATGACCAATTTCAGTGTACGTCGATGTGAGCAGATGGGAGGAAAGCTTTCACGTTCTGGTTGAATTTTTGAAGAGTTCGTTACATTTTGCCATTACAAACAGCGACAGCGCACTGGCGTCTGTTCATGCACCAACCGCGTCCAACACTCACGGATAAACCATTCTGCGCATTTACACCGTGCCGGAGGGTGTCCTCTTATTTCAAATCTCCAGAACCTCTAGTTCAGCTAGCTATCGGGACCTCACAGAGGCAAAATAACAGGAACACCAGTGCACCCAGAAAGTTAGGCTGAAGCGGTGACGCCAAGGAATTGGATTAGGGAGGGGCGTGTTTCAAATCTCAGTCGCGGGACCGAATATTCTGACCGAGGCATTTTTTATTTTCCTGCACCGCTAGCCAAATACCGGGTTAGTACATCAAGGTGATGTACAACTGCTTGTTTTCATATTGCGTATACTTATTTGTTAAACACCCATCATTCGACGCTGATTAGTGTGAGTTACTAACATGTTCGATAAATAATTTAACATAAGTAAATGGCCGTGCGATGGCTCAGGCGATTAGTCGCCGCCGTTCCACCGCGGAGGCCCGTGTTTGATCCCGGATCGGTCCATGTGGGATTTGTGGCAGACCAATTGGCACTGGAACAGGTTTTTCCTCCAATAATTTGATTTTCCCCTGTCAATTTCATTCCACCGGTGCTCCACTACTTGCAAAAATGAAAAACTGATCATCATTCTCTTCATCTCCATCAGAGGGTAGCACAATAAGCCTTAAGGCTGCGGTGTGTCCGTAGCTTCTGCTGCGGGGCCCTTTTCCACATAAAAAGGAAACATTAGTAAATAAATAACAAAAATTTGGTGATTTATGTATGTGCATAAGGAAGCTGGTATCGCTTTGCAGCAACAGAGTAGCCACATCAGTTTAACCGTTTAAACCCGGCGGTAATTACAGGCACCATTTGTTGTAACATCAAGGAACTCAGCATTTTGCCACACAGCCTATGATTTTATGTTTCATGTGAGTCTCAGACTAAATGTCGATTAACCGGCTGGTCTGTAGAATGGAGACAATGCGTGTTCCGTGTGCGGTACGAACTGAATTTTTATATGAATTTCAGTCTTCAGAGTATTGCTGTATTCGTAATTAACCCACAATTGTTCTGTATACGAAATTTAGGGAATTTGTGTGACCAGACACATTATGGAAATTTGTTCACGTAACTTAGATGTTGATGGTGAATTCTTTGCATACATCTACATACATACATACATACATACATACATACATACATACATACATACATACATACATACATACATACACACGTACTAACGCTTGAATATAGGCACAGAGATGAATGGATGGATGGATAGATAGGTATGTAGGTAGGTAGGTAAGTGGGTAGGTAAGCAGATAGATAGATAGATAGATAGATAGATAGATAGATAGATAGATAGATAGATAGATAGACAGACAGACAGACGGACGGACGGACGGATGGATGGATGGGTGGATGGATGGATGTTAGAGGTAGCTAGGTAGATAGACACATAAATTTGTACTGTATCAATATGAGTCCTTTGAAGACTGGCATTTGTCTAAATTATACATACAAATGCAGGTTGTACCTCACAGAGAACACAATCCCTCTCTATTATAAAACGAACTAGTTAGTGCTGTTTGCGGAAAAAATCACTGTTGTGACAGTCATTCTAAATGCATAATGATAGTGTGGGAAAAATCGGAGTTTTAACGTTACAGCAGGTTGTATATATAGTTACCACTAGGCTTTAAGCAGTTGAATATAACATTATTACACTGCATCTTTGTGTAACTGCTGGTTGAGGCGATCAGCCTTACTATCGGATGCAGTGGTAACCTTTTCATCAGTTCCATTTATAGCTTAATTCAGAACTTTTCCAGTGCACAGGGGAGTGTGTGTGTGGTCTTTGACCACATCAAAGAGACGTCCTGGAATGCGAAACTCCGAACCATATGCTACGGCTGGTACGAAATAAAATGGCGCACACTTCATTGATTGTAGGCGTGTACGTGCCTCATTTTATTTGGTGCTCTTAATTATTTCAACGGATTCGCTTCAAAAAATTCAGGATTTTATCCCGGACGATGTAGTTTGATCCTTTACATGTGAAAGGAGAGGAACCATTGAGACAGAGTGAAGTGTGTTGTTGTAAGTTAAAATTACATTTTTTTGAGTTAAAATAAGTACGTGTTCATTGAAGTAAACACTTTATAATCTCGTATGAATTCAGCTGAATGTGTCCATTCGCTTCTCTGGTATGGTTTCGTACTGCAGTTCATTGCGTTTGTCATATGGGTGTTTATCAGAAATTTGTAGTTACAAGTGTGACTTTTGTACATACATGTTACTGTATTTGAAGAAATCTGTAGACCCAAGTGGTATTAAAATTTGATAATTTAACGGACGTTTAAAGATTGCTGTTATAAAAACCGTGTACTTGTTTTATGTGCTTCTGAAAAATAAGGGACTGATTCTAAATCCTGTCACCGTGAATCTGAAATTTGGTTTTACTTTGTGTATATTGCAGTTGTGGAGACGGAATAGTGGCGACGTAACTAACTAACTAACTAACTCCATGGAGCAGAGGCCTTCTTGAGAAGCTAACAGTTTATCAGCTAGTCAAGAAATTCCCCGCATTTTATGGAACCCGAAGGTTCATTACCGCATTCACAAGAGCCCGCCACCTGTCCCTATCCTGAGCCAGATCAATCCAGTTCATGTCCTGGCGACGTAACAGATGTTAAGTCTCAGAGGGTGGACACTCTTGTAGAAAGTCTCCCTTTCCCCAGAATTAGTACCCTATTTATACTGTATTGTAGTGTCATGTTGTACTGTCAAAATATCACTAAATGCTTCAGTCAGTACAACTGTTAAAGTGGTATTATGCCACACGGCAAACTGCGAATTTGTGGCATGAGATTATTATTATTATTATTATTATTATTATTGCGGGCAGGGAGAACGTAGTCGGCATAGCGACTTGTTACGGGCTGAACGATCCGGGGATCGAATCCCGGTGGGGGCGATATTTTCCGCATCCGTTCAGACCGGCCCTGGGGCCCACCCAGCCTCCAGTACAATTGGTACTGGGTCTCTTTCGGGGGGGGGGAAGCGGCCCGGGACGTGGCGTTGACCATCCACGCGCATCGAGCGCCGAGGTTAAAGAAAGAGTAGAGCTATACCTCCACTCCCCCTCTGGGCCTTCATAGCCTGTTCTAGGTTGAACTTCACCTTTATTATTATTATTATTATTATTATTATTATTTAATTGGGTTTTTGGTCAGTACTCGTACTTACACTGCCAAGTCTTGTTTTTGTTTTTTTGTTTTTTGTGTAATTATGTCGTACTTGTGCTTTTGTGTTTTTACATATATATATATATTTGTGCTCGTTTTTAATTGGCTCCGACCTGTTAAGTGTGCACATTAATAATAACAATAATAATAATAATAATAATAATTACAAACTTATTTGAGCGACTGAAAATCTGAACTTGATGTCTGTTATTTGCACGAAATGCGGTCAGAATATAGACCTGGCTTGTTTTATTAGTACGCTTCAAAATATGAATTAGAGGGATTCTGTGTGAAAATATCACATATTATGATGATTAAATTACAATTTATTTTTCGTTTTACCTTACGTTGCCAAGGTAAAGTCACATTAACTTTGGAGACATGTTTCTTCCATCGCTCCATAGGTGTGCAGGTATAGCTATACCCTTGGACGTGCGTTACTCATTCGTGTTAGTCGCCATTAGCATCCTTAAAAAGTACGTATGCATCTGTCAAAATTGATACTGTTTTGGCAGATTGTTGTGTCTCATTAATGTCATTTTCACTCTAATGTTTACAAGTATAAACCTGCCTTCTATTCAGAAAAACTACAAATAAGAAATCCTTTTATTGGAAGCGTATGTTTCAGACGCTTGATTACGAGTACGTTAGAAAACCGAATTTATGCTATAAACAATAGCAGTAATTTTAAGTATTTTTCAATACGGAAGGCGGCCTTTAATGAACTTATATACAGCTTGCAGTATTTCGCAATTATATGCAAATCTATATGCAGCACTGTTTGTGAATTGGATTCGTATGCAACGCAGGTAGCGTGAATGTACACCTGGATGATTCTCGAATCAAAATATACAGAACTGTATAATGTCCATTTTATGATCAATGGACCCTGATGGATTTTTACGTCCTGATATAGTTCAACGAGTTCGAGTTTCGAATGTAATCGTAGTAACAGAATATGTTGAAGCGCACTTCGAATGTTTGAAAACGGATTGCTTTACGTACTCAACATCAGAGAGTCAACGTAGAAACATGATCGTATAACTTGGCAAAGAAATAATTCTGTTTGTTTTCCTTGCTAATACCAGTCAAATCAAGGGATATTGTTTTGCTGTCGGTGATTTTTTCTCATTCGGTGAAGCCACAAAGTTATTTTTTCAGAATCATGGAAAAGGACTCTGCTGCATGGGTTTTTTAAAAAACTGTATGCATTGCGCCAAGGGATGTTGGATGTGAGTCCCACTGACAGCATAGACGTGTGTTTGTTTTTTCTGTGTTTTGGTGTCCACTGTGGACGTCAATATTGTCGTGGGTTGATCCACCTTTCAAAAATTCCTATCATATGTCTAAACAGAATTTATCAACCCGGAACGCGGGAACCCTGGGCCGCTTTATTCTGTGGCACCATATACCTAGATACAAAAATCATAACTTGGGCTACCGGAGGGTATTCTGCACGCTATCGTATTACTGTGTGGTATTCTGCAGGCTGTCATATTACTGTATGGTATTCTGCAGGCTGTCATATTACTGTATGGTATTCTGCAGGCTGTCATATTTTTCCAGTGGTGTAACAGCCCAAATCCTACCTACGTTACCTCATTAGTGGGATTTATGGATCATATAATTAGACACACACACACACACCGGTAGGACTCCTCTGAACGAGTGGTCAGCTCATCGCAGAGGTAGCTAACTACACAACACACAACAAACACAAGAAACGAAGATCCATGGCCTCAGCGGTTTCGAACCCGCAGCCTCTGCACTTTAGGACCACAGACCTACGCCTTAGACCTCACGACCACCGGAATCGGCGGCTGGATGGTATTCTGCAGGCTGTCACATTACTGGATGGTATTCTGCAGGCTGTCACATTACTGGATGATATTATGCAGGCTGTCACATTACTGGATGGTATTCTGCAGGCTGTCACATTACTGGATGGTATTATGCGGGCTGTAACATTACTTGCAAGCCAGCAAACGCGGTGTTTAGAGAAAGAAGAGTTGGATCGTGACATGTGTTTTCTCTGACAGCACATCAGCGTAGTTGTTGAAGTAGGCCTGTCAGTTGGCAGTAGAGTTTGGCGTGCATGTTTGTTTCGCGACTGGTACTAACCGAATAACATTCTGGACACGAACATGTTTCACTACCCCCTTTCACATTCGTATTTTTATTGTAAGGATTTTTACACGACACGTCATATGACGGTAATGACATAACAGCACTTCCTGGCACAATTCATTCTATGAAAATGCAATTACTAGTTTGAATAACAGAAAGTCTGACGTGCTGCGGAAGACATACATATGAAAGTAAGTCACGCTAATGCAGGGCTAGACAAATCCAGGGTACCGGGTATCCAAGACGCCTGGTATGTTGCAGAGAGTAATTTTTAGTTAATATCTGTTTTTTCTTTCCTTTTGAACATTTCCGTTCAACAATAATTTTGCTACAAAACTGCTCGTGTCCGACAGTGAAGGTTCCCACTGGATTTTCTTAGTTGCTCATATCAAACGCGGCTGTAGGCTTCATTGAGCGCATTTTTATGCTGCAGCCGATGTTTATGTTCTGTTTCTTCGTTATACTTGTCGTTTAACACTTCGTAACATTGGTAACTGCGTGTGCTGTGGAAATCGGTCAAGAAGAATATTATGATTCATATATTTCTGGTTATTTATTTTAAACTGTAATGAGAACAGGTCACATTTAATTGTACTGCAGTCCAACTACTTTTCTACACAGTCCCCGCCTCAACTGAGGAATTTGTCATATCGTGGTACCAACATCGCTATTCCCTGTTGATTCCGGTCCTGTCCTGTGTTATCAGTCAGCGGGTCATAACATTTGTTTCTATCTTGCGATCGTCTTTAAAACTATGGCCGCCAGGAGCTTGCCTCAGCGCTGGAAACAGATGAACCTCACTCGGCCCCATGTCAGGACTATTTGTGGGATGTTCGAAGGTTCTTTAGTTACGAAATTGTACGTTATGTAAACTTATTTCCTTGACGATCCCCTACTTCTTTATTTTTCAGTAATCAGGAATTTGGCCCCTTGGGGGTATAGAAGGATTGGGTTTCGTTATCGCGTAAGCATTAATATTTTTGAGAAATAACCACCTGTTTCAGTTTGTGGAGGAGATGACTTATAAGACTTAAGTTTTTGGAGACAGGAATTGAATTTGGTTACAGTACTGAGATACCTTTCGATCCTTGCAAGATAGTGAACCTTACAAGTCCTCCGGTACTTGAAGTGGATCACGTCCGTTAGTTTACACAGAGCACAGGCGTTTTGTTTGAATCTCAACACCGGCCTTGGCTAAGTGATCCTGAACTTGCTATTAAACGTCCACTTTTAGGTATACACATTTCGTATGATACTTACAAAAAGTAGGCAGGCGATGTACGTATTACGTAACATGGAGGCACGTTTGCGTAACAATTATTGCCGTGAAAAAAATAAGTATTAAATATTATGAGTGTGTATGTGTATTCTTGCCTGAGTTACCCAACATGTAAAGAGCATGCGCCGTATTATATTGTCGTCTGTGGCGCGGTTGGTTCTACAATATTTTTCCAGATTATCTCATAAACGGCGTGACTTTCGGGAAAAAATTTATTTAACACAAAATGTGTTTTGATATTCTTTATAGCTTTGGTCTGAAATATTTCTGATCATAGAAAAATTGAGCGAGATATCATAAATGTACATAGGTGTTAAATATATAACTATCAGCTCTTAACAAAACAGGAATAAATATTGGCTCTACCTGCATTAAAAAGTAAACTTTTTACTTATAATCTTGGAATAGTTATTATATATTCCAGTGTATTTAAATGAGTTTGGTATATTTTACTTACCCATTTGCAAGGTTGGAAAAAATGTAGTTGAAGGAGTGTCTGTGCTTTTCTGTTTGGAATATTACATTTCCTCAGTGTAAAGCTTATTACTTCTTGGTTCATCTTACAGGACCTATTTGCATATCGTGATGTGATAGACGTGGCTGTTGAAACAGGATTGCCTCGAGCAGGACTGTGGTAGCACAAAGCGTAGATCATACAGACAGAGATTTTGTCTTAATTGAAGCTGTGTGAAATTGCGAACGTTGGGTTAGGAAGTGCGTGCTGTAGAAATCTGTTACGGTGATGTTACGCCAATGAAATCGGGGAAGAAGAGCAGAATGTAACGCGTGAAAAATGAGCAAAGTATACAGCGGTTAAGTAGGAAATATAGAAAGGAAGAGCCGATCGGGGATACTAGGCATAAGAAGAAGATAATATTAAGATAAGAAGAAGATAATACTGAACTCGAAATAACATTTCGAGTTCAGTAGAATGTAGGGGAATTTCTTGACTGGCTGAAAGACTGTGTATTTGTGAACAGGAATTTTTCTTGATACAGGTAATCGCTATTCTTATTCAGTTACATTGACTTTGAGATTTATTATTTTTTTTACAATGGTGCAAGAGCCCCTAGTGGATCAGGGCCTCATTTTCAAAGCTTCACGATCACACTCAGACACATCACACTCGGTAGGACTCCTCTGGACGAGTGATCAGCCCGTGCAGAGACCTCTACCTGACAACACACGAAACTCACAAGAGACAGACATCCATGACCTCGGCGGGATTCGAACCCACAATTCCAGCAAGCGGACGGCCTCAGACCCAAGCCTAAGACCGCGCGGCCACTGGGATCGGCATGAGATTTGTTAATGCCTAAAGACACAAGAAATTTGGATGAAATTTTGCTGGTTATCACTTTTGCATCTTCGTAGCAGAGAAGGTCTTTAATTTCATGGATCCTTCTCTGTCACCTGGATGAGCACCACCAGCTACAGATGTTGTCGCTCCTGCTGAAGTCTCGTGAAGTTACGTCCACTTATTAATTCTGGGCCGCATGAGGAAGTAAAATCACAACACAAAGCATGAGATGCAAACGTTACAGTGTATTTCGAGATGATGTAGCATGCTGAGATTCGATTCGTAAAGCCGATAGAATGAAGGTTGTTTCGATGCGTGACGTGGCTTTCAGAGTTTATCTCTCACCCGAAACAGTTACTTGTAAATTTTACTTTGTGACTTGTCACAACTGCCCTAAGAACGTCGGTTTTTTTCTGGCCGGTATATTGTAATCTGTATTCCGTGTAGATTACATCATAATCAAAAGCTACCCTTCTTTCT
The DNA here is from genome assembly GCA_013340265.1 of Coptotermes formosanus. Lineage (NCBI taxonomy): Eukaryota > Metazoa > Arthropoda > Insecta > Blattodea > Rhinotermitidae > Coptotermes > Coptotermes formosanus. The sequence goes on from BLKM01000627.1 coordinate 2,061,298, forward strand.
TTGGATACAAAATCAGTATTATTTAGTTTGTTTAATATTACCAGTTGACTCTTGAAGAGGGGACCGGTAAGTTGTCTCGTAACGTCGGTACGGAATTACCACTCTACGCTGCGTAAGATCCCAGAAGAGCGCGGATTTCAAGTAGTTAATTGCTTGGTCAGTTAAAACAAAACCTTTAAAACTTCAGGTTTAATTGAATTCGGGCTACTACTGTAATCGCGTTAGGCAACGTGTCCCATCCAACCTCAGTACCTTTGTTGAAGTGACTCATGCCATTCACAGTCTCGCTGGAATTATCTGCCATAAAATTACGCTGGTGTCTCTTTAACCCCTGAAAGTTGCAATATATGAAAACCAGTAAACTGATATTAACCGTATGACTCAAATGTGTGGATGAGGACCTGACTGCAGAGTCCTCTGGAGCCAAGTACCACTTACTTCTTGTACTCCTATTGCGTCCGGCGACATTATGCTTCTCCCCTTCTCAGTGAGTTCGTATCAACCACTCCTGGCCATGTATAAGACCTCTGGTAAAAGTGGTTTTAAACTCATTCTGGATTTGAGTATATTTCCCGATGGTGGATTTATTTGCACTAAAAATCCCAGATTTGTGCTGGAAATTAATTTTTACGTGTGTTGATAAAAGTTTGAAGATTTAGTGATTTGCATTTGTTGTATCACGGGAGTTGTGATTCGGACCGCCGATTTGGCATTACCACTTCAGTATTTGTAACTGGTAACTTAGAATTAGATGGTATCCTACCGCAGCATGTCTTATGTAAATTTATAATCGAGATTTCAGTCTTCCGCCGCGGTACGGTTGTGTCTTCGTTCTTCTGAGATGGTACGGAGCGTAGGACCGTAACCAACTAGGAACCAATGCTGCGTAACATCCCAAAAGAGCGAAGCCTTCAAGCTTGCGGTCACACATTTAGTGAAGAAATTCCTTACTGGCAGTTTGTTATCTCCACTGAACACTCTCCTGAGTCAGATGAATCCATTCCATATATATCGCATTTGTTGGGAATACACTTTAATATTATCATCTCATCAGTTCACGCCTTGATTTCCTAGGCATTCCCTTCGCAGCACGTTTTTGATTAAAAAGTTGTTTAGAAGTCTTTCGTAAACTTTTGGCCTGATCTTTGATTACGCCAATAGTATTTGGTAAGGTAAAGTAAAGGCGGGGTTGTCCGTGTGCACGCCCTGAAGACGCAGCGGGGAGTGAAAGTATAGCTGAACTCTTTCTCAACATCGGCAGTAGATGCAGGTCAGTCAGTGGTCAGCTTCATGCCGCGAGCGCTGTGTTTCCTAGCAGAGCGCCCTCAATACCCACTGCATGCAAGCCTCGTTGGGCTTCACAGCCGGTATGGACCCTTTGGAGTAGAGATAACTCTCTTAGCGTGCTGGGAATGGACCGTGATTTCTCGGACGTGTAGCCTGTAGCCTGCTCGCTGTACTGCTTACGCTTCCCGGCTGCCATTAAGGTTCTGTGAACAGTACAAATGGTAATGCTTTTCAGTATGTATTTTCCCCATTCTTTTATTTTCACCCCTCTTTTAAGTTCACATATTACGGCTACGTCCATCGCTTACGAAGAGTTATTCTTACGAGCGTTCTGTAAAATATAGGTTGATTGCTTCCAAAAAGTCCCTTTCATTGTGCGTAACTATCTTCAGTGTGAGTCTAGACTGGCCTTACGGCCCGTGTACTTGTCAAGTGATCGTAGCTGCTAAGTATAAGAAAGCAGTAACCTGTAATTAATACTCACTCCCATCTGAGTGCGTAACGACACCTACCGACACTCACACAACTCCGCGATTCCTGTTAACGTCAGCCCAGGCTAGCTAACCAAACGTCAGGGGCGTCATAAAAATGGTTGTACTTTGCCCGTGTTTATGATCTTCCCTGTACTGTGTGAAGGTCAATATAATGAGATTATGAAGCAAATGTGTGTATCGTACTTGTTAAAATGTTAACAAAATTCTATAAATTCGTTTGAAATCTTAGATGTCTTGAATTTTTTAAACTAACGTAAATAAGCAAATCACACTTAAAATAAGCATTTTGACATTGTTGCAACAGTATTGACTTGCAGAAGAATAAGACAAATAGTAAGACAATACATGGAACTTAATCCATGTAGGTTGCGCCGCTGGCGCCGTGTGTCTTATCTGTTTGTTGTGATTCCCTGTATATGGTCCATAAATTGACTGCACTGTGTACTATTGTCGTAATATCTCATCTCCTGTCTGGCCCGTAACAAGCCTTAATCATAAGCCGTACGTCTGACATTTCACTGTAACATAGTTACTGCAAGGGAGAGTAGTGAAATAAGCAGGCAATTTGATACAGCTACTTTACGTTAACGGGGACCGATACCCCTCTTTTGTTTCTGTAGTTACATGCTACGTAACTAACCAATTAACTGCATGGAGATCGATTCTTCTGAGAAACCAGTAGTCTATTAGCTCGTCAATAAATTCTGCAGTTTTTGGCGAAACGAATATCCATTACCTTGATCAGAGGGAACCACCACCGGTAATGTCCTAATCCACACCTTAAACACTTCGTCCTGTAGATGGACGTACATTTTAATAGCATACTTTCCTATATATTTTCATAACCAACTTTATGTAATAGTGGTAGTACCAACTCAGTACTAGAGAAGATTGATCTTCATTTAAACATTTCCTACATGTTTCGTCCAAACTCAGCTATCTTCATGGCGCAGTTGGTTGAGGCACTGCGCTACAGACTGGCATGGTCGCGGGTTCAATTCCCGATGGTGTCAGTGGATTTTTTCATTGGCATAATCCTGTCGGTCGCACTATGGCCCTGGGGTCGACCCAGACTCTAACAGAAATGAGTACCAGGAATATTTCCTGGGGGGGGGGGGGGGGTAAAAGCGGCCGGTGCGTATGGCTGACAGCCTACCACCTTCATGTGCCGATTGTCTAGAAATCTGGGAGCCTCGCCCTACTGGAACCCTGTGGGCCTGTCGAGGCCTGTAATGGGACTGCTTTTTTTTACCTATGTGATATGGAAACAGCGTTACTTGTTGGCTTGATATAGTGTCTGCGTGTGTGTGAAACGTTTGTACGTTGCTAATATTAAAGTCTCAAATCATTTAGTGTGTAAATTATGTGATATAATACAGTGTGTAGACTTACAAAGAAACGTAAAATTGCAGTACCAGACTGTGTAAGTTTGTCTTGTATGCCGGGTGAAGGTCAACGTACTACGTACTACTTTGACCTTCATCCGGCATACACGACGGACTTCAAAACCGGACCTAAATAAATATCAACATAACACTTCATAGAAGTAAAAACGCAATAAGAAGGAATAACTGTATTCTGCGAAAATACTACGAAAAATAATACTATGAAACAAAATGGACAAATATAAAAACTCAGCATACGCCTGTTCTTAAGATACTGAAATAGTCATAAAATAGAGACTAAGAATCATGTTTTAACGATTTAATAATTTAGTCATTTCAGAAAATTACAAATTTCTAATAACTCAAGATCTTTCTGCAAGAATTGATTATAAGTAATGCAACCTCTTAGGCAAGAGGTGTTTGCGATTTATACAACTTCAGGCCATGTTGTTGATTTTTGTACTTTTTACTAACTTGACAGCGTTATGTAAGAGAGAGAGAGATCTTTCAGCATTAGGCTGCCTTCGTTAGCATATTTTTGTAACTGCTGTGCCCGATGATGGCCGTATTGGCCAAAACGTATAGCAAATTTCTGTAAAACCACAACTGTTTTTATGATAAAACTACTGGTGTTTGAGTGAATTGTTTTTAGACTGAGTACGCGTCTCCGTCCCCACCCGATGTTTCCAGCTAATACTTACATATCATACTTCTTGGTTTATTCGCCCTGCTTCTGTTTGGTAAATATTACAAACTACGAATCTTCCTGTTATTTAATTTTCTACATACTGTTATTGTTTTTTCTCTAGTGGATTCTATATTCTCGCAGATGCTGCGTAGGTTTCATAATAAATCTAGAGTTTTTCTTTGGGATGAGGGGATTTACTTCGCAAAGAAAATGAAATTGCAGACACGGCTTAAATATGAAGACTTCTGGAAACCTTCATGCGCTTTGTAAACCATGGAAAATATTCCTTTATTTCCGTCTTTTCTCTGCAGAAGAGGTAACTGAACTGCTTGTACAGAGGGTGTCTGCAGTGAGATCTAATTCAGGTTTCATTAGCACTCATTAAGAATAATCGCATAATCTGCTATACACTGAGTTCGCGCCTGTCTTCAACGAACATCCTTATTGTGTTGACAGAATCAAGACTGGCGGTTTTGTAAAGGAGGCTTAAGTGATTTTACTGTAAAGATTGAAAGCTAGTGAATGGATGAAAGAGATAAAGAAGTACGTACCATACATTACCGAAATCTTCAGAATATTCTAAAACGCATTTATGTTACGAGAGAGTAGGGCAGTGTCAATAGGCAGGCTGTATATCCGTGCTGCACGCAAGAGCCCGGGGCATGGCTTAATGTAAAATAACAAACCATGACTCAATAAACAAATGAATTACATTAAGACAAAGAATGGGCGAGCATTGAAACTGAGTCTGCTTTAGCATAGGCCTATTTGTAGATGAGACAAAGAAATGGAACAGCTTGTTTCCTGTAAGATCTGAAAGCATTTTAATGAGTTGAGTCAGTTGTATTTTCAGGCCTTTTGTGTTTTCCCAGTTCTGTCACATTTTGACCAGTTAGACAAAGATGGTGATAGCAGGAGCTGCTGTGGATAAATCCGGTTGGACTCCGTTACATACCTGCACGTAGAACGCGCTTTTGAAGAGTACAGTCCTTGCAGAAAAATTGAGGCCGATTTCTACAAACAAAAGGCGATGAAATTAATAGTTAATCGTTGCGTGGATTTAAATCCCGTTGTCCTGTGTTCTGTCCAACTTCCAGAAGGGTTAGAATTACAGACAGGCCTATATTGCTTCCAATTTTAACTCATTCGTTCATAAGTAATGCATATACAACAACCCCCGATCTGCCGCGTTGTTACTTAGGTGTCGTTTGAAAGAGGGACAGATGATGCAAGTGTTTTTCTTCTTGTTTACGAAGAGAGTAATTGCCTTCATTTTGAGGCCATCTAATGAAGAACACCCGAGTTGTTGACGTGTTCCCATTACATTCCTGCTGTAGGGGCTCCTTGAAAGAGCAGTAAAAATATTTTCCTTCTCGTTCCGTGGACAGTAGTTCGGAGGAGAGAAACTGACTGCTGCTGCAGTGAGGTGTGTACTGGAGCTATATAAAATGGGTGCTGTGCTTTTATTTCTGATTTCATTTCCTACAGAAACTGAATAGCATATGAAGTCACGTTTGGGTGAACGTTAAGAACATGAACGTATGCGTGTTTGTGTATGTTTGTATGTGACTGTATCTTAGACCTCAGCTCGCACCTCACAGAGAACGCAGTCTCAGTCTCTGTTGTAACCATAGGAACACGGTTGGTATCAATTAGTATGGATTGTAATCGACTCGGGTGTGATTCACTCAGTCACACAAAAGTTATTATACAGGGGGAGGCTTGAACGTTGAAGGCTTGAGTGTTGAACGTTCATCACGATATCAACAAAATCCAGACAAAGGTAGAAGATTTAAGTCTTCTAGGATGTTACACGGTGTCGATTGGTAAATCGTTACAGACGTTTTGAAGTCTTGTAGTGCCGTCATCTTCAGGGTCTGTTCTGTTTTCTGTTTGCTTTAGCCTGATGATGAAATTGCCACGATCCTTCAAAACGTTCGACACGGCGTAGCATTCCAGAAGATTTAAGTCTTCAGCAGTACTGACTGCTGTGACGATATCGTACTTCGCGAAGAAAACATTGTGACCGCGATACTGGAAGCAATGATCGTGAAAATGTAACACCTGTTTCTGAGACCCAGCCACACGTAGAAATTGTGTCGGATTTAACTTTTCTCAGTACTCTTCGCACGAGCCCCTTCCGTTTTGTAACTCAGTACGTAAGTAAGTAAGTACATCTAACAAAGCAACTCGGTGAAGATTCTGCTGTAGAAGTTAATCTTCTTTCGGTTGCTCAGGAAGTCCCCTACGTGCTAAGGACACCAAAGTTTACGAGCAATTAACTCCTTCACAAGAGGGTGCTAACCTGTTCAGAGTCAAATGAATTCAATCCACGCTAATTTTAATATAATCATTCTATCTACCTCGAAGTGTTTGTTTTTGTCTCTTCATGTAGCCCTATCTGACTAAAACGCCATATGCATTTCATATATTCCTCTTGCGGGTGCGTGTACTGTCGGCGTCCCTGGGCTTATGAATGTAAAGCAGAAAAATCTAGCTAGTCGACGGCTAATTTTTGTGGTTTTTGCCATATATGACTAACAAGGAAGTATGTCTAATGTCGCAAAGGATTTATGTGTTTGAAAAGACGTATGTGTAATGTAGCAACGGACTTATATGATTGAAAATACCGTAAGTCTAATCTAGCAAAGAGTAATATGTTTCTATAGAACGTACGTCTAATCTAGCAAAGAGTAATATGTTTCTATAGAACGTACGTCTAATCTAGCAAAGGAGTAATGTGATTGAAAGTGACGTGTGTCTAATGTAGCAAAGGAGTTGCATGTTTGTGTAGAACGTATGTCTGATGTAGCGAAGAAATAATGTGATCGACAAGAACGTATGACTAAGGCAGCACTCCAGTTATTCACACTAACACGGCTTTATCTCTTACAGGTAAGTGATGAGTTGTCTGCTGGACGCACATTATGAACATCCGCACGTATATCGAGTGTTGCAGTGGGGCCCATTGCACAGAATGGTTAGCAGAAGTGAATTTGTAAGTAGGCCCAATGTAATCTTCTTACCCACAGCTGTAATTAGGCACGACGATCTGTTTAAAATTTCATCGCAAGCTCATCTTCCTCAAGCATGCTTGGGACGACTACAGCGAAAACACAATCTCCAGGTTGAACTTATTGAAGACTAATTCACAGTCTGTAGCATAGCGACTATGCCGAAGTCTTACAGCCACACAACTTGGCCACGCTGTCGAGTAGATTTGTGTCTTCATTGTGGTTTTTTTCTAATATATTTTAATCGTTTTTTGCTCTCATCCTACTTGGTTTTTCGCTTCTGGTCTCACTTAGGCCGGACGATGTTTTTACGCATGTTGGTTGCAATCGAAGTAAATAGGAACACGTAAGGTTGTGTTTCATAACAGGCAAACGTAATGAAATGTATGAGTTTAAATATTTAAAAAACGTAAGCTCAGGTAGTGACAACTGTTTAAAAATGCAAGTAAAGTAATTTAGATGCTTCTTTAACATGATGTTTAAAAGCAATACCAGTGCATTTAGATCTTTAAGAGACTTTCATACATCAGTGGTAAAAAAGGCAGTGAGACTTGGACATGAGGTGACAAACAAAGGAGCAAACAGTCGGCACAGATATGCTCCTTAAACTACGGATTTTGATATCAACTGTTAGAAGGAAAAGAAAATTTGAAATGCATGAAGGTTTTGAGGCCAGACAAGTGGAATAATACAAACGAGGTGGTGAAACCACGCAGATAACAGTTTGTGATCTTAGAGACTTGACCCCCTGTCAATTTGTCAATAGATAACAACGTTTTGGAGGAGGTTTTTGGACTTTTTCAATACTAAATATGTAGACAGAAAGCTGCTCCAGAAGGTCAGTAACTACTGTATGTACCAATCGATGTGCTGTCAAATCTCAGAAGAATCATTTCTTCACCATCACCAGTGTGAGAACGTCTGATCTCCCTCCATGCAGATAGATCCGTTGAACACACGTGCAGGTGGCCGACAGTGAGACGTAATTATAAAGTACAGGGCGAAGATTAATAACAAGATTAAACAGGCACTTTAAGCGCGTAATTTATGAAGATGAGGGGAAAACTGTAAATCAACAATGTAATTGGTTCTGTTGACGTATGAAGCATTAGGTGATGTGAGTTCAAAGCAGTGTAAGCCAGGTTCGTTTCTGTCTATAGTGATTTATCCTGTATTAGTACGAGGGGAAAATAGTCTAAAATGACTTCACTATTTTTGTAAGATTACTTATTTATCATTTATTTGTAAATATTTTTATATTTTATACTATTTTTACGAAGCTGAGTTATGTGTAACTCTGGAACATGAAATTTTTGAGTAATTTTTTATTCTGTCAATGTAAAGGTAAAGCGCTTCCTTTGTTCAATCAAGCGCCACGACGTTAAAGATATACGGGGGAAGCGGAGGTGTAGATACACATATTCTTATTCTCGACACGTTTCAGTGTAGCGCCTGACAGTAACTGGAGTGGAGTGTTCTCACGCGATCAACCTTACAAATAAGGAGTGAATTCCCACCCCTCAGAGTCTGTCTGTCTCCATCATCAGGGATTTCTGAGAATACGTCATTAAATTCAGTCGCCTTGAAAAGCTTCAAATCCTGATGGTAACTAATTTACTCCGTCATACTGAAGTGTGTGCTAAAGCTACGAAATACTCTTCTTCTTCTTCTTCTTTGTCAATATGCTTTGGACTGCAACAGTTTATGTCTCATGGACACTAAAAGCATACCTGTCTGTCCAGTTTCATCAACAAAGGAGAACATAAAGGAGAGAAAGAGAGAGAGGAATTGTTTGTATCGATCATTCTTACCAATAATTTCTATAACATGACAGAATTCGATGAGATATAGAAACACAAAATTGTATTCTACCTTATCTGCAAGTAGATTGGGTGGCCAGTGTTAATACATACGAAGAATGTCCTTAGGGTATTTAGCGTCAACCAGTGAATCAGACGTCCACCATTACTGATTAATATTTTATAGTCCTCATGTTTGTACTACTTGTCATAAGGATGAGCGGGCGAAGCCTGGAAACCTTCTGACAAAGTGAGGCTCTTTGTCACACCTGAAGTAAAGTATACTCCACTTGTCCCTTGACTGTCTTTTTCATCTGTTCCTGTAACAATTACTTATATTTCTGTGTCAGTTCTGAAAGGGTTCTTCAGAGTCTTGGTTGCTGTAACTGTGTTATGTCTGCTGTACTCGTTCTGTGGTATTGAACGTGACGGGCCACTGTAATTTAAAACCAAGACTTAAAACGTTCTGCATTTTCATTAGTTTGAGTCACAAAACAATTTTAATTGCTGCATATTCGGCCTTGCTTATACCTTAGTCTTCACGTACGTTCGGTTAAGTTCTCATTGACTTGTGAATTCCATTTACGTAACGTGAAACGCCCCTGTGTTTTCCTCATTACGGAGTGTGAAAATGTATTCGGTATGAAAGGTTAAACCAACTCTCAGAGTTGTTTTTGATCACCCAGGAGGTGAAGTATTATAACGAATTATGCAGACTAACACAACTCTTTGTTGTAAACCATTCCGATTTCCCTATGTTCATTTATAGCATTGAGTCGAGTTTGAAATGTCACTTCAGTTCTTCATTAAATCTTTAAGAGCCGTAAAGTTTTAGCTTTTATTATGTATGTCGCAGTGCTATAGTGCGATTCTATTTCATTATGCAGCCCTAAATGTGATACACGAGTCGAGTATCCCCACTAAGAGGCTCGAAGGCTATGGTGTCTGAATTACCATCAGTGGAGTCAGAGGCTATGCAAGTATAATGACCCATGTTATCCTGAACGTAAGATGTCATTTCGAAGACCTAGGAGTAGACGTGAAGATCATATTAACCCTTTAAAGACGAAGCGTATCTATTTTATATAAGGACTCAGTGCGTACCGTGCTGTAAACACTCCACTTCGGTTATAAAAACCAGCCCCTTAATGTTTTATAAGGCAAAAGTTGCTGTTTGTTCTGAGATCCGTACAAAACACATAAACGCAATGTGGGCACCACATAGAATTTTTTAATTTTAAACCTGGCGGTACGTAAAGTTACCGCTAGGCTTTAAAAGATTAATATGAATGTTAAAGTAACTTGGTGGGAATATGCATGCTGGGTTTGGATGGGCATGGGAACCAATGACGGGGCTTCTGTGAACACAGTAATGAACCTTCAGTTTCCACAAAAGGCGGGGAATTTTTTGTTAATCTGAGTTAGTATCAGCTTCTGAAGAATGAATCTGTCCAACATGGAGTCAGATAAACAGCTGTTTATAAGCCTACAACCTACTGCCATCAAACAACGGTCACTAAACGGCAATGTTGTGTAGGTATTAAATCCTTCAAAGATAAAAATTAACGTGCGTTGTTAAAATTCAGTTCTTAACGCGCGGTAAACACATTTCGACACGGTTATAAAAACCAGTCAGTGCTGTATTTGAAGTAATCGCTGTTTGCTCTGAGAACCATACAAAACATATAAATATACTGTGTGGACAGAACGTAGAATTTTCGAATGCTAAACCTGGTGGTACATAAAGTAACCGTTAGGCTTTCAAAGGTTCAATAATCACTCATCTGTCGTGACGTATAGAACGCCTGATTATTTAAAATATAATTAACATCTGGATTATTGTTTGGAATAGATGTTCACTTTCTTTGGTACTCTTGAAACATTCCTTCTTTTTCATTTCGATATCTCTTTGACAATACTCCACGTTTACTTTCACCTTATGACCTGTGATCTCATGTTTGTGTTATAATGACAATTTGGCAAAATGAATAGTCTGTATGGAATGTACTTGCATTAAGATCCGAATCTGGACACAATAACTAACGGTCGAGGTCCCGTCCAATTAACCATTGACATTTCACTGTCGTAATTTACCAGAATGCTCACTTTGCTCAAATAACGTACATCAGATCGTTTATTTTATGTCTCTTGTCCACTGCGTTCTTCATTTAAGTGTTTTGGGGTGCTGATATAAAGCCCTGCGTATTATTACAGCGAGACATTAATTTGAATTCGTGCCCATAAACACGCTCCTGTTACCGCCTTTCAGAGGGGGAGAGAGTCTCAAGTACCCACTGAGTAGGAGACTGGTTGGCCTGTAGAATCTACCAGGATGGCACATGGGGTTGGTACCAGAACCGAGCGCAGGACTCCCGCCGTCCAGCGCGGAACCTGTTTGCGAACTGGAATAACACAACCATTTGCCAGAATTCACGGGTGTCACCCATTTGATCTACATGCTCGGTTCGTAATTTACTTTCGCGTCGTCTTCAGTGTCGAAATTGTACAGATATTGTCTTACTTAATGTATGCTGGACATTTTTTACATTTCTCTTAAGGTGTTGTGCTATTTTTGAAAATAAGAAAAAACAAATGCCGTTGACACTAGTATGGTATATATACAATGCGGCAACATGTTTCGACCTCAAAGGGTCATCTTCAAGCCAGTGGTATGAAATACATCAAAGAAAATATATACAACATAATTACACTTGTGTTTTATGTATTTTATACCACTGACCTGAAGATGACCCTTTGAGGTCGAAACATGTTGGCACATTAAAGCTATACAATATACTAGGTGTGTCGACGGCAGTTTGTTTCCCTTATTATAAACCTAACACGACGGGATGACAAACATAAAGATTTTTTCTAAAGTTACGAACTTACAATTAACTTCAGGTCTGCTGTTAAGCGGCATTGCAAACTGACAGCAAGCAGAATAACATGATAATCCTACAGAAATGTCCAGAATTCCAGACGTATGTAAACCAACGTAATACATAGTACTTACACAGTGTCAGCACAGCTTGTACTAATCAACTTGTCATATTACCTCTAGCAACATGTTTTGACTTTAATCGGTGATCTTCAGACTAATCTGGTGACATATACAAATGAAAAATTCTAAAATTGTATAAATTATAGAATGTCATGCGTCAATTTTGGAGTTAGATCTAAATTCCTAACACAATACGTACACTCTAGGTTGCCCAATATCTTGTTTCTGTGTTAAGTGTTCGTCGCATCTTGAGATTGAGGCACTGAGGATGAAGCACATGTAGGCATGGATTGAACTAATTACAGCAGTGTATAAAATACGTTTTCTTGTTGTAATAAATTCGATACATTACAGGCGCACGGTGTGCAAAGTAAAATGAAGTAACACAACTTAGAGTGCGGGAATATGGCCAATTTCGGTGCCCTCTCTTTCTTGTGGGTGTGAAACGTGGTTTCTTGTATCCATAGGACACGAAGTTGAAAAATTTGAAAACATGGTGCTCAGAGAAATATTTGTTCGTAAATGAATGGGCGTGTTCATAGGTAATGAAATGCGAGAGATGTCTGCGGGTTGTACATGTGGCTGCGTCTGGAGCGTCAAGGAAGGCGTGGGGAACTGTGCCGGACATCTTCTTAAGAGAACCTGGACAGTGGGGGATAGCATTCAGACGAATGTTAGAAATAGATACTGTGAGGATGATATATTGGTTAAGTTGCGCGCGTTTTTCATTACAGGCTAACTTATTTGCATGTTAAAGCGAACGGGGTGTAAATCTTCAGTATTTGAAGCTTGTTCAAACACGCCCACGTAAAGTCACTTTGCCTCCAGTTTCAATGACTAATAGCAGCTAAGACCAGTGGCGTACTCTGCGAATATGCAATGACATGGGGCAAACATATTGGCCGGGGCGGGAGGGGGGCCTCACATCAACTACATGTGTTTTTGACCTACTTGTCTTTATTAAAAATAATAAAAGTTGGCTTTTGAGATCACTGTCTGTGTGTTCTTTTCAACTGTCGAACCAGTAACCCGATTTTCATGAATCTGTGTGTGAGAATTATGCTGCTGAACGATACACATTCGCACACGGTATAATTTCCTACAGTGAGTAACAACTTGATGGGGTGCGAACTTGCCTTGCGGGGGCCCAAGTCTTGAAATGTTGGATGGTAATGGATCTTTGAAAAATATCCAGCTTTCTTAGCGTAATAACTTTGTGGAACGCAAATAACAATACGGCAGCCATGTGGATAATTTCTTTTAGCTGTCGTTTTGATGGCGACAACAAACGAGCCGTGTGGGCTGGAAATGTGAAATTTTGTACGGAGGCACGTCGTAACTGTAGCAACATATTTCGTTTGGAATATTGTTTTGTAATACAAAATAACAGAGGTGGAAACTGTGCGAAACTTTTAGGGCATTTCCTGCAAATTTAAGGTATATATAAGCCGTATTTAAGAAATATATTTTTTTATAAAATAAAGTGTACCGCGATAATTGTACTGTTAATAGATATGCCTGTGCAGAATTAGAAATTACGAGTATAAAGTAGGAACGTAGGCTTTTAGTTGTTCTCGAAAATGCTTGTCGCTAATTTCTTTCACAGGTGGAAAAATGTCTACTGCGTTGAAATTTTCCGTCGCTCTGCCGACTGGATTCTGCAGTCTATCAGTTTCGCTTCTCTAGCAGGATTATTATCCTGCCTGCTAATACTGGGGATTTAATCCACTTAAATCACGGATGTGTCTCATTATTGCTCGGCTGCACCCCAATTAACACAAAAGTCGCATTTTAGCCACCGGCATTTGCGTCTTAATGGACTTAATACTGCAAAATTACTTTCTCACTACACGATGTGTCAGAAATGTGTACACCAGACATATCCAATTTTAAGATACGCCACTGGTTAGAACTTACAATTTGTATGGATCGCGAGACTGACAAACTTCTGGCTCCTGGAAAACTAGGTCAAGTTGGGAATATTCGTCTTGCTGAATTCACAGCTATTGCAAGGGAAAAATACTCGGTAACGCCTTTAGAACTCGGTACGTATAATTATACAGAACTGAATCCTTTGCAACAGCGTTTGTGGGTTAATACGTTCCTTATTTTGTGATCCTATGTTCTGTAATGCTAACCGAGGCTTACGGCACAAACGTGTGATTTTAACATAAGACCACCGAACAGATCATCTTTAGCTGTAAAGTGAAGTTGTCCATGTACACGCCTTGAAGGCATTTTGTGGAGTGGAGGCATGGCTCCACCGCCTCCACTCAGTCCTAATCTTGGCACTAGGTGGAAGTGAATGGCCTGTAGCAGGGCAGCGTGAGTTCCAATTCAAGAACTGCCACCCCCCAGATGAAAGACGTGGTATTGCATATGCTAGAAGGACCTAAGCCTGCATCCCTCTATAAAATTTCTGGCGTGAGGGTTCCTCAGCTTGCCATTCAAACTTCAAGACATACTGCGGGACCCAGAGGCGGTACGCGAGATAACGGGGCTGAGCTGAGCGCCGTGGAGGCAATCTGCGGTATGCGGGACTCTTGGTATGTAGATCTGAACAAGTAAAAACGAAATTTTCCTGGTTCGGAGTTAGACTGGTTAAAAGTTGAGCACGCGAAAATTCCCTGTGTGGAGGTCGTCCCCACCCTCAGCTGACAGTCGGTGCCTCGCTTCCACACATAATTATCGTCGGCCTTGAGTGCAATTCTGGCGCCCAACATAAATTAAAATTCAGTGGTTAGTGAATCGCTGCGCAGTTACAGGTCTTGTCACTTATCTGAAGTCGAACAGAGAGACGTGTCTTCTTTTACATGTTACATTAAATTAGTTTCGCTTTAACCAGCCGTAGCATCGGCGGTTTCGGGGTCTTTGACCAGAGTGTGATAATCAGACGCAGAGAACTCTTAGTAAGGTTTGTTAGTGTGCATACACCGTCGGTTCTGGTCGCACTTGTCCTTTTGTCGGCCTTACCACTTCTGAAGCAAATCCCATGTTGTACTTCCTGTAGCTGAAACTTAGAAAATGTGAAGTAATTAAATATGCAAGACGCCTGAGCGTGTTAGCGGATGTGCCTAGCTTCAAATCCCAAGTGGATCTAAAGACTCGCCGGTTTTGTAAAGTGAACGAACACTTTGCCTGCGAAATGTTCGGTGTTTACAGAGATAAGCTTGAGCTCAGAAACAGGCCATTCTATAATCCATTTCGTGTGGCTGCAAAATGAACGTTATGTGCAGACATATGGGAAAATTGCCGCAGTGCGAAACGCTTTTGGAGCAGTTGCATAGCGGGCAGTGGTAACCGTGATAAAGAAAGGAACCGTGGTAACTTTAGGAAGGAAAGTATTTGTAAGTGTACGTAGGCATTCACGTGTCTGTTTATTCATCCGATTTTAACCAAAATAGGAATGCATAAACAAAGTAAAGGTAAAGGTACAGCAGTCCCATTACAGGCCTGGACAGGTCCTGAGGGTTCCAGGAGGTCGAGGCTCCCAGATTTCTAGACAATCGGCAGGAAATATTCCTGGTATTCATTTCTGTTAGAGGCTGAGTCGACCCGAGGGCCGTAGTGCGACCGACAGGATTATGCAAATGAAAAAATCCACTGACACCATCGGGAATCGAACCCGTGACCTGCCGGTTTGTAGCGCAGTGCCTCAACCAACTGCGCCACCGCGGCCCCTAACACTCATTTCGCCCATAGTGTATGGCACAAACTGATGAAAGTGAGTGGTGTCAACAGTGTCTTACACGCTGTCCCCCATGCTGATTGAAATACAGTTACTTCTTAATTGCGGTAACATGGAACACGCTGTGGGATTCACAATACAGTGTTGTCATCCCCAGGCCAGTGCACCGCCCGCCAGCACGGCGCAAAGCTCCCTGCTGTGGGCCGGCAAAACACCTTGGTCACACAAGTGCCCAACTTTTATTTCCGCCCCAGCACCTCTACTCTCAGCAGTGTCCTTTCGCAGGGGAACTTCCATCATCTTCATTTGTTACCTTCACTGTGCAGGAGAGATTTTGTATCATTAAGGAAGACTCTGCGACCGGTAAAGAGACCACGTCAAGGCTATATTGAACAGAAATGGAGATTTTGCGATTACGTTTTGGTGTGGGAAAGCCCTGACCCGAAAACGGGTCGAAAAGTGCAACATAAAACAGTATCGCGTAGTTCAGAGATGTAGGTAGGTGTGACTGTGTGTCTCTGCCCCCATGAAGGCGTATGGGAGAATGCAGGTAGAGCGCCACTCATTCTCAGCACTAGATGCAACTGTATGGTCAGGTTTACTCCGGCTGCTTTACCCCCGTACTCTTTGAATACAAGGGATTTATGGGCCCCAT
This sequence comes from Coptotermes formosanus, assembly GCA_013340265.1. NCBI lineage: Eukaryota > Metazoa > Arthropoda > Insecta > Blattodea > Rhinotermitidae > Coptotermes > Coptotermes formosanus. Next base: position 2,077,309 of record BLKM01000627.1, read on the forward strand.
AGAGGGTCTACTTTCTTTCGAGTGCAACAAAATCTCTTGGGCATGACGGGAATCGAACCTAATTGAATGAATTAATGGAGTGTCAGCTACACTCGGCTTCTAAATTCTATATTCAATGACTTTCAATTGAACGTAGTACCAAACAATATAATTATGATATATTATTAAGAATTATAAAGGAGATGCACTTGTCAGGAAGGAAATCGGGAAGCCATGTGCATCTTCATGCAGGCTAGCTAGTATCTGGAATAAAATTCAAACTCCATAAGTACCGAATACACAGGAAGACACGCAGTATTCTGTGCAGTGGAATATTTACTCGGCATTGCAGGTGTCTAATAATATAGCAGTGCTTGCTTACCCCTACATTTGTAGCAGGTCAGATTTATTGACGGAGATGAGCTAGTAACCTGCAGCTTGGGTGCCATCCTGTTACAGGTGCTAGTGCAATCGGGACCAATTCTGACCGCAAAGTGCTCTGTCGATCAATAGGCTACAGTAAGAGGAAAGGCGCAGTTGACTAGCATTTTCTTCTCCACTTCGTACACTAAATACGATAGTCTGACGATACTGTAACCTTACTTCATTTTTTGTTATCTGTGTAACTTACAGAATAAAACTGTAATTAGAAATCTTTTGAGTTAAAAGTAATAAGTTCAGTTATTTATATTTTCGGGTATAGCAGTAGGCTGTAAGACCGAAGAGACTGGCATTAAAGGAAGCCAGCTGTGTACAGTGAGGTTGTGACACCAAACTATTGGACTGTATCTGTAATACAGTGAAGCAGTTGAGGTATCCCAGCGTCAGTGTACACAGTTTCTTTGCCTTAACGACAGGTAAAATGTACGCTGCAGAAATGCACGACTACAAGATTGGGGAGTCCGGGTTCGATTCTTGGCAAAGAGCAAGACGAAACTTACAGACCAGCTCTGGGGCCCATCCAGCCTTCCACCCAGTGGATGCCAGTCTTGTTCCTGGGGTAAAGTGGCCGGGGTGTGTAGCCGACGACGATTTAACACCGTATAGGGCCGAGATTAATCGCGTGGATCTATGCTTTCACTTCCACATATACTTCATGGTTCCATTCTTAATTAAGCACAGGGACAACTTTATGCGTAACTTACCTTTTTGTGTTGGATTTAAAATGTAGAAGTGTGGCCAAAAAAATTAATGCCATAATGTCGCCCGGGTTCAGAACGTAGGCGTGCTGAGGAACGGTGGGAACGGACCATTGGCAACGCCAGCAGCCGCCACCATCAGCGTTCCTTAAAACATCCGTGTCCTGGAGGAGGCCAGCAACAAATATTCTTCTGAAATTACTGGGTTAACGAAATCTAGGACAAGGAGGTGGGCGGGATATGCAGCACGCATATATGAGATGAGAAATATGTACAATATTTAAGTCAGGAAACATTTAAACAGTTAAGCAAATAGCTCCATAATGATCTTATTGTGACCAAATGTAACCTTTTATCACGTAATCTAAAGAAAATAAAGTTTTGGATATAATGTGAAGATAAGACAAGATTAAGATATTTTCATATTATATATATACACATATGTGTATGTGTGTGATAACACTTTAATCTCGCATATTGCCTTAATGTTCCAGCAGTAAATGTAAACTCTTCATGCCTTCTCTGCTAGGTCCGTGGTGGAAAAAGCAAAAGGAGATGAAGGTAGGATCGAGGAAGGAGAAACGTGATATTTTGATAGAGATTTTCGGCCAAAAATGATTTCATTGAAGGAGTTATGATGTATACCCCTGTCGTGGGTCTTCTTTGGTTGTCTGTGGGAATAACATGTTTTAATAGACATGAATGTATGAGTGTAAACGTCGGTAGGTAACCAACAAAATACGCCATATCAGGATCCATACCCTGATGAGCCCGATCTTCCGTCACAACAGCGTAAGATGGGCCATTTTAATTAACATGGTCCCCATGTTAGAAGAGTCTCAAATTTTTTAAGGAAAGAGTTGTAAAAAGTGCACTTAGATACTGCAGGAATGTTAATAACTTACTGAGGCCTTGCAACAAATCAGTGATAAATATCTAAAAAGCAGCATGTAGAAATTAAACTGCAGAATTTGTAATATTGTTTATCTTGGGGAAGCGGAATGTTAAAAACGATACAGAGAACACATAAGATATGTATCCGTAAAAAGGAGTGTATACAATATAGACTAATAGGTATATATGTGCCTATCGCAGTGGCCGCGCGGTCTAAGGCGTGGGTTTGCGGTCGCTCGCGTACTGGGATTGCGAGTTCGAATCACGCTGAGGGCATGGATTTCTGTCTCATGTGAATGTTTTGTGTTGTCTGGTAGAGGTCTCTGCGTCGGGCTGATCACTTGTTCAGAGGAGTTCTACCGACTGTGGTGTGTCTGTGATCTTGAAGCCTCGACAAGGAGGAAGCGCTGGCCCACTAGGGGCTGTTGCGCCGTTGAAAAAGAAGATAGATATATTATACCTCATACGATGTTGGTTATTTATAAACAGTTGAAATATAGGGCCTAAATACGCGCAATATGCAGCATTACAATGTCAGTGTAAATATATAATTTCGGAATTATTTTAAGATCAAATTAACTTACAGTGTGTTGGACAAATATTTCTTTATTGCCATCGGGTAATTTGCTATGTTTGCAACTTGTCTTCAGTCTGAGTGTGTGGGCGCAGTTAAACGTCACTTGGGGTGGCAACAGTGAGCGCCGTATTCATTACTCACGTGTCTGTAATTTATCTGAAGCTATTAAGATAAATGAGTTTCAGAGAGACAGATGTCGTCGTCTGACACAATTGAATGAACAGATGCACAGCCATCGCCAACGTTAGAACACTGATCTACCGTAAAATATTAGACTTCCCTGAACACATAAGTAGCATTAGGAAGACAAAATGCCCCTCAGATGTAACACCTCAGAAACTTGGGCACGTGAGTAATAACATCTGGTGAACATTACAAATCGTGAAGATGCTCACTGTGCAGTTTTCTCCAGCCTTCCGCTACTTCCTCTCACTCAGGTCTAAATGTGCGCCTCAGCACACTGTTCTCAGACACCCTAATCTGCTCGTATGTTCCTCCCTTAGCGTGCCACAGAAAGTTTCACAAGCATAAAAACAAGAAGTAAAATAAATGTGGTCAGCCTACTACGTACCCTTCCCAAGGCCAAAGTCAGGGTTGTGAGATTAATGTAGTGCCTGTTTTTCTGCGTGTCCCGTCTTTCATCTCTGCAACCAGGTGACGGATTTTTGCTAAACTTGATATGAAAGTTAGGGCATTTGAAGGTATAGCAGCGTCGCATTCTTCACTTTTCCAACATACGAGTACGTAACAACACGGTGGGTGCGCGAACTAGTGACATTAGCGGCACCGAGGTTCGGGTCTTAAAATGGTGAATAATGATAAACTTTCGAAAAGCATGCAACTTCTTTGTAGGTTGCTTTTAGTAGAACGTAATGGCGACTGAACGAAAACTTCGACTAGCTAGCAGTGTGAAGTTTATAAGTAGTAAGCTGTCTTATCTAGACGTGTACAGTTTAGTGCTGAGTTAGTCTTAGGGCGTAAAGATATCAGCTTACATGTTAGGTCCTATCAACGTTCCATCTAATTTTCTTTGCAGCTGTGCGGACCTGCTGCTGCTCGGAGCAAAAAATTTTTACACGACCTGACGACTGCGCGGCACTTTAAAAGTTTTTTATAATATGCATGATAATAAAATTCCAGCTGCGCGGCAACAATTCAGTGTTCGCGGGAGCATTTCAGTTACTGCGCGGCCGCGCAACTTAGAGGGAACAGTGGGTCCTGTGTATGATATATTGTTTGGCGACGGTGCAGAAATTTGTTGTAATTTACGGCAAATTGGATGTACTCAGAATCTGTGTTCGAATAATAAGGTATTTAGGGGAATAAGATGCGGTAAGAATAGCAAGATATGGATAACTGTATATCTGTGTGGAATAAAGTTAGTCTTTATAATTCTTGCTAGCAAGTCTATACATATTGTTGATTATTTCGTAAAATATTATCGTAGCTGTCGTCAAGGTGTTTTATTCTGAAGTTGTCATGTGGGTAATTCAATGCACTTCAATCTATTCAGCTACCATAACTGCAATTCCAGTAACAAACGCTATGCGTGTTTTTGTTATTTTTGGTGGTGGTGGTGGTGGTGGCGGCGGCGGCGGTGGTGGCGGCGGCGG